>OU015490.1:201621634-202026634 GCA_907164885.2 Dolomedes plantarius | reverse complement strand
CACATTAATGTGACTGGACTTTGTGTATATATATATACAGTCGAACCTCCATATATCAAAGTAGCAAAATGCCGGAAAAAAAATCGATATATAGAAATTTCGATATATAGAATTGATCTTAGTTTTATCATAATTATCCTAAAACATTAAAATTAAAACTAATTTTCGTATACGAAACTCCATTTCCAATTTATATGCGAATCACATTAAATGAAAGTTAATAACTAAAAGCTGAATTAATGTGAAAGATTTATTGAGTACTATATACCTTTAAAAAAAAACAATAATCCAGACAGTGGTTACAGTGATCACAGTTACATTGTTTAAAAAAAAAAAAATACGAATATCTTGCTGAACAGCCAGTTTTGCGGAAAGTTCATCAAAGAAATGCTCGCATTTATTCAGTCCATTAAAAACTTCATCAGGGACATTTTCCACGAATTGAAGTCCACGAAGTATTGTTTCAAACGCCAAAAATTGGGAGATTTTATTCTAAAGTGGAATAAAATCTCCCAATATGTCGTGAAAAAAATTTCGATATATAGAGATTTTTTCGATATATAGAAGCAGTTTTTCTATGTAATGAACATGGAGATTTGCTAAGAGTTCGATATATAGAAAATTTCGATATGTGGAAGTTCGATATATGGAGGTTCGACTGTATATATATATATATATATATATATATATATATATAACACATACATACATACAAAAGAGGTAAGCAACGATAAGTAATCCTATGTTAATAACTCGCGGAAGTTTCGTTCACGTGAAATTTTTTTGTACCTTTCTAAGTAAAAGCGTCTAGATATTAAATCATTAACAATTAATAACTGAACAATAAATGAAAACATCCAGAATTATATCAACGTTCTAAAGTTTTTATTATAGAGAAAAATGCGAGGGGGTCGATGAAGACAATCATTCTTTAAAAAGGGGTTGGAAACCCCTGCTGTAAATAGTAGACACATTTTCTCCCTAGGTTAACATTGAGGTGAGCGGATCCAATAGGGTAAGTACACACCAGCCTTAATATCCGTAAAAGAGACAGATACTAGCCTTAAAAAATAAATAACATGATTCTATTTCGTTGTACAGAAAATAAAAATTTTCCAGCTATAGCCAAAAAAAAAAAATCTATAATTCGGAACACTCTCAGTTCCTCGAACATACCTGAAATACTAAGGACATGTCGTATTTCAAAATTAGGTCAAATTTCAATTTATCCTCGTGATTTAGGGAACGGAAACTTTGGATCGAAACAGAACGGTAGGAAGGAACTGGACTGATGAAACAGTCTTGCCCTGTTTTTTTTTTTCAATGCCAGAAGTTGGGAAAATAGTCAGATTAGAAGAATCTAGAACAAATCCCGTATAGCAAAGTGTTTTTCAACCGGTGGGCGGCGAAGTTTTATGAAATCGTCAGAGGTTTCCTAAAGTTTAAGAAAACAGAATTTTAAACTTACAAAAGGACAAAAATAGTGGTCAAAGGTATTTTAATAAAAGTTATAAAAATTTCAAATTGTTTAAGTATTTTTTTTATGTATCTTTATAAAAAGGCACCTTTTAGAAAGAGGTCAAGGGAAAAATGCATAAATAAAGGAAAGAGAAAATTTTCTATCCCAGATCCCTCAAGTCCATTCCTGTGTTTTCTTTATAATAGTAAACGTAGATGAGAATGTCAGCTCTTACAGAACAGGTAATGAATATTCCAGAGTGATTATTCTATGGATGTTTACTAGAATTGTACACCTCTTGTGACAAGTTATTCTTTAACGCCTTACCCTCGACATTTATTTGAGAAAAATGCACCCAAAATGGAACTTTATTTTACTGTTTAATTTTGTGCATTATATCAATAAAAAGGTGTGAAAATGGTTATTTTTTAAAAATACAAAATTTTAAATGAAATAACTACTACATTTAATTATTTGACACGTGAAAAATTAATAGATATTTTATTCAAAAATTTTCAGTTATAGCAAAATAAATCAAATGGCATGGGGATTTTAAAGCTAAATATTATTAACTAATGTTAAACAATACATGATTTTGAATATTCGAATTTCACAAATCCTTTACAGTATGATATATACAAAAAATGGCACTTCACACAAGCCTACATCACACTCTTTACAATAAACTCGTGTCTCACGTTGTCGCTTGAAGAACCGAAAAAGTACTTTTCATCAATGTCCGATTCGTCGTAAGAGACTGAATCCGACATTGCAAATCAAACATTTGCAAAAACAAAATTTTGGTATAAAATTCAATAAAAAGGACAGAGCGGTTATTACAAATTCCGTCTAACAGTGCGAAACACTCGTTCTAGCCAATTCGCGCCTTTAAAACTGACCACACACCCGCAAAACAAATAAATGACGGACAAATACCGCCATCTATTGTGAAAATTGTAAAACTCCATATTAAATGCCCATTCGGAAGGGAAACGTACATCACGGAAAAGAATCACCAAGTTTTCTCCTGCCTGAACTGAGTTCGGGCATTTCAAATATTGCCCATTTTCGTTGCCCGAACCCAGCTCGGGAAGCACTGGTAAGGGGTTAAAGCTTAAGATTCATTTCCATCAATTTAAAGCAAGCCCTTTCTCTCTCTCTCTCTACCTCTATCTCTATCTCTATCTCTGTCTCTATCTCTATCTCTATCTATCTCTCTCTATCTCTATCTATCTCTGTCTCTATCTCTCTCTAACTCTCTCTAAGCAAACTCGGGATATTCATCTATCCCAGTGGCGCGCAAACTTTTTTCGACCGCGAGGTCGAAAAAAGTTTCTTTCGAAAACTTTCTTTTAATAAAAATCTTTCGATCCCCCAATTTTTAGTGGTAGCAATTTTCTTTTATGAAATTTTAAAAAATGTTAACAAAAAATAAGCAAATTTCGACAAACTATAAAGAAAATCGATGAACTGTAGATATTTCTACTCAGCAAAATAACGATAAAAAATTGGCTTGAGGTAGCACAGTGGTAGCGCGTCGGCTTTCGGTGGCGAGATGCTTGGAGTGAATCCCGAGAAGCGCCATATCTTTTATAACTATTCATTTTGAGAATCCAGTCTCACACACATAGATAGAAGCGATTAGAAACAATGTTAAGGGGATACCTCACTCGAAAAAACTTTTTTGCACGGAAAACATATTCCTGTTTTCTCAGGAGAGGGGCGGTTACCCTCCACAAATATTTTTCCAATCAGAAGAGCTTAACCCTTTGAGGGGCGCCATTTGCACAATGCAAACGCCTAAAACTAGTCTTTTTTTCACTTGCATTCAATGTATTCCAGTTAAATGAGTAGAAAAATGGTTAGTACTGCCATATGTTATCAGTTTAAAGAAGTACAAACATTTTGCAACATTTAATTGGAAATTTTTTCAAGATTCTTTTGATAAAAAAAAATCGGGAAAATATCTGCACTGTGTAAACGGGGGAGGCTGTTGCCCCTAAAAGGGTTAAGACCCATCCCTGACCACGGGTTGAACGTGAGGGATGTTCTGCACCATGTCAATACGTGCTACAGTGGGAAAGAACTATTGTGAAGAACTTGACAATAGAGGTAGTTGGAACGCTACAGGGGCTAGAGATAATTAGAACGAGACATAGACGAGTCGTGGATTGAAGTAATATGAGTTCTTTCAAAGTAAGATTACAACTGTTAAGTTATGTAAAAGAGCTAAGGCAGCTCTCATCTCAAAATAGGTAGTAAAATTTCTGGGATGATTCACACAGATTTTTCCCCCCAAGATCTTTTCTTTCGATATTTAAAGGTTAAATGATTGCGATGTTTTCAAAACACAAATTTAAACTGTTTACGGATAATTGCTCAATAATATCGAAAATATTATACCACTAAGCTTATTTTAATGTATTTGAATTTTACAGTATATGTATGCAAAATATATATTAAGGAAAATTTTCATCTAAAAACACATGATAGCTGAAAATCTTTAGGTTTTTAGATTAGTTTTCAACTAAACACACACACACACGTGCATACATACATACATATATAGCCGTGACGCAATAGGTCAACGGTCTGTAGCAAATCTTGAAGGAAAACTTGAAGGAATTTTGTCTTGAAGTAGTCAAGAGAGTGTTTGCCTTTTCATATGGCCTTGAAAGACTGTTTGACACCTTATTTAACAATATCAGGGGTCTCAAAACTTCTTAACCTAAGGGCCACACTGACTCCTACACTAAGTCCCAAGGGCCAAGACCTAGCTAGCTAGCTCATCATAACAACATATTGTATCATACCATCATAACAACTACATCATACCAACATAATGTTTTGCCCTCACACAGTTTAATCAGTTTTATAAATTTGCCCGTGGTTTTTTTATCCGCTTTCTACCTATCTGTGTGGAAAAACGTTCTCCAAAATGAAATATACAAAAAATATTTACAGATTCAAATCAACTGATGAACATTTGAAGGCGCTGCTGATAATTTCCACTGGTAAACTAGATCCACAGCTGCAAACAATTGTCAGTGGAAAGTTACAGCTACGTAAATCTCATTAATTTTAATTGTAATGTTTAATTTCATTATGTAAATTACCTATGTATGTCACTTATTGTAAGTTTTTAGAATAAATCTCATATCATTAATTAAAGTCAAAATGTTCAGTTTCATTATGTATGTCAGTTATTGTGTTCGTTTATTGGTCGTTAAATAAAAGTTTGATTATTATTTTGTATGATTTACTTACATTGTAAATTTTATAATGTAATCAAAATAACTATGGCGGCCCGGATACTGGACATGTCCGGCCCACTACCACGGGCCGGATTGGTGGATCGCGGGCCGTAGTTTGGAGAACCCTGAACATTATCATATCATATACACATACAGGGTTCCCACCTATATCCGTTACACCCCCCATAACTTCTAAACGGTGACAGCTTAGGCCATAAAGTTGGTGTCTAGGTTTAGTAAAAGGGCTATGCGCTACTCGATGAGACAACTTACAATGCCATCTATCGGCAAATTTTGGAATTAGCGTTTTTATCTCAAAAACGGTACGAGATACGGGAGATAAGTCAATTACAAAGTTGTTCAGCATCATTGATTTAATAAGAAAAGACACCTTGTGTACATAAATCCTCAAAACAGAATGTAAAAAATGAACATTTGTTTGGTCGGGATTTTCAACACTATGGCGTCGTTGCACCAATGTGCAGCGAGAAATCTATTCCAGAGTGTAATTGTGTATAGTAGCTAATGGAGAGCATTTTCAGCAGCATAAATAAATGATTCTGAAGATAAGAAAGTGTCTCGGTTTCTTTCGTCCACTCTTTATGACATGACACTTTTCGAAATCGTGACCAAACAAATGTTCATTTTCTACATTCTGTTTTAAGTATTAATGTGCGCAAAGTGTCTTTTCTCACTAAATCGATTTTGCTGAACAACTTTGCAATTGATTTTTTCCCGTATCTCGTATTGTTTTTGAGATAAAAATGCTAATTCCAAGATTTGCTGATAGATGGCATTGTAAGTTGTCCCACCGAGTAGCGCATAGCCTTTTTTCTATACCTAGACACCGACTTTATGGCCTAAACTGTCACTGTTTAGAAGTTAAGAGAGGTGTAACGGATATAGGTGGGAACCCTATATTTTTCAACATGTATAAAAAATATTAAAAATATGCATTTCTAGAAAATTAAAAGCATATTTTTTAATTAAATAATTCAATATGATATGAATTTACTTCAAAGTTTTCGCGACCTCTTCCATTTTTTTCACGACTCCATTGTAGGTCGCGACCTACAGTTTGCGCACCACTGATCTATCATTTCGCTCAAATCCAAACTTCAGCCATCTACAGCAGATGGAATTCAAGCGAAACATCTATGGACAATTCAATAGTTTTTATCACTTTATTTCCTGGAATCGTGGTTTTTTTTCAGGTTACAGTTCTTATCTCATAACAGACTTTCCAATAAAGAGGGCTCAAAATCCATCTTCATTGTATTGTAGTTGTTTTCCATCTTGTCTTGAAAGCATTTTTTTTGGGGGGAGGGGGGTTATTTTTTAGCCCTTAGATCCTATGTGATATGATTTCCCCACTGTTATATTGTTTTCCCCTTTTTTAATATCCTTATAAAATTTATTGTATGAAGCGATTTGCACTAAAACTTTTTCCACATGATATCATATGACCATGGGAGAAATTTTCTTGAAAATACCGTCATTTTATCACTTTTTTAAAGTAGGATTACGTTCCTCCATAACGGTCCTCCGGAAAGCAAAATTTCAGATGTCTTGCGTCGCGAGTTATAATTTTGGCAGCTCGCCAAACCCAGTCTATATCGCTTGGGCATGCAGTAAACAGTTAAATAGAAAATACCAAAATGCGCCAAAATTTTCACACTTTCACACACACACACACACATATATATATATATATATATATATATATATATATATATAACACGTACATACATATATACATACAAAAGAGGTAAGCAACAATAAGTAATCCTACGTTAATAAGCCGCGGTAGTTTCGTTAGAAGAGACTACCTGATTTTTTTTTCTTTAGTTCGAAACACAAACAGTCAGTATACCATTTAACTACATATTTTTCCTTAAATATTACTAAACACTACAAACCAACTAAAATACAAAAACAAAAACAAAATGAAATTTTTATGGAGTGTTTCAAACATTTTTTTTTTTTAATCATCGCGGTAGGCAATTGACTTTTACCTATTCCATACCGCGAACTTGTTGGTTTCTTTACTATGGAAGCACCATTTAGGTGAAACACGATCACTCCTTGTGAGAGGACAGCATAAGAATGTCCATGCCTTAGTCAGGATTCGAACCCAGCCCATTCCGTGGAAGCTCGTGGCACAAACCATTATACGACAGCGGCTGTTTCAGGAACTAGGAAGATGGGATTAGTATATAAAAGTCATTAAACAATAACTGTACTGAATTACGAAAAATTAGAATTCTACAGTTGAAAAAAAAAAAATCAGACAAATCACTGAGCGATCAGGAAAATGTTATGAAACACTACCGTGGAGTAATATTCACTTAAAGCTTTTTATGACTCAAAAATTAGTTAGCCATATAGTTAGGAATGTGCTGAGCGCTTTACACTGTAATATGAAGATGTTCGAAGGGTTTGCCTGCAATAAAAATTACTAAACTCAATCTTATAATTAAATATGACATTTAAGGTATAAAAGAATATCTCTTAGAAGCAATTCTTCCCACAGATAGCGCGGATATCACAAGACTGTAACACAAGACCATATTATGATCTTTTAGATCTAAAAAAGCGGTTTTTCAAAAATTAGAAAGCTCGAGGAGCCATTATAAAAGAAATATATTTGGCAGATTTCTTATGTTCATCTGTTTTTAATCATTACAGAATGAGATACGAAAATTAGAAAGCTTGAGGAGTCTTCATAAAAGAAATGTATCGTGCAGGTTTCTTATGTTCCTCTGTTTTTAATCATTACAGAATTAGTTGCGAAAATTAGAAAGCTTGAGGAGTCTTCATAAAAGAAATGTATCTTGCAGGTTTCTTATATTCATCTGTTTTTAATCATTGAAGAATGAGTTTCAAAAGTAACATGCATGATGTGACGTCATAAGCTCAATTTTTATAATTTATTTTGCCTTTGAATGAATTATCATTGTTACTGTTTTTTTTATGTCAATTCCTTCATAAGCTTTCCGCTACATCTCAGCTCCGGGCAAAGTGGCGTCGTAGGCAATCGCATATATAAAAGGCGTCGATGGAAGGTGACTGGTGCGTGGATTTTGGAATTGATCAAGTGGCAAAACTAAGCTGTTTCGCTGATGCAGAGGCGTGGGTGTCATTTTCTAAGCACAATGCAAAGCGTGGCTTCGTTTCTAAATGGTTTGGGGCAGAGCCGAGATTGTAAGGCGTTATACTTGTCGAGGTTAATTCCGTGGCTCTTGCGTTGTTTTACTCTTGCAGTTTCAGAAATTCTGTAGAAATTGTGACGACGAAACGCAAGTGAAGTGACAGAGGTTGTCACTCAAGTCTGAGTATATTTGTAAATTAAGGACCTTATATATTTGCTCCTGAACAAAGCTGTTGTGATTTTGAGGATTAAGTATAGATATTTTCCAGTCTTTCTGAGGAGCAGTTATTTAGCTTTGTATATTCTAACAAATATTAAGTTGGAAAGGAAGATGAAAAGAATAATATGTCACAAACATTAATATATACAGTAATGAAACTCCGAGTTTATCAATACAGTAAAACCTCGTTTAACCGTATCTCTGGATTATCCAGATCAGATTTATAGACATTATTTTTATTTAATGTTCACATTAGATAATAATTTTTAACTGTGATAGCAAGAACGTAACTACAAGTATGCCAAATATTCGCTTTTTTGTTTGATTCAATGTACAGTTCCTGCATAGATTGTAAAATAAATTATGGTAATAAAATGCTTTTTGTTGCGTTTAAGAAAGCCTTACTAAACTTACCAATTCTTTGTTAAGAAATGATGTGAAAAGTTTTTTTTATATTTTTTAATGTCTTGTAAACAATACTATGCAATTTTGTTACAAAACATAGTTTTTTTATCGTAATAAACGGTCTGCTTAGTTAAGTATTTTGTTTTGCTTATTACCCATATTACCAGGATTATCCGGATTGTCTATGGTCCCAGTTAGTCCGGATAAACGAGGTTTTATTGTAATTTATAGTATCGTTATAGAACAGGGTTTCTTAAAAATTTTCCGTCTACGACCCCTTTTAGCCCAAGAAAATGTAAAAAAAAAATTAAATATACAAATATAATGTAGATACATAAAATAAATATATAAATAAACTATTAATTGATAATAAATTAAATTGATTAAAGCGAAGAAAGATCGGTTTATCTCTCTGTTATGTATCCATGATGTAATTCCTGATTTTAATTGAATATTTTAAATCAAAATGGTTTTCGTAATTATTTTTGCTAACCACTATTGAAGATTCTGTAGGGACACGTCGGGTTGAAAGGACACCGTTTGCGGACAGTTGCCAAAGTTTTCGTGATCCCAAAATTCTGTTACGAGACCCAATATGGGGTCGTGACCCACAATTAAAGAAGCACTGTTATAGAAGATAGTTAATTAGAGGGGAAATCTTCAAAATGGGAGAGGAAAGGCTACAAGTTTAATATTGCTTTCTACAAGCTAAAATAAATGGAAAATAAAGAATTATGAAAATGAGATTGGAGGACTATTCAACAAATTTTGAAAAATGAATTAGCTTTGCAATATTCATGACTAAATTTTAAATAATGCAATTCTCAAACCAATTTTTTTAATGTTTGTATGGATAACACAGGCCTGCAAAATTTTAGTCATAGAAAAGTGTTTGCAATGTAATGACTGAATTTCATATTATTTGGTGTGCTGATTCCAAATATGATATCCATATTTCTCAATCACGTAAGGATTTTTCACAAAATGGGCTTGAATATATGGACAAGAAAGCCTACTGTACATATTCTGGGGAGAAGAAGGTCTTTTCAAAATATTTTTAAGTGTTTTATTTACGAATGAATTAATATATCAAACAATTGGAAATGATTTGCTAAATATATATTCATTAGAAATTATACTAATTAGAACATTAAATGTTTATCATTGTTTAATATATCCTGGATTCATATATATCCTTAATTCTTTCTTTTCCTTTATCCCTGAAAGCTCATTTTGGCACTTAGTCTGTTGTAGTCAGTACGCGAGATTTCTCTGTGTAGCATCCAGCAGTAGTCCCCATCATATTGACGTTCCATCTACCTTGGTATCTACGCCCATCTCCTTGATATCTTAGTGAAATCTTTAACCCTGTTCTTCACTAACTGCACCAAGAAGGGAAATGCAAATTTAAAAAATGCACTTTCAAACTCATTGAACAACCCAAGTCTTTGAATTCCATTAACATGTTTTCCACGATATATTTATAGTTGGGGTCCTTGACGTTCCCGAGGAATTTTTGTGACGACATCCTTGAAAGCTCTCCAGGTTTCTTTTTCCCTAGAAAGCATTTTACTTTCAAACACTTCGTCTTTAAAATGTTTCCGAATATCTGGACCTACGAAAACACCTTCCATTATTTTTGCTTCCGACAGTCCTGGAAAATTGTTGCCTAGGTATTTAAAGCACTCTCTTTCTTTTGATAGAGCTTTAACGAATTGTTTCATCAAGCCAAGCTTGATGGGAAGTGGAAGCAACAGGACTTTCTTGGGATCAACCAAACTTTCCTTTACTACATTTTTGTTTCCAGGTGTTAATGCTTTCCTTTGCGGCCACTCCTTTTTGATCCAATGATTCTTTTTATCCCGACTGTCCCATTCATACAAGAAGCAAGGGTACTTGGTGTTTCCTGCTTGTTGTCCAAGAAGCATGAAAAGCACTTTTAGATCACCGCATATCATCCATCCATGTTCTTTATATTTCAAATGGGTGAGAATTAAAGTTAAATTCTCGTAAGATTATTTCAGGTACACAGAATGTCCTAATGGCACTGAAGCATACTTGCTGCCATTAGGCAGAAGCACTGCTTTGAGGCTTCATTTTGAGAAGTCAGTAAAGAGCCTCCACTCGTTCACGTCATACTGTATATTAAAATTCTCCACCAATCCAGGAACATTGCTACAGTAAACCAAGCCACTATCTTGAGAAAAGTATGGAACGAAATCAGTTTCCCTCTTTCTGAACCATGAGAAAGAGGTACCAGGAGCCAATAAATTCTTTTGCTTTAGCCTAGAGCCTAAGAGTTCGGCAGATTCTTTAGATTGTTTCTTTTGTCCGTTTTTTGTTTTTTTTTTTCGCACCAGAGGCAGAAAAATCTCCAGTTTTCTCCAGTAATGACGACTTATGACACTATATGCTCACGCCCTTCCTTCATTAACACAATCGATTGGTGGCTACGAAAATCAAAATTTTCAATTTTTTCAATTTTCAGTTTTTGAAAAAATGGTACGTCATGGAATTTTTTTACTATTTTTCCTGAAATCAGCGTCCAAAAATCTATCAGTATCAGCTATTGGTTTCTAAACACTTTTTTGGTTGCAGGCCTATGTAAATAAAATTCCCAATTTTGACGCAAATTGATTGTTAGGTTTGAATCAATAAAATTCAACATTCCTATAAGCAAAATATATAAACGATATTTATTGTCTTGTTTATTGAACAGGAAATAACACTTTAGATTGTGTTTATTGAATTGCCTTTTCCAATATTGTAAACTGTATAGTGTGAGAAGCCTTGAGTTAAACATATAGATATTGTTTTATTATTGAAATAAGTCTAATATTAATAGTAATTTCAAAGATATGAATATAGAATGTTAAAAAACACCTTACGAAATAAAAAAAACTTATTTTTTCTCTCTTCATAATAACGATTTAAATAATAATTACCTTTTGCAATCAAAAGAAGTTTCCATTTGAAGAGATTTTTATGTATCAGAGGTCTTCCTTAACACGCTTTTCTTTACACCATTTTGAGTGTATTTCACATATAGCACTATGTAAAATAACTGTTTATAACTGTTATATAACTGCTTGAGATGAGAACATGATTATTATATAATGCCTATAATCATGGAACTGAATGTTGGTTACTAAAAAAATGGTAGACAATATCTATACAGTATATAGAAGAGAACTATTTGCCGAGAAATAGATGAACACATCTTTCAATCAAAGATATTGACGAAATAATTTATTTATTTATTACAAATGCCCAGAAGAATGGCTATGACGCCATTAGTTCTCTTGCCTTCCAATACCTCTGAACTTTACAGCTTCAGAACACAAGTGCAGAGCACGAGTCCAGATGAGTAGCATCAAAAATTTGATCTTGTCCACACAAAGGACATAAGGGGGAGCTCCAAAGTTTGAGCTGGTGCAAATATGTGGGCAAACAGTCATGGCCTGTAGTAAGATGGAAAAGTGCCACAGCTACACTTCTAGGAAAATCAGGGATGTTCTGTGCGCCCTTAATCAAAGGAGACCAGAGACACAAGGTAGGAGGCAAAGCCGTTAGCAGATTTAGCGTTAACCAGGGTGCACCACGTGGAGGCCTTCTACATTACACCCCTATTGACGAAATAATAATAATCAATAAAAATGACTATTATTACACTTACCATAATGTAAACTCAAATTTATTAGATGTTTTTTACACAGTGAATATATTTATATTATAAACACACACACACACACATATATATATATATATATATATATATATATATATATATATATATCGCACCCCTAGAAGAACAATGTCACAATTCAAAAATCAACTGTTTTGAGTCTAATGTACATTACGTACTCTTAGGATATTATTATCAGAAACTCGTGCCTATAATTTAATCAAATGTTGAGCAGAAAACAGCCCAACATTATAGCATTTTTAATTACAAACAAAAACAAATTGCAACTTTGTTTTCCCATTTTTTTGAAAACTAGCTTGTTTGGAGTTGTGACATTATTCTTCTGGGGGTGCAATATGTAAACAATTGTTGAAGTCACCAGTAAATATTCTATAAAAGACTAAAAAATATATCTAGCCTTCAAGAGAACATCAACTAGTATTGAAAACAATTTTCTTCATTTAAAAAATAAAGTAATATAACGAGATTGAGTATATACATTAATAATGATTATCTACTGAAATTTGTATAATCATTCCATTATAAAGATTGCTTAGGTTACACCAAAGCATTTCACATTTTCTACTGTATAGAATGTTGACTGCTGCATTTTTTTACCAGCATGATCACGTAAAGATAGCATTCACAAAAAAATTTTTAAACTATTTTTCATTAAATAAATTTTTTAAAAAAAAGAGGGAAAATCATACTAAAGCAGTCAGCCTCCTCTACATCATTGGCAGAAAAGGCTGACTGTTGCAATCTCTGAGAAAATACTGACCAAACCAGGGTAGCATTCATTAAAAAAAAATATTTTTCATAAAAAAAATATGAAAATCATAAAATTATTTGTATAAACTGAGGAGTATAAAGACTACAAAAATAAATCAAATATTATCAGAAAGTAAAATAAAAGGTAACACAATAAATCCAGATTAATACTTAACATTGAAATCAATCAATAATTGTGATTAGAATTTTCACAAATGCAAACTCAATTTATAGACTCATTTGAACTTGTTTACCCTAAAATACATTTAATTATTTTTATTAGCAAAATTAAACTATGTGCCTATTATTATCTGATAATTGAATAAATGTAATGAAGTTGATTGAATAAAGTTGATCCAGATATCAAATTATGAAATAGCAACAAACATATATTATCAAGCACCATTAAAATAGAATTTTACATTAACAAAGTTTAGAATTCCCCATGATAATCAATAATTAAATTATCACCAATCCCTCTCTTCTCAGCAAAATTTTATCTTTCACAATGTGGCATAATAATAATAATTATTATTATTTTTTTTTTTTTAGGAAATTAACACATTAAAAAGTTGCAACATGTATACACAGACATGACACTAAGATAAAAAGATTAAAAATTTACCAATATTGCTCCATGCATCATCATAAATTAGAACAAAATATAGAGAAATCAATACAAGAGAATCACAATTAACACATAAAAATGAGGCTTATATTACTAATTTATTGAGAAAACTTAAACAAAATTAAGTGACCACAAGCCTTGAGACTTTGAATTTTAGAAATGCTGATCTAGAGAAACAAAAGGAGGATAACACATAAATGATATTGATGAATTTTTTTTTCAATGCGGCAGGCACTTGTCTTCTGACAGTAGGTACTTCTTCTCCTGACAATGGCTCATGAAGATCCGTGAAGTTTTTACTGGCTATATTATTATGGCAGCACCATTTAGATGAGCCAGCATTGCTCCCTATGAGGATGGGGGGAGGCGATGCTGAAACGACCAAGTCTTATCTGGGATTTGAACCCAAGCCCACAGCATGGCAGCTCAGAATGCAGTAACCACACTCTTACTACTATACTATTTGAACAACATCTCAATGAATACAGAGGTAACATTTTCAAAACAATTCAAAAGAAAGTGAATACAAATTCATGCATATTCCACATTCAGTTACATTCAAATAACTCTTATACAGAAGGAAAGCAGGTAACAAATTTGATCAAGATCAGCTGAACTGCAGCATATTTCCAGGGATATGTTACAAAGCAACTAGGATTATTGCTGCTGTAATTTCACATACAGATATAAAATGCCTGACATACAAAATGCATAGGAAGCCTCAAGAGATCCTTTTCATTTTCTGGTAGTCTATATAAATAAAACAGTTCCGTAACTGACAGACAGATAATGCACAGACCAAACCGTTAGACCTAAAGGCCTGAAATTTTGCATGGCGATTCTTCTTATAGTGTAGGGGTGCACTAAGAAAGATTTTTGAAAAATTCTTAGTTTTTTTTCAAAATTAAATTTTTAAGCTGTTTTTGTAACTTTTTTTAAGTTTGCATTTAAAATAATATTTTGAGGGTTATAAAATTTATATCACGAGAAAGATCATAAAAATTCCTTTAAAATGAAATCTTTTCCTCCATTTTCTGATATTTGTTGAATTTTTAATGATTAATTTTTAGAATTTAATTTATTAAATGCTGATCACGTGGTTTCTTTTCTTTTTGGATACTTAAATTAATTTTGTGTCACATGCATAACAATGAAATAAATTGACAAAAAGAAATATTAAAATAAGGTAAAAGATAAAATTCAACCACTAGACTAATTGAGATGGAAGTTTTTTAAGAATTTAATTCAAATTAGTATGTTGTGTAGATATTAAACATACAAATCAATTACATACATTGACCGTTATATTTAATTTGAATACTTTCTTCTACATTATTTTGTCTATAAAAATATCCATTACTTCTTTTTATAAATATATTTAATTTTGTTTTGTTTGGCGTTAGTTGCATACAATGGCCTTGTATTTATTATAGATTTTTTTTTTTTTTTTTTGGCATTAACTGCATACATTGACAGTTGTATTTAATGTTAATGTACTCCATAGCGAAGCACAGGTATTTAGCTAGTACAACATATAAATGTAATGCTGGAATATAGAAGAGAAAATTAAATAAATTCATTAACATTGAAGCTCTTACCAAGATAGTTTTCATATTCTTTTTGGTACTTTAATTATAACTAACCTTAAATCTTATATCTTAGTATAACTAATTAAATTACAAAAATAATAAACATGTTTTGATTTAGTATTTCATAGTAAGATGCCAAAAATACTTGGTTAATAGACGATAGTACAACTTAATATTTTGTATTAAGATGTAATATGTATTAATCATTATTTTTCTTACTTATAATTTTAAAGACTGACTTAAATACATCTTGCAGCACTGTTCTAGATCTAGCTACAATGGAGTTACAGTGACAAGAAACAATTAAAAATGCAATAGGTTATCTGTGAAATATTGGAACCAATGCAACAAAGAGGAAATTAGCTATTTTGATAAGTAAGGGTTATATTTACTCTTTTTTTTTTCTTTTTACAATATAGATAGGTTTCATTTCACAATAAACTAAATAATCTTATGACTAAAAGAAATCTGTTGTTGTGGATCTTTTATTTTTATAAGCAAGAGGCATTTTATAGTTCACATATTAAGAGACAATTATTGACTGCTTTATATTGTGTATGTATTTAATGTTATGAATAAAGCTCAAGTGATAATATACAATATTTGGTAATTTCCCATCATACCGACCTGTCACCAGTTATAGTAAAAAGGAGTCACTAGTTAAAGAAATAAAAAGAATACAAGAAAATACTTGCTTTTCACGCCCTTTTTCCACTTCTACAAACTATATTTGAATGTTAAAGTAAAAAGAAGAAGAAAGGTAATACTGACTTTACCTGTCATATATATTTAGCAAATTACATTTAAACTATCACAAACTTTGTTTATCATTTCTACTTTCAGTTTAATAAATATCATTATCCCTTTTTTGCAAGAATCCTTACAACTGAGTATTTCATTTAATAAACAAATTTAATAAATCTTTAAATAACGTTAAAATTTCACTTCCATGTACATTTCTGTCCACTTCTAATATATACTCAAATAAGATTGTTTCATTAGTAACGCTGTGATACAGTGATTGCATTTACAGTTTGTAAGTAGATATTTCAGAGATCTAATCCTGGTCTCTGCAAGCATATGAGATTGTTTTTTCCTCATCAAATGGCAGTTCACCAAGAGGTTGGCAACAGGTCGGTAGAATGGGAAAGTACCCAATATTTTAATATTATAATATACTATGAAAAATTATCTTAATATAACAATACACACAATTTATACAGCAAACTTGAGTACATTAAGCAAAAATGCACTAAAAGTGTTGTATGGGCTTTAGAACCACTTATAACAATAAGAGAAGAAAAAAAAGTGACAAAATAAATTTTTAAACCTGAATGATACAGGGGAAAATACCAGTTATCAGTTGTAATATAATTACACATTGATAGTAAAAAAGCTTGTATTTTTCTTATAAAGTAACAAGATTCAAATACAAACCTTCAATGAATAAAATCTGAATAATGCAGAAAGATAATCTTATTTTCCAATTACATGAATAATCTTTGTCAGCATCACAGAAAAAAATTAAAAATAGTATCAAATATATTCTAACAGAAAATATTTTATTTCTGAGTACTTGCTGATTTGACACTACTTTTCATATTACAGTCAAAGCAATTCCCACACCTTGATGATCCCTTGAGATCAAATATACAGGACAGAAATGTAGTTCTCATGATGTCAAGGCATGTTTTCTTCTAAGATGATTTTTAAATTCTCCAAGCAGTGGATGGACTGAGAGAGATAGCAATAGTTTACTACAATTTAAAATTTAAAAAAGTTTCACACATCTTTTAAAATAACATGGGTTCTGTATTCCCTACCTTCATTAACAATCTTTAATACTTTTACATAACAAATATATTAGCACAAGGTAAACTTATATCAATGAATCAAATATAAAAGATAAAACTAATGATTAAAACTATATGAAACTGTTCATTTTGATATTATATATAAGCCCCCCCCCAAAAAAAAGAAAAATCCTTTATGAACTTCCTGCTTTAAATAGAAATTTTGAGAACTAAAATTTCTTATTAACTCCTGATAATACTAACTTAGAGCTTACTACCTAATTTATTGCTCATCTTTCTATTTGATTTTAAGCAATTTCTTCAGTCTAAAATATATAACATCTACAATATATAATAAAATTCCAGAGTACAAAAATTAATACATATATTACAGATAAATAAGATTTTTACATTTTCTTCTCCAGTCTCTTTTCAAAGGAAGAAGCTTCTTCAATCAAAGCCTAAATGAGGGCCTGAGGTAGCCTAGTGATAGTACGTTGGACTTTGGATGGAGAGTGCTTAGTTCAAATCCTGATGAGCACTATTAAATACCTTTGTGTCTAGGGTGGATATGGACACGTTAAATGCATAGACCAGAAAGTCCTTCCATGAGGTCAGTGGGTAGGGAAAGGTATGAATCCTTCAGATATTGCCTATGGGGGTGCCCAGTCAGAATTGTGGTGGCACCTAGCCAAATTAAACTCCAACTCTTGTAGTGTCATTGTATATTCAAGCCGCATTCGACTGTCGGCTGCCATCTATGGACCGAGGTATGGACTAGGTATCAGACAATGGCCATAAGTCAGAGGAAGAAAAAAAAGACTAAATGAAAATACTCAGACATAAGAGAGAAAGTACATAAAACATTTTCATTCCTTTTAAGATTTTAGTTCAAACAAAAACAATGTCATAGCTATTATTGATTGCATAGTTATAATTATTTATCTTACTGTTTTCTACTCCAGTGTAATATATTTTCCAATTTTAAAGTTAGTTTAAAAGCATTTAAACTTCCTGTGTGAATATAGAAACAGTATGACTGTCAACAGCGTAAACATGGGAGATATAAAAATTTCAAATGTAGTTTTATCAAGATATCTCACAACTATACACTTATATGAAAATTTTAAGGGATAAAATATATGTATAAAAACATTATTTGATAGAGGTAATAATAAAAAAAAAAACCATTATATGTTCCTTGCTAAGTTGTAATTATACCCATTCTAAAATCCATACAAGAGTTCATGAATAAAAATTACATAATAGCCATTAATTTTAGATGTAAATTTCCCTTATTAACACCACTAAAAAATTAAGCTTTTGAATGATTGGGACTTTTAGATGGTATACAGAAAGAGCAATCAACATGTTATTTCTTCTTAAAAATCAACTAGTTGAACGCATATTTAAATGTATATTAAAAATACGTATTTCTATCAAAATTACAGAATGAAATAAAGGAATAACAATATTAGCGATATTTTTCAGTAAATATATGAAAGTCTATGGGAGAAGAGATATTTCATATTTGTAACCCAACCTATGAAACAAAATTTTATTTAGATGATAAAAGAGTGTATGCTTAATACATTTAACATAAAAATTTCAGTACAGAATAAATAAAGAGTATAAGTGTATATTCATTCTAACAAATTTGCCTACTAAAAAATTAAAGAAAAAAAATAAACATATCACAGTCAGATGATAAAACTTACCCTATTGTTTATGTCATAATTTTCAAAGTTTTTTATAGCATTTACTTTTATGTCTGAGAGAACATAGTTCTGCTCCTGATGCAACTTGATAATGAAGGAGAAAAAATCAACTCTATTTAAAAGTTTTAAAAAAATCTAAATTCAATATTTATTTTATGTAAGTAAAGAATAACTTTTTAAACCTAATCCTAGTTATACATGACACATAACTTAATGCATATTAGACTTTGATTTTAAAGAAGTGGGGTAGGAGGATTGTTCTACAAAATACTGAGAAAAAAGTGGAACTCTACTCATTACTACATTTTTACACGTGCTGAAAAAATAAACACCCTCATCGCACAAGTTTTTTGTTTATTTGTTTTTCAAGAGATGGATAAGTTTTGTTGACATAATTCAACTACTAGATAAATACAATTAAATTACATTACGACACAGCTGACGAAATTGAAAAATAGCTGCCTTAGATAATCGTTAGTCGAAGTAATCGAAAGTAATCGATTATATTGATCCGATAGTTAAATCGGTTATTTATCTCATTGGCTGCGATTGATCCTGACGTCAATGACATCATATCCCAGAGTTCCTCTTACCGACCTGAAACTGACTATGGTGAGTGTAATGTAAATAACCGTATTTATATTTTCATATCACATGTGTTTATTTTTCCATTATTGTGTAATCTGTGAGGGGCAAAGTATATTTCTCTTAAGCTTAAATTTATTTCATTAATACTTTAATCGTTACTGCAGCAGCGCGTTATCTATGCTAATGCTGGTCACGGATTAAATACTTTTAAATGTGAATAATTTCATTTTTGTGAAATAATTTTATGATTCAGCAAAGATTAAGGCTAACATATGCAGTAAAAATTGCTTGATTGATTTTTAAACATGCCTACAAAAGCACATAGGAAGTGTTTTAATTTCATGTGTACATCATAATAAATAATAATAAAAAAAGACTATGTTGGTAAATGTTTATATGTTTAATACTAAAAAAATCATGATGTGTTTTTGATATGTATTTTATTATTTATTCTACTTAATTTGTTAATGGACTAGTATGATTATATTCGAAGAGATTTAATTTTTATATTGTGTTATTTTTTTTAATTATTGTAAATTGAAAATTGATTTATGCTCTATAAATGTGTTAAACTAATACCAAAGGCTATAAATCATGACTGTAATAGGTAGGTTATGGATATATTCTTTGTGTAGGTTTTGTAAAGCATCCTTCAATCATGAAGGAATCACCCTCATAATGTTATCCAGCATCTTTGGGAACACAACTGGGTTAAACGTTAGATATTAGAGATCAAAGTCAGCAGTTTTTTGTTCAGTGAATATTGATCTGAACCAAATTTTTTCACCCCCAAAAAAATCACTTGAAATTTTTTTTTTAAATGTGGCTTTCACGTTTTTTGAATTTAAAATTCAGATAAATTACCATTTATATGTTCACTTATTTAGAGAACCTACAATAAGCAACTAATATCCTTGTAGATAAATGAATACATATGTACATTTCATTTATGAAATATCTTTGCAAAAAGTAAAAAAATTTTCTTTAACCATAGGAAATCTCCCTCTGAAAGCCTTGTAAATTTTAGTCCTGAGGCCTTTTCCTTATTTTACTTTGTAATGAGTAGTTTTTAGTTTGCAAAATGTGACAAGTCCCATACCCTGTTCTGGAATTTTCATGGTCTCATAAACTACTATTTAACAGTGATTTAATTATTTATATTCTGCTGGTCTGGGTTTTCTTGTAGTTTTTAAATAAAATTCCTGTATTTTAAATACATTGTTTTATACAACATTTTTGTTAAATGTTTAAATTTTCATTTACTTTTTGAAACTGATTGATAAATTTGGGATATTTTGCAAATATTTTAATAGTTTTATTGCTTAATGAATTTTCTATAAATTCTTTATTCAATATATTTTAATATTAAAATATTCTAACATTGTTAATTTGCTAATTATCTTGTTAAATGTCATTGAATTTTCATGTGAATAGTTAACTGTCAGGTGAAGTTATAAAATTTTGAAATGTTGTTTTCACAGTAGGAAAATGTCATTTAGTTCAGTTTAAAACCTTTTAGTCAAATAGTGCCAAGAAGCACCGGATATGGAACTCTTAAAGTTTATCAATATCTTTAGTGTTATCTGTATACTGATATTTTGTTTCACTTCTATCATTAAATGAGAAATTATTTCTGTTTACATCATTTAGTAATTGCCTTAGGTTTTCTCTAAACACATTGTTATGCTCAAAACTAGAAGAGGTTGCAAGATTTGATGAGATATTGTCTCAAAGTGTTATTGAAACATATATGATTACTAATCAGACTTCGGCCATTAGTTTACCAGGATTACAGCCTATGAATTACCTTTACTAGTTAACTAAAAACTTAATAACAGTTTCAGAAAAATCAATTGAAAAAAAGAAAGTATACAAATAAAGATTTTCAAACAAAATTAATTCAACATGCCTGAGAATTTCTATTACTCCAAATTATGTAACTGATATTCCATGCAGTTATTTAAATAATATTAAAATTTTCAAAAAATTAAATGTCACTTTAAATGATATCATTTGGCAGTATCTTTCTGCATAGAAAAGAAATTTTTAAAAAGTTATTTGAAAAATAAATATGGATAGGAAGATGAGAATTTTAAAATAGCTTAAATTCCTTATACATTCTCCATTCAAAACTGGGCTCTATTGTAAGATCTGTATGCCTGGCGACCCTGTTATTTTCTGTTAGGCTACATTGGGCATTTCATTTTTTCATTTGCCTCATAATGTTTTAAGTTGTTTAACATGATATTAAAAAAGAATCCTGAGATATTTATAATTCAATAGACTGAGGAATAAACTTATTGTGCAAACAGGTTAGATATTCCTTATTTTTCAGCTCTTTTAACTTTGTAAAACCTAGCTGCCTGAATTTTCAAAATACTTTTCTCCATTTTATACCTAGAGATTTTATGTTTCAATATGAAAGCCATTCCATTTTTACATATATCTTTTTTTTTCTATTTTGTCAGGATTTAACAGCAATACAGATGTATTCTCTAGTATGCATAAGCAGGTGATAACATAATAAATAAATAACAAAAATACAAGAGACTGCAGAGAAAATTAATTCTATCCCATAGATTTTTTTTTTTTTTTTTTACTTACTGAAAGAAAGTTTTATTTGGCATTGGCATAAATGTTATAGCTATTAGCTCTCTTATATCATTAATTATAAATTTAATTGCCAATTTAAGTATTGAATATAGTAGTTAGTAATAAAAAGCTAGTGTTTTTAGATAAATATTCCCTTAAAAACCATGATTCCAGCATCTATGAATTATTAAGGAATATCAAAAACGAGATGACCTGCTTTAATAGTCAATCTCTGTTACCTTGGTGGCATGATTTCATTTAAAATTCGTTTCTTTTTTGAATTTTTGGAGGTAAAAAAAACCTATATGTCTGAAATAAAAAGCAGTGCTGTTAATTATGTAAATTTTCTGCAAGTTTGTAATCTTTCCTCTCCCCTTTTTTCTCTTTTATTTGCAGTGAAAGTTTGCTAAATTCAGACAGTTGAAATTTCTGCCGAAAAGTATGAAACTTGATATTTTTGTTTTGCTGTAGTTGGCAATATTAAATTCTCTTATCAATAACACAAATTTCCCCTGATTAATTTCCATAAACCGTTTACTGATATGAAGATAAGATTTTAATAGATTTTTTCAATATTTTTTCTATAATAAATTACAAATAGTTACTAAATCAAGAATTAATATGAATAGAGCACATTTTATAGTTTACCAAATTATTATCATCATATTAAGCTTTTCAGTTTTGTAATATAATGAATGCTGTTTTTGTTGTTGTTAAAAGAAGAGTAATTAGAAAACAAGATAAAAGGATTTTATGTGGGATGTTAGTCAAAGAAAGTGGGGCAAATAATGAGTTTTCTCTACCATTTTAAATTACTGTGGCATTAATTCATAAACATGATTGATATTCACTTTTTGTAACTTTCCCTAAAAAATAATAATTACAGACAAAAAGTGGTGTCTAGTAAAACTGTTGTACTAACAGAAGATAAAATTGCAAAATTTTTTACACAGTATGCATTTTACAATGTTTGAATTTTGGTTTTGGATTAAGCGGACTTTCGGATTACCGAAGTTCGGATTATCGGGACTCTACTGTATCTAAAGCCAGATTTAAAAATATCACTGAGCATGCGCAGAAACAAATTAATGTATTTATGTGGCTTCGTGCTTAGTGAGTATCTAAAGTCAGATTTATGAGACACTGGGCATGCACAGAAAGCAATGTTCAATTATAAATTATCGCTAATTAATAGAAATTGCGGTTACAAAAACCAAATTTTACACATCTATAGATTAAAATCTTAAGAATCGGCGTAGCAACATAAATATATAGATTTTTTAATTAAATAATTCAATAGTATATAAATTAACTTCAGACTATCTGCGACCCCTCCAATTATTTTTTTAGCGACCCACAGTTTGCGCACCACTGCTTTATCATATAAAAATCTTCTCGATAAATAGGAAATTTATTTTTGAAATCTTATTTTTTTTATATATGTATATCGAATGAAATTCGTATGCAGTTTTTAATAAATTATGTATTACCGTATTTTTCGGACCATAAGACGCACCTCAAATTTATGGGAGGATTTTTAGAAAAGAATATTTTGTATTTTGTTAGGTATATCAAGGTATTTTCAGTTTCTTATTTAATAAAGATAAAATATATGTATAATAAATATTATATATATATAATAAATAATATATATATATATATAATAAATAAAATAAATATGTGTATATATAATAAAATATAACGCACGCTGTAGTACTTCCAAGCCTCAAATGTAGATGTCGCCACCATACGGATAGACTTTGCGTGCAACCTTCCATCGTACTGTCATTTATTTAAGCATAGAAAGTTTGGATTTTGTCGAGAGTGGAGACCTCCTGGTCCGATACCCAATTTTGATTGTAAGGTCAACTTACTTTTTTTTCTCTAAATGTTTTTCACTTGTTTTGTACTGTGTAATGTAATCCGTCCCTTGTAACTGTGATTTCTAGAGTAATTAAACATGTTCTAAACTTTACCCCGAGATTTTCTTGATTACTTTTGGTTTAACATCAGTAATTACATTAATGACAGTTACAATATTCATTTTATCTTAATGTTACCCTCGGAGCGTATGACGCACTTTAAGTCGATTTTTTTCATGCAAAAAAGTGAGTCTTATGGTCCGAAAAATACGGTAATTTTGATAAAGATTTCAGAATTTAATTTTTTTTCCCCTGCAGGAATAATCCGCAAACCGGATTATGGAGGGTACACTGTACTTCTGAAATGTTTGATAACAAGATGTGAGTGAATTATTTACTCGGATTTATTGTAGAATTTTTTTAATGTGTTTTGTACTTTAATGTCAGTTTGATATTACAAAATATGCGTATGTTAAATGTGTAGCAGAATTTCTCATTTTTTTATGTCCTTGCAGATCATGGGTATTTGCTCGGTGAGCCGTATGTTAACAGCTACTTAACTTATCTGGAGCCAGATTTCCCGGAAATTTCCTTTTAAAGTGAAAGATCATCATCATCATCATCAGAATCAGTTTCATTCACTCGTTTTATGCGAAAAAAAATTTTGATTATTCCATTGGATAGAAATTGTCAGTCGGTTAAATTTAATTACCTCCTAATTAATTTTAATAGTTATCATTATGTTGCTTTGTGGTGTTTGTTGCAAAGGATTTTCTGAAGCCTAGAGATTTCATACATTATGTATGTGCATTCAATTATTTGTTCATGATGAAAGCAAAGCAGTTTTTTAGAGCTGCTTTTGAAAAGACAGTAATAGTTATCCCATGTAAATAAAGTCTTCAATCTTTGTTCTGACGAGAAGAAAAATTCTTATATATTTAAATAGTTTCAAAATCGGTATGGATTATCTCGAAAACCAGGTGAGCGAGAATCAGTTTATCTGTGATATTTGTAAGAAAGTATTTTCTGAAAAACAACTCTTGGATGATCATCTTTGTATCCTTAAAGCTAAAAAACCTTTTATGTGTGATGTTTGTAATAAAGGTTTTTCTAAACCCTCGAAATTGAAAATTCATCATCGCAAACATACAGGGGATAAACCTTTCGTTTGTGACGTATGTAATAAAGGATTTATCGTAAAAAGCTTACTAAAGAGTCACCTTTTAATCCATACCGGAGAAAAACCACACGTTTGTCACGTATGTAATAGAGGGTACTCTCACAGGTCTGATCTGACAATTCATCTTCGTACCCACACGGGAGAAACGCCTTTCGTCTGTGGTGTGTGTAACAAAGGATTTTCTAGAGGATGTAGACTGACGGTTCATCTGCGGACTCATACGGGAGAGAAACCTTTCGACTGTGATGTTTGTAAGAAGCAATTTTCGTGTCAGAGTCAGTTAAAAATTCATTATCGTATCCATACGGGAGAAAAACTTTGTGTTTGTGATATATGTCAGAAACGTTTTTCTAGGACCTATGCACTGAAAAAACATCTCCGAACGCATACTGGGGAAAAACCTTTCGTTTGTTACGTGTGCAACAAAGGGTTTGCTCAGCAATATAACCTGAAAAATCATCTTCGTACCCATACTGGAGAAAAACCTTTCATATGTAATATATGTGACAAAGGACTGTCTACGGAAAACGCACTGAAACGCCATCGGCGTACACATACGGGAGAAAAACCTTTTGTTTGTGAAGTGTGTAACAAGGCGTATTTTCTGAAATCTGAATTAAAGATTCATCATCGGACCCACACAGGAGAAACACCTTTCGTGTGTCATGTATGTAACAAAGGATTTGCTAGGAAGCGAGCGCTTGATTCTCACTTTATTATCCATACGGGCGAAAAAAATTTCGTGTGTGATATATGCAACAAAGGATTTGCTAGAAAGCGAGCGCTTGATTCTCACCTCCCTATTCATTTAGGCAAAAAACCTTTCACGTGTGATATATGTAAAAAAGGATTTTCTAGAAAAGATACCTGGGTTGTCCATCTTCGCAAACATGCAGCGAAAACACTTCAGTCTTAACTTTAAAAAATCATCAGACCCACGCAGGAGAAGCACCTTTTATGTGCCATATATGTAACAAAGGATTTGCTAGGAAGCGAACACTCGATTCTCGCTTTATTTATCCATGCGAGCGTAAAAAAATTGGTGTGATATGTGTAACAAAGGATTTGATAAAAAGCGAGCGCTTGATTCTCACCTCCCTATTCATTCGGGAGAAAAACCTTTTACGTGTGATATATGTAAAAAAGGATTTTCTAGAAAATATACTTGGGATGTTCATCTTCGCAAACATGCAGCGAAAAGACTTCAATCTTTAATTTACGCTGAAATGCCAGAAAAGCTTGGATACTTGTCTAATACAGCTCGGATTCAAAAAATTAGAATAATGTAAAAAAGAATAGGTTTAATGTTGCTAAAGTGTCAGTTTGCATACTGTGTTCAGAAAAAAAAATTTAAAATGTCTAAATATCTTCAGAACATTTATAAATATAACATAAATATTTATTTTCATTTGCTATACTAATAATTAACTATTTTAAAAAATATTAGAATTATTTAAAAAAATTAGAATATCTGGACAACGTGGTTCATAAAATTAGAATATGCAACTATTTTCCTGTTGGTTTAGAGAACAGCTGCGAGACTATAAAATGTGTTCCGCGGAAAATGAAAAGTGGTTTGGCATTTGATTTTAGTTCAGTATTTGCTTAATATGGGTGAAATTTCGTATTGTGCATTTGCACAAAGAAGGAAAAACACAACTGTTTATAGCAAAGGAAGTGAAATGTTCTCAAGCAAGTGTGAGTAGAGTTTTGAGAGAATATTGTAATAATAAGTGTTTTCAAAATAAACACTTTAAAAGTGGTCGAAAGCCAGTCACTTCAGCAAGAGATGAAAGGCAATTGAAAAAGATTGTAAAGAAACATCGCTTTCGAAGTGTGAGATATTTGCAGAGAAAATGGAAAGAAGTTGGTGTAAATGCCTCTAAATCTACAACATTACGACGACTTCACAAATTAGGTTTTAGATCACGTGTGCCTAAGACAAAGCCACTCTTATCATCTAAGCAAATGGCTGCTAGAGTTAAATGTTGTAAACAAAGGCTATTTTGGGGTCAAGATGACTGGAAAAGGTACTCTTCAGCGATGAAAGTATGTTTTGTGTGTCCCATTGAAATCAAGGTATACGTGTTTGGAGACTTAAACAAGAAGCTTTTGATAAAGAGTGTTTAAAACGTTCGGTTAAATTTGTGACCTCTGTCATGGTATGAGGCTGCATGACTGCAGGAGGCCCAGGTAGGTTGTGTATTATTTACACAAAAGTCAATTCAGAAGTGTATCAAAAAATTCTTCAACACTTTATGATTCCTTCATCTGAGGATTTATGTGATGACGATTTCGTGTTTCAGCAAGATTCAGCTTCTTCCCACACTTCCAAATCGACAACTAAATGGCTCCAAGAGAAGGAAATAAATGTACTCCCTTGGCCTGCGAATTTACCCGATCTAAACCCCATCGAGAATTTGTGGGGAATTATGAAAAAACGACTTCAAGAAGTTGCACCAAGAGACACAAAAGATATTATTTCTAGTTTGAAGAACATATTAGCGAATAATGATAAAAAAAAAAAATTGTGAACCTTTAGACAATAATATGCCATACCGTTTAAGATCTGTCATTAAAGCTAAGGTTGATGCAACAAAGTACTGATTAGCATGTAAAAACCCTTCGAGTTTAAATTGTGTACAATATATTTACATTATTCTAATTTTTTTAACCATGTTATGAAGTATTCTAATATTTTGAATTTTTTTTCACTTGCTGTTTTAAATATATTTTCTATTTCATTGTAATATGTTCATATTTTTATAATCTACAAAATATGCAGATTTATATTATGATAATTTATATTTGATATCATTGATTATTTATTTAATAAATTAAGATTTGCAATTCCCTTGACCATATTTTCTTTCACTATTCTAATTTTTTTAATTGGAGCTGTACGTCGTTTGGCATCGGTTTTTAATGTTGATATCATGCAGCGAACATTGTTAGTAGACAGCATTGAATTGTGATGTTACTAGCGCCAATGTTACACTGCTTTCACTTGATATTATTGTTGACAGACGACGCCAGTTTCGATCATCTAGAGCAGGGATACTCAAACTGCAGCCCACCAAGCTTTTATGTGCGGCCCGAAACACCCACACTCATTATCAGGCAGTTGCTTTTATAAACATAATTTTGGAAATTAAGGCCTGAAAAACATGAAACTGAACAAAAATAGGCCACCTGCTACTCACGTCAAACTTTGTCTGTAGTCTAAACTTTGCCTGCATCTCCGATAAGACATGACTAGGGGTACGTAAATTTCGCATAAAAAATATCGAGATTTCGCAAAAAAAATTACAATATATAAAATTTCGCATTTATTCGTAAAAAAATATATAAATTCAAAAATTTCGCATTTATTCGCAAAAAAGTATATAAATTCAAAAATTTCGCATTTATTAAAAAAAAATTACAATTTTGCTTATTTGGATAAGTAAGTATCAAAATTCTTAGTTAAAAGCTAACATTGTAATAGTCTCCACATTCTTTCCTTAAATCTTTGCTTTCTGTCATTAATTGCTATGCTGTACATACTAAAATTTCTCTCAGCATCTACGCTGTTAACGGGACTAAAGAGGCTTTGAATCGCTGCCTTTACAAAATTTAAGGTTGCAGCATTTCGTTGCAATTTAAATCTGTATAACATCAACAGGAGTCTCTTGGTTGACTACTGTAAGTAGTTGTCTGTGAAAATGGTTGTATCCGTCGATGAGCTCGTCCCGTGGTATTTTTTTAAAAAATGGTAGTTTAGAGAAGCTTTCCAATTATAAATATGTGTTCAAAGATGATGTGGGCGTGGTCGCGGCTACAGACGGACAAAACTATGCCAATATGCTGGTAGACTTCGTTTGTTGCTTTGGATGTTGTCATGTGTAGCGTCATTTTGTTTAAACTGTTCTCTGCTGCTGTCTGATCGATTTCACCATTCTCATTAGTCAAAATGCTTTCTGTTTTTATTTATTTATTTATTTACCAAAATACCCTTGACAATGGCACTCAAGAGACGTTCTTAAATCTACTAAATTGTGCCACAAAACTTGATGGTTGATGTTTACAGTTAGATTTTAAGGTTCGACTCCGGTACGGACAAACTGTCCGGGTGAAATTCGGAGCAAATCCGAAGGAGAGTGAGATTTCTCAGTTAAAAACAGTGGATGTTCTTAGTTAAGCAATTGTGTTAATAAATTATTACTATTATTACCTAATTTCGCATAAAAATCCGCTTATCACCGAGTTTTCGCTGAAAATAAGTAAAAAAGACAAGAATTTTCGCATTTATTCGCTCATATCGGCAAATTT
Organism: Dolomedes plantarius; assembly: GCA_907164885.2. Taxonomy (NCBI): domain Eukaryota; kingdom Metazoa; phylum Arthropoda; class Arachnida; order Araneae; family Dolomedidae; genus Dolomedes; species Dolomedes plantarius. The sequence continues at coordinate 201,997,428 of OU015490.1, read as the reverse complement.
CGCATTTATTTGCATCAATTTCGTAAATACGAAAATTATGTATCCCTAGACATGACCCATCGCACGAGTACCAGCTATCATACCTCATTGAAATTCACCTAAATCATGATCTGCCATGCTCGCTATTCAATCAGCTTTTTAAACAACCACAAATGTTTGTCGCTTTATGTGAGCTGTTTTCGGACGAAAGCATTTACGAGAAAATGAGTAATGCTACATGCTCCGAAAGTGACCGTCTATCCCAGTTATTCTGCCATTTCAGTGTATAAATCATCATATCCATCCTCAAGAAAAATCATTCGTTTGCAATTAATGTAACCGATGGTGTTTGGCAAAATATAGAATAGTCAGTCACATTTGGAAGCATTGTAAAAATAGTGAACGCGCGCAAGCTATCATTGATTCTAATTTTGATGACAGTTAATCAAGCACTAATAAAGACGAGCTCGCACGTGAATATTGAGCGAAAACTACTCGTCATTAAGCACTTCACCATTTACGATTCGCCGTTACTCTGAAACATCTGAACTTTTAGAAATTTTCCATTTGTGTAATCTTGGGTATGCATCATAAAATAGTCTGTGTACAATAAAGTTTTTATATTTATCTTTTAATCTCATTTGCTAAATGAACTTCACCAGGGCCGTTCCAACCCGGGGGTGCAAGGGGTGCGGGGCACACGGGCGGCAAGTCAAGGGGGGCGGCAAGTCAGCCGCCCGGTTAAAAAAAAATTAAACTAATTTATTAGTAAAATAATCAATAAAAAAATATCATTATGCTAGGTAAATACTTAAGAGTTAATGCATTTTACAAGTAAAACTGGAAATAAACAAAACCAGATTGGTTTTAAAAACACTATTTCACGTCGCAACTAGTTGGGAAATACATTGTTAATTTTTGTTTTAATACGTTTTAACCCATCATCGCATCAAATCGCGTCAGTGCGGGCTGTTTTTGTCAGGTTGCAGGAAAATACTCGTTTATGCCCTGAACCTATAAATACACGGACCGGGATAATTTGCACTATATAAATTTTGAACGTGTCCATCTCAACAACTGAAGAACAAAGCAATCGAGCACAAAGTCTCTAATTTTTGTGCTCGATTTTGTGATTGCTGACCAATAAAAATATTTCACAGGTAAGTAAACGATGATATTTTTTCTTTTGCTCGGTTAGCGGTTGGAAATTGAATACATTTATGGTTTGATATTTGTTTTGCAAAAAAAAAAAAAGCTAGAATTCATTACTTAATTCTATTTTAAATTTTTTTTAATTTTGCAAATGTTAAACATATAATAGGTAGTAACAGGCGTAAACTTTGATTTTTGAACTGCATCACCTTATTTTTTTAACAGGTGCGTGAAATATGGCAATTTTTTTTTTCAGAAATCAGGAAAATACGATTTTTTTATTATTAAAGTAAACGTAGGGGGAATTGTATTTAAAATATGAACAAAATTAAAATAAAATCCTTTTGAAACGTTACTTTGCAAAAGTCAATCTTTATCGATAAACAGATTAACTTACATTGCGCCTTTTTTATAAGTTCTTTACGAAAAGAACCTTATTTTTTTACAGATGTCTGATAATCGAAAAAAACTTTCTGGGGGCCAATACAGAAAAAGAATATTTGAAAAAGAAGAATTAGTAAAGAAGGCTTGTGGCTCACTAAAAACATTTTTAATCCCAGCAAGATCGCTTGAAGTGCCATCAGGTTCCAGTGATACAAATGTGACAGAGACCGAAATCACAAACCCTAAGGAAGATGTTTTAATTGAACCAAGTCCTGAAACCAGTGAAACCGAGACCAAATACCGTGAAGATATTCTTCATGTTTCTTATAAAGATGATGTTTATAAGGATCCTAGCTGTTGGCCTTCCGTACCATCTGACAAAATTAAATTAACTTTAGTAGAGGTAGGCCCTACCCAACTTACAGAAGCGGATGTAAACTTTCCTTTAAATAAAGATAACAGAAGTTTCCTTACCCGTTTAAAAATGTTTTTCGAAGTTTCTTAAGCCAGCATTTGGGTTTCCAGTCTACTCTAATCCAGAAGTCACGTCATTTTTCATCTTTCAGAAAACGATACATGCCGATACATACGAAAACGACAGATGCCAATATCAAATCCATTTTGAAATCTGAACGCGCATAGCAACTTAACTCACAAAAATTTTAAAAATTAAGCGATAACATAATGGTAAATAGCTTTGTAACCATGTCATAAATGCTATTCCGAATGTTTTTCCAGCCAGAGGGCGTTGCTATCGTCTATCTAAATCTGACCCACTGCCCACGAAATCTGTGCGACGATCACAGAAGTTCCCACGTTTGGGTTGGGTTGGGTTCAATTTGCGGTGCCTCGAACAAAACTATGCTTCACAGAGTCTGCCACGCGTGGGCTGTGCGTGCTTTGGGTTCAATTTGCGACGGGCCTAGTCTCACAAATTTTCAATTCAATTCAATCGCAAATGTATCTTTCTAAAACGATAACTTTTATAATCGAACTGTTATGAATCGAACTTGATCGAACTATGATCGAAATTTCCAGTAATTCTTATTCAAATGTTCGATTTTTCCTCCCCTGATAATTACAGTTTACCTTATCTCTTGTGTTTATATGCGTATCCTGGGTCTTTAATGTTGCATCATGACAGGCATCCCTTACCAACTAGTTAATCAGTACACTTATGCACTATTGAGAGGTCACGGACATGTTTTGATTTTAGCGAAAAGTTAATACCTCGAAATCGGTGTGTATTAGTGAGTATTAATGGTCAAATATTTTTCGTCATGGTAGTGTGATACTCAAGTTGAAGTTGTAAATTATGCTTCTCCAAAACAACAGTTATTGTAGTGATCACAGACCAGAAAGAAACTTTTTGATTTCGTTTGTCAATCGTCGTTCTGGTTCTTAATACCGTGAGTAAGGATGATAAAAATTACTAATAAACTGTGTATGTCATAATCATGAAATTTAATTATATTTGTACTGTACTCAATTAATAGCCCTGTCATTTGATTTATTTTATTTTTTACTCGCCACATCGATGATAAATATCCTAAATGAGGTTGCCCGCTCTTTAGTTTTTATGAAACGAAACCAGAAGTAACAATTTATGTTACCTTAGTGTGATATCATATTTTGCTTTTTCCTCGGTTGACCAGTTAACTGATGACTACTGCATGCTTCTTTAAAAATTAAGTAATAAAAGATTGAAACTGTACTAACTGTAACATATTAATGAAATTTTATCTAAAAACAATACAAAAACTAATTTTGAAGAAATAATATGTATCTTAAGGATTTAAAATCATTTAATTCTGCATAAATTTTTTATTTTTTTTATTATTTATATTTTAATTTAAGGGAGAAGTTTGTAAATATTCAAAATATCACTAAGAGGCAATATTTTCAAGGAAGCCAAAGAACATTTTAAGAATGTTTTATAAATGTCTTCCCCCCCCCCCCCCCCCCGTAAGATACTGAACAGCCTAATGCTTTTCCCCTCATATGAATTAACCTTTTTTTTCTTCTCATACAGATATATTCATTTTTCTTTTAAATATGTAATTACTTGATTATTTAATTTTGACCTTGTCAATTGACCAGCATGTTTGATGAATAAGATATTTAGTAATTAGATTTCCGTTCATATATATTTAACTAATAAGCATGAATTTATAATTACTCTAAGTACTGATATTCTAATTTTTTAATAAAAAAATTTATTGTTATGATTGCTATGTTATTAGATAAATGTCTAACTGGGCATTACAAAAAGAAAACACACATAAGAAGAAACTATGCAAAAGCAATTTAATGAAGTTTTTCTCTAAACTATTCAAAAATTTTAGCAGCATTTTAGAGCTGGTGCATTTACAGAAAATTGCCAGACAAGTTTAAGGCTGCCTTGGCTCATTTATGAAGTTGCCATATAAATAGTATGTGCTTCGAGTATTCTGCAAAGGTCTCTCTCCCTTTTCTCTGTTTTGCTGCTCCTGCAAATCCATTTCACATTATGGACTGTTTGGGTATCCTCGTCAGCATGCTTGCAAAGGAAATGCTGCCTGTCATTTGCTTAACGACAGAGCCTCATGGACCTGGTCTTGGATTTTTCTAGACCAGGGGCCTCAGCAAAAACAACAGAAAATAGCTCTGTATTTTCTATTGCTGGTCAATACTGTATCTTTAGTCATTGAGATAACTTTAAAAGTAGCTGTTTTTATTAAAATCTTCTCCATTGTTATTTAATTTTTATTTACACTTTCAATAACCACAGATAGATTTTAAAATGTAAAATTTCTGGTTTTTTTTTTATCTTTTTGGGAAAAAAGTAACCCTGTTTGAAATATATTTGGTCAGGAATATAATGTAATAAAAGTTTGGGTATGAAAATACAACATTATAATATTCTTATGACTAGTACTGGGCTTTGCATAATAAACTTATGATTAAGACTTCTTTTTATTCAAATTTTTTGAATTGCATTTTTTACATCTATAACCTAAGTAATATTTTAATTAGAGAATTGAATGCTGATGGAACTCGTTTTTTTTTTTTTTTTTTCCTCCTTAATAAGCGATTATATGGCACTTATAAGAAAGAAAGCAAATCTGACCCTAGTGCACTGTCAACTATAAAAGTTTGCATATCAGGGATCATAAATGATAAGTAGAAGTTGAGAGTCAAGTTAACTTCTATAACTGAGTAAAAATTAAAAGAAAATTCTTTTTTTTTTTTCCATAAATAAACTGTTTAGTCTACCTAATTTGTTTCACTGCCCTTATATTATAGTTATTTTAAGTGTTTTACACCTTAATTGCTTTCAAACATTTGGACATTCCTGTAATGTCTCATTATAAGAAACAGTGTCATATTACCCATATAGTGCCTTCATAATAAATTAGGCAGCAAATCTGCTGTATGGTTGGGAAAATAACCTCAAGACAAGTGCCTGTTACTTTGAATATATATATATATATATATATACATACACATACACACACACATTTCTGCCCAAGGGAATTCCTAAGGGTTCTTTCCTTCCCTCTAATTTGACAATCTAATGTAAAATAAGGCTGATTCAGTTGCAAGTATGAATTTTTAAAATGATATGAAAATAACAGTATGTAAAGTGCCCTTAGATGCATTGTATTATAGCTTAATGAGTATGTTTGGAGTTCAATTGATTTTATTATTATTATTATTATTAGCAGTAATAAGCAATTTCATATAATGAAAATAATAAAGGTTTAGAAATTATAAAAGTTGATGACTTTTCAGCTCACATTCCTTTGTAACATACAGAGCAAACGTAAGGTTTCTCTTCTGAATGGGTGTTTCTATGATACTTCAGTCCAGACCAGCCGTACTCAATCAGCGTTACTCGTATTGACATATTTTAAACCAATTATAGGCCTCAAGAATTTCGTAGCTAATCGTTTGGAGGTTTGTAATTGGTAAAATATATTTCAATATGAGTAATGGTGACTCTAACGGACAAGGCGTGCAAACAAGGCATTAGGGCCTGTTCACTTAGAATCTGTCAGCGTCAACGTTAAAGACTCCGTTGGCGTTGATTGGTTAAATGGGTCAATGACTGGTTTATGATTGGTTAAAAAAAATTACGCTGACATTGACGGATTCTGTGTGAACAGGACCTTTCTATGGATACGTGTCTCAGGTTACACCTGAGGTGATGGAGGCAGGGCCCGATTTAGAAAATTCTTGACTATAGGCAAACTCGAGATGGGGGCCTTATTAACACTGATGTGGGAGTAAAGTTTCCAAAATTGACACACACAAAAAAATAATCATGAATCATTGTGAAAGTACCATTTTACCAAGAATTGGCTATCTGAAGCGTAGAAGCCTAGAACATTATCAAATAATGAAAAGCAATACAACATATTAACGTCATCATTAAAACACCAATACAATGCAACCAGAAAAACTTATTAATCTCTTATATTCACTATAACATACATATCATGAACTATACATATAACTATACATATGATGAACCAATCAACCAAATTTGAAAGGATATATAAAAAAAATTGCTATTAAAAATGGTAAAATAAAAAAAAATAAATTGGGAATTTTTTCATTTTTTTCTTATAAAATAAAAATTTGGGGGTGGGCCCTAGGCCCGGGCCTACTGGGCCTAATGGAAAATCAGAGCCTGGATGGAGGAAGAGGAGATTAGCGCAATCGGAGGACTAATAAGCGTAATAGTGGTAATTGCTAAATACATTAACTAAAATACAGTAATTAATAACGAGAATTTGATTATAGTTTATATGCATTTATACAATATCATACTATGAGACACATACATTAAATATCCGTAAGCCACGGCCCCATTCGATTCATAACGGCCACAACAGCATCTCCCTCCCCCTCTCTCTCTCTCTTTCTTTGGAGGTACCAACTAGTTCTATATTAAGTAAACTATTTCAAATAGAGATACATTCATTACTTAGAGTCTCTCCAACAATTTGAAAAGGCGCCGTTTTTAAAACGGGCATCACGCGCCAGAATTGATCGGCCCGGCCCTGGCAAACCACTTACCATTTTATTGTAAACTTCCTATGCATCCTGAAATAAATCCGGACTGGAAGAAACTGAAATGATGTCATCCTTAAAATGGAATTTTATTAGATGATTAACAAACTAATATTTCACATTCTTGGTGACTGTGGGCTTTGAAATGAAATTAGTTCCTTATTAGGTGACTGAACAGCATTCTTGGAATTGTTCATATTATAAAAGTTCGTGCATTTTTTGGAAGAGTTAAAGTTTATCTTTGATCTTGAATATTCAATAGAAATTTGGTCTGTATGAAAAGAAATGGAGATGTACATAATGACTGGTTCGACCAGCCCTCTGGGCCATGTTTTTCAAGTCCAGCTCACTGTTTAACAATGATCGCCTATTAGGAACATGGGTGTTTTCAAATCACTGTTGATATTGTCAACCCCTCTCAGTCTGGGTCTTTCGTTTCATAAGGCAGCTATATACTAACCTTATTGGATTCTCTCACCTCAATCTTAACCTATGGAAAAAATGTGTCTACTATTTACAGCTACATGATGCTGATAATCCAATTAAAATGGTATTTTCAGATAGCCTGAGTATTTCTGCACCTTGCAATAGGATTCATTTTAAAAATTTCGTCCACCAAAGGAATTTATGAGCGTTTAAAACACACTATACCAGATTTTTACCCCGAATAATTTAAAATATTATTAGCATTTAAAAAAATGTCTCAAGGTATAAAATTTCTTTCTCTATTACAAAGTACAATTTTAAAAAAATTCAGGTAGTCTCTTCTAACGAAACTACCGCGGGTTATTAACGTAGGACTACCTGATTTTTTTTAAATTGTACTTTCTAATAGAGAAAGAAATTTTTCACCTTGGGACATTTCTTTTAAAATGCTAATAATATTTTAAATTATTCGGGGTATATATATATATATATATGTCGGGGTATATATACACTCTGCCTCAAAAAAATATATGCACCTAGAAGAAATCGAGCTTCTAACACGAAACTTGCCAGGAATGTAGTCTCGTAAGAGATATGCAAATGATAAAATTTCGACGCCAATGAGACAAGGGTAAGCGCGCTATGCGCAGCTGGGAGAGTTTAAAGGCATGATTGCTCGTGCTATAGGGTTATTCAAACAAATCTGTCGACTTCGATGGGCGGTATTGTAACTAGAGATGCCTCTGAGACCGGCGATAGTACGAACAATTGTCGGACTTTGAGAGGGGACGTATAGTAAGCCTCAGAGAAGCAGGTTGGTCGAACAGGCGTATCGGCCGCCACCTCGGTCGGAGCGACATGGTAGTTTCTCGGTGTTGGCAACACCGGGCGTTGGCTGGATCACGGAAGGGATAGTCTACCGTCGCGGAGGGTCAGGGCGTCCCAGGAACACAAATGCGTGCGAGGATCGCGCAATCATAAGAGCGGCCACGTCCGCAGCAACAACGTCGCTAGAATCGGTTCGACGCCATTTACCACCTTCCAGACATCTGGTGATATCAAAAGAAACCGTTCGGAAACGACTGGCCGACATCCATTAAGACGCCTACCACTGACCCCCACATCATAGGCAGTGTCGATTGGATTTTTGCCGACCTCGGGGAAGCTGGAGTGTGAGCGACTGGAGGCGTGTGATCTTCAGCGATGAATCCCTATTTAATCTCAATGCTGATGACCAGCGCATACGCGTGTGGAGGCGGCCAGGCCACCAGTCCGATCCGACATTTGTTGTCGAGAGGCATACGGCGATTACACAAGGTGTGATAGCGTGGGGAGCGATTTGTTGGGACACACGATCACCTCTAGTCGTCCTTCAACGACGGCACGCAGTTACGTGGACGAGATTTTAACCCCAGTTGTACTGTCTATGCTATCAAGTCGCCCAGGTGCCATTTATCAGCAAGACAACGCTCGTTCACATACTGCGCGACTCTCCTAACAATGTCTTCAAGGATATGACGTGCTCCCATGGCCTTGTAGGTCACCAGACCTCTCACCAATAGAGCATGCCTGGGACGTGCTTGGAAGGCAACTGCAGCCGTCCCGTAATACTGGTGAATTAACTGCCCAGTTGCAAAGATTATGGCATGATCTTTCATAGGAGGTCATAGGTGACCTCATTGATTCGATGCCACGCCGTGTTTCGGCTTGTATAGCTGCCAGGTGTGGATTTTCTACTTACTGATTTTTAACTTTTTTCCATATCTTCTTAATAAAACGGTCTGTTCTTCTGAATTTGTAATCATTTGCTTATCTCCTCATACACTACATACATGTTAAGTTTCGTGATAGTAGCTCGTTTCCTTCTGGGTGCATATATTTTTTTGTGACAGAGTGTATATATATATATATATATATATATATATATGTGTGTGTGTGTGTGTGTCAAAATTTTGACGCATTTTGGTAATTTTCTGTTTAACTGTTTACTGCTTGCCCAAGCAATACAGATGGTTTGGCGCGCTGCCAAAATTATAACTCGCGAAGCAGGACATCTGAAATTTTGCTCTACAAAGGAACGTAATCCTACGTAAAAAAATCTTTAAATCCAAGTCGGCAATCTTTGGACAAATTTTCTCCATAGGTTAACATTGAGGTGAGAGAACCCTATAGGGTTAGTACACAGCAACCTTAAGAAACAACCATCTGATTTAAATAGAAAAAGATACTAAGAAAGGAACTTTATATCGAGATGAAGATTTAATACGGCTATTGAATAATGAGAAGGCTATAAAAGGTGGGTTGAATAGGTTATAATTGTGTTGATTTGCAGCTGTTAATAATTGTACTGTTGCAAATGTTTAAAAAGTAGAAGCAAAGAAGCTAATATATCTGTTTAAAGGAAATATTTTACCTAAGCTTTTAAAACTCGAGACTTAAAGCATTTTTGAAGCTTATAAACAGTAATTTATAACAGTCTAATAATGTACATAATTTTAATTACTTGTAGATGTAATAAGGTATAAAGTCTGTGGTATTACTCTATTTTGTAAAGTGTTTTAATTATGTGTTAACTTTAAGTATGTTAATCGTGAAGTAATATCCAATATTTACGGATAATGCTTAATTTTCGTTTTATGCTATACAGTGTTTTTTGGTATCAATGTAATGCATGTGTGTGGAATCTCTTACTAAAAATTTCTCATTCTTTTTTATATCCTTCCAGATAACGGCTATTTATTTCTTGAGGTAGTTTCCCAGCCATTTATTCCAACTAACCTGTCTTTATCCAGATTAATGAGGAAAAAAAATCATTCCCAGAAAACTGAAATGCCCAAGCATGTTATTCAGACTGATATCTAGGAATCAGCAAATGTTGAATTAACAACAACTGGATTGGAAGTTTCTTGCCGTTAAAAAAACAGTATTTACTTACATGATATTTTAATTTTCTTTATTCAGGATCTGGTGTATCCAGCTCCTTAGAAGTTTTTTTTTTTTTTTAAATAAATAAATTCCTTGTGCTAAACCTAGGTGCAAGGCTACCTGTGCGCTGGAGATGCATATACTTTGCTTAAAATTCTATGTAGTATTTCATAAAACACGCATATTTGTACAATATGATGGGAAAACCACACATACGCTAGTGGAAAGATGTCCCAAATCGATATGAATAATCCTGAAACACAAAGCAGCGAAAACTTATTTGAATGTAACTTGTGTAGGAAAATATTTTCTCAAAAGCAACACTTGAATGAGCATCTTAATATGCACAAAGAGAAACTAATGTTTGATGTAATTAATAAAACCAAGTCCCAAAAGTCCGGACCAAAAAGCCTCAAGTGTAGCAAGAGAGGTGGAAAACGTTTCATTTGTGATGTGTGTAACAAAGGATTTTCTACAAAGGAACTCATGGACAGTCACATAAGTTCCCATACGGGAGACAAACGTTTTCTTTGCGATATATGTAACAAAAGGTTTACAAGAAGCTATCGGCTTAAAACACATCTTCGTTCGCATACAGGGGTAAAACCTTTCGTTTGTAATGTGTGTGACAAGAGGTATTATGACAACTCCCACCTGAAAGTTCACCTTCGTACCCACACAGGAGAAAAACCTTTCGTTTGCGATGTTTGTAAAAGAGAGTATTCTGATAAGTCTAACCTGAGAATCCATTATCGGACCCATACTGGAGAAAAACCTTTCGTTTGTGAACTGTGTAACAAAAGTTTTATTCGCATGTCTGGACTGAAGTATCATCGACGCAGCGCCCATACGGGAGAGAAACCTTTCGTTTGTGCTGTATGTAACGAGAAATTTTATAGAGCGTCTGAATTAAAAATTCATCAACGTGCCCATACAGGCGAGAAGCCGTTCTTTTGTGATTTGTGTAATAAAAGTTTTACTCGTGCATTTGGGCTGAAAATTCACCAACATATCCATACTGGTGAGAAACCTTTCGTTTGTGATTTTTGTAAAAAAAGATTTACCACGAAAAACCTACTAGATTATCATATTCGTACCCATACGCGGGAAAAACCCTTCGTTTGTGATATTTGTAACAAAGGATATTGTAGGACTTTCGATCTGAAAATTCATCTGCGTTCTCATACAGGGGAAAAACCTTATGTTTGTGATACATGTTCTAAAGGATTTCCTTCGAGGTCTCTCCTGGTTTACCACCTTCGTACCCATACTGATAACAAACTCTTCGTTTGTAATGTATGTAACGCGATATTTCCGACCAACTACAAACTGAATATTCATCTTCGTACCCACACCGGTGAGAAACCGTACGTTTGTAGTTTATGTAACAGCGGATTTTCGGATCGTCGTACGTTCAAACGCCATGCACAGACTCATTTATACGACCATGCTGAAGACAAACCTTTCATTTGTGATGTATGTAACAAAGCGTTTACGAAAATGCATGATCTAAAAATTCATTTTCTTACGCATACGGGAGATAAACCTTTCGTTTGCAATGCTTGCAAGAAGGCGTTTTTACTGAAACACAACCGAGACAATCATCTTTGTGTTCACGCGGGCGGAAAACTTTTCTTTTGTGTTGTTTGTGAAAAGGAGTTTACGCAAGAATGTGATCTGAAAAGTCATCTACTTACCCATGCAGAGGATAAAGCTATTCTTTTGTGACATGTATTCGAGCATTTTGCTACAAAGGCTGCCATAATTGCTCATTTACATTCACGTAACCCAGGGATTCCCAACCTTTTTACGTTTGCTACAACCTTGGGAATTAGATAAGAAACTCGGGGCACCCTTCTTAGAATTTTAGTTTTTTTTCTCCAAATTTTTAAATATTAAATCAAAGCGGAATATATATCAGGAGCATGTTTATTTTAAGTTTAAATAAATACTTACTCCATTGCTGATTTTATTATTTATTGAAAGGTAAGTAACAAACACCAGAATAGAATATATTAAAACAGTTTTAAAATAGGGCATAGTATTCAATATGGTATTACACTAGAGGACTATAATGGAAATCTCTAAAATCAATTTTGCCCCTCTATGAGGTCAGAGAGGGTGGGAGAGGGTACGATAACCCAGATGTCGCCTCAGGAGGTGCTCGGTCAAAATTGAGGTGGCACATAGCTAAGACAGACTCCGACCCTTGTGGTGCTATATAAACCGGAGCCGCACACTTCAGCCCGTAGCCTGTATGGACCTCGTCTGGGACTTTCAGCCAGGGGGCATTCGAAACAATAACAACAACTAAAATCAGTTTTGCTATAGTAATGTGAGACTTGCGACTGGTGCTTAGGGGGCAAATGTTTGACATAAATTTAATATTTACCGTAGGTGGGCTCTACTGTCTTTCTTCTACAGTTTTGCTCTACTAACTTTCTGTTTATCACACAAAAAAAAAAAAAAAAAATCTCGCGGTGCCCCTGGCCGATTTCTCAACATCCTAAAATTGCCGCAGCGCACCGGTTGGGAATCACTGATGTAATCTATCGCGAAATATGTGTTGACTCATCAAGGGTAAACAGAATATGCTCAGTTATATGCACACTCATGTTTTAATTCCAAAACAAAACTAGTTACCATTTCATGGTTTTATTATAAATACTGTATGTATCTTGAAATAAAACTAAACTAAAAGAATTCGCTAAAACTGAATTGGGGTAATCATTAAACTGAAACTTTATCAGATAATTCAGGGATTCCGAACGTTTTTACGTTTACGTCAACCTTGGGGATTAGATAAGAAACTTGAGCCACCCTTGATAGAATTTTAGTTTTTTTTTCAACTTTTTAAATATTAAAACAAAGTAGAATATATATCGGGAGCATCTCAATTTTTAGTTCAAATAAATACCTACTCCATTGCTGATTTAATTTATTTATTGAAAGGTAAAAGTAATAAACACCAGAATAGAATATATGTTGTTGTTTCTAATGCCTCCTAGCCAGAAGTTCCAGACAGGTTCCATATAGGCTTCGGGCTGAGTAGTGCGGCTCCGGTTTATAATAGCACCACAAGGGTCGGAGTCCGACTTGGCTGGGTGCCACCACAATTTTGACCGAGCACAACCCCCCCCCCCCCAAGGGCGACATCTGGGGGGATCACCTTCCCCACCGACTTCTTAGGACTCCGGTCTACGGATTTAACGTGCCCATATCTAGCCTAGACACGAAGGTATTTAACGTAGGGATTCGATCCGAGCACCCGAAAGCCGACGCGCTACCCATAGGCTACCTCGGGCCCACCAGAATAGAATATATTTCTTAAAAATATTTCTCTTAAACAGTTTCAAAAAAAGCCATGGGATTCAGTGTAGTATTACACTAGAGGACTACAACGGAAATCAGTAAGAGTTTTTATTAAATTTCACACCACCTTAAAGTACCGCAGCACACCGGTTGGGAATCCCTGGTGTAATCTATCGCGAAAATATGTGTTGACTTATCAAGTGTCAAATCGAAATGACTGTATTCAGCTTCATGTGTGTTAAATCGCAAAACGAAACCAGTCATCGTTTCATTATTTTATTGTAAATACTGTATGCATCTTGAAATAAAGCTGGATTAAAGGAACTCATGAAAACTGAAGTAGAGTAATCCTTAAGGGCCTGTTCACATAGCAGTCCGTTAGCGTGAAGCGTTAAATTTTAACCAATCATATAGCTGATCACTATGACATCATCGGTGGACACTCCGTTGACCTTTTACGGTTACGCTAACGGACTACTATGTGAACAGGCCTTAAGGCTACTGTGTACTAACCCTATTGGATTCGCTCACCTCAGTGGGCGAGTCCCTATAGGGAAAATTTGTCCAAGGATTGCCGACTTGGACTGAAAGATTTTTTTTTTTAAATTGTACTCGGTAAAAGAAAAGGAAGCTTTACACCTTGGGGTATTTTTCTTTTTCTTTTTTCTTTTAAACGAAAAATACCCTAATGCAAATAATTTTTTAAAATTTAAATTATTCGCTGAAAAAATCTGATATCCCACATATTTTACCATTTATTGTAGATATCACACTTCTGACACCATTTTTTTTCCTATCGACGTAGATTAAGATGTGTACGATCGCAGAGTAACCATCAATCATTATATATATAATGGCCGTTGTCTCTGTATAACACTTCCGGGCTGTACTCATCTTTCATTTGAAGCCCTCAGTAAACAAACAGCCGGTAAGGCTTAATTTCAATTTCAGATGTGGATCAGAATTTTTTCTTACCTGAAAACTAATATCTTCTCCATCAAATCACGTTTGTTCAGCCTATTTTTCTATAAAACATTCAGAACCAAAACGAATGGATGCTTTTAGCTGTATATTTAACAGTTTTTAAAAATCTGTTTACTTTTACGATGAATTCTGAAAGTAAACAAACTTGAATGCGAATGAATCAAGTAGCTCAAGTATTCATATCGCGTAGTGAGCTGTAAAAAACTGGATGGCAGTCTACTACTCCAATCGCATGAAAAACTAAATAAATAAAAAAATAATGAACGGGTTTGCTTTTACAAGGTGTGGATTAAATGCAATATTGTTAGATAATTCGGGATATTTTTTTAACTTTCATATACTTTTTCCATTATGACGTCATTATTAGTATTATGACGTCAAAATGACGGATTGGATGGCAGTCTACTACTCCAATCGCATGAAAAACTAAATAAATAAAAAATAGTGAGAGGGTTTGCTTTTAGAAGGTGTGGATTAAATGCAATATTGTCAGATAATTCGGGATATTTTTTAACTTTCATATACTTTTTCCATTATGACGTCATTATTAGTATTATGACGTCAAAATGACGGGTTACCTTCTAGTGGTTAACATAATTAACATTGATTTACATTTTAAATAAAATAGGATCCGTCCGTCTCCAACGGAATATACAACAGCAACTTTAAGCGAAACTTTCATTAAACTCCTCGCCTCATTTAAAATTACGCTCAACTTCTGCTGCCACTAAACCGTCTGTTCAGTACAGCTCCAATTCTCTCTTCGGAACAGATGTGCCAGACGCACCGCGGTGGCGAAAAGTTGGCGCGAAAACCCCGTTTTCGCAGATCTGTTAGGTTTAAGTGCGAAATGTGAACAAAAACGTCAATAGCAACGAAGGAAGAACAAATAAGTTGGTAAAAACAAACCTACCGTTGGCTGTATGAAAATCGTAGGCGCACATAGGTTCTTCGCTTCGCTCAGATACCCTGCCAAAAATACGAGGGTAGACTGAAAAGTAATGCACACGCTTGTAAAACGCGAACAAAAAGAAATAGCGAGATCGGGCAAAAAGAACATTAAAGTACAATTCTTAAGCTTCAAAATCATATATTTATTTTTCAACATAGTCACCGTTAAGGCTAACAGATTTCTCCCAACGTGTAAAAAGTTTTCTCATTCCGTCACCGAAAAATTCTTCCGACTTTTTTCGAATCCACGACTTGACAGCTGCCTTCACCACATCGTCCGAGGTGTAATGATTACCCTTTAGGTCTCTCTTGAGTAGAGGAAAAAAAATTAAAATTGCAAGGCGCAAGATCGGGGGAATAAGGAGGGTGTGGAATCGGTTCAAACTTCAGGTTTCGCAGAGCCTGACCAGTCCGACGCTGTTCTCGCTTGTGAGACGGCGTGGTACCCATCGAGCACACATTTTACGGTATCCCAATCGTTCTATAATGAAGCAGACACATTCCATGGATACTCCATTATGGTTTGCGATACGCTTTTGAGTGATTCGCCGGTCATTTTGAATCAAATCGTCGACGAGTTTGCGATGTTCAACGTCTGTGGCAGTGATCGGACGTCCGTTGCGTGTTTCATCAACAATTATGGCTTTTCCAGGCTCGAAACCACGAAATTTTACTACCCATCAATTTACAGTACCCCTATCAACAGCATCGTCACCTTAAGCAGCCTTTAAACGACGATGAATCTCAGTAGGACTCACTTTTTCAGCTGTTAAAAATTCAATAACAGCTCGCTGTATAACTCGCCGTTGACATAGCACTAGAACACGTCTCCATACTACCGCTTTTCAAAATACACAGGATGAACACAACGATTTCAAACCTGCGCATGCGTATTGAGGAAGGATGGAACTTCCAAATGCCACTTGGCGCTGTTTTGAAGGTCATTTCGTTCGCGCTCTACAAGCATGTGTGCATTACTTTTCAGCCTACCTACGTATATTTGAAATCCTCAACCGGCGGTTTCGCCATGAATATACTGGCTGTAGTGGTCAGTAAAACAATCCTACCGCTGGCTGTATGAAGTCGTAGGCGTAAACGGCAATTCCCCATACAAAAATCTATTACACACCTGTGTCCCATAAAATCCATATTGAACAACAACCTCAGTTTAATCATACTACTCATTTTGCCACAAGCTAACTCTAGAAGACACAACAGTTAACTTCAAGCGCCGCATTTAAAATCAAACGCCACATTATCAAAAACTCAAACACAGAAACACAACTAACATGTTAGAAAATCTAACGACAACTAACTTAACCGTTTAAATTAACATTTAATTTCATATAAACCGTAGCTTCACCTCAGTTAGCGGTAAAACGATAGATGCGGGAACATAACAAAGCAATATGATCACCGGGACTGGGTGAAATAAACGACACATACGGGAAAACAATGATTCGGAGAACGATCGATCGATATTGCACTGTATATATACACTGGTGTAAGAAATTAAGAGAATTTGCAGACTTGGTCGATTATCTCTAGAACTACTGTACCGATTTTAATGGAATTTGATATGTACATACATTGATACAGTACAAAACAAATAACCATTCAATAATTGTAATACACACGCATGATCGTGCGTAACACTCGTTGGAGTCGGAAGGTATGAAACAGCGGTTGCAGAATTAAAAAAAATGGGTTAATAGGGGGTATGGTCCCCTCTTACAGATATACAGGTTTCAAAGCGTGATTTCATACTTGAAATAAGGCAGTTTATCATTTCCTGTGGCAATTGGTCCCACTCGTTCAGCAACGCTGTTTTCATTCCCTGGATGGTTCTCGGAGGGGGGTTGCGAGTTGCAATTGCCCTCCCCAGAGCGTCCCAGACATGCTTTATAGCAGGGGTGGGCACACTATTCCCACTAAATGACAGACAGACTGATTGACTGACTGACTGACAACGCACAGACCAAACCGCTGGACCTAAAGGACTGAAATTTTGTATCGCGTTTCTTCTTATAGTGTAGGGGTGCACTAAGAAAGAGTTTTGAAAAATTCTTAGATTTTTTTAAAATTAAATTTTTAATGTTTTTCTAACATTCTTTAAAGTTTGCATTTAAAATAATAATTTGAGGGTCATAAAATTCATATCACGAGAAAGATCATAAAAATGTATTAATATGAAATCTTTTTCGAATCTTTACCTCCATTTTCTGATTTTTGGTGAATTTTTAAAGATTAATTTTTAGAATTTAATTTATTAAATGTTGATTGCGTGGTTTCTTTTCTTTTTGAGATACTTTAAATTAATTTTGCGTTACGTGGATAGCAACGAAGTAAATTGACAAAAAGTATTAAAATACGGTAAAAGATAAAATTGAACCACTAGACTAAGGGCCTGTTCACATAGGAGTCCGTTGCGTTGCGTTAAGGAAAAGATGACGTTGAGACGAAAATAAACCAATCATAGGCGTTAAAAATTTCATTGCTAATCGTTTGGAGGCCTATGATTGGTTTATTTTCGTCTCAACGTCATCTTTTTCTTAACGCAACACAACGGACTCCTATGTGAACAGGCCCTATGGACCTGTTACATAGGAGTTCAGTAGCGGAGCGTTAAAGTATTTAAATATAGGGTGTCCGAAAAGTATGGCTACACTTTCAAAAATGAATTAAAAATAAACAAACAAAGATTTTCACTTACGGTTTTTTATGTTCCATAAAGAAAAGATTAAAGTTTCTGTTTAATGAAATGTAAACTAGATGGCGTTTCATCCACGTTTTGCAACATTCTGCATGCCGTACTGGAGGAAGCAAGAGACAGCCCTAAAGTAAACGTGTGATGTGGTTTACTGCACGATCGAATTATTGGACCTTTTTTCTTTTCCGAAGAAACTGTCCGCTCTGACAACTACATTGATATGCTTGAAATTTTCGCATTTCCTCAAGTAGAGGACTTGCAACCCAATATCATTTTCCAGCAGGATGGGGCACCACCACACTGGAGTTTGGAAGGGCGAAAGGTTTTGGATGAAAAGTTTCCCGGGCGATGGATGGAAAGAGGAGATCCAATACCGTGGCCACCTAGATCTCCAGATTAATAATTGGACATAATTGTAAGTCCAATCTCCAATTCGTGACACTGATGAACTGAAAAGTGGAATTACATCGGCCATTCAGAGTGTTGATCCTGCAAGGCTTCATAGAACGTGGCGAGAAGTCTCGTATAGACTCGATGTGCTGCGCGCGACTAATGGTCCGCACATTGAAATCGTGGAATGAAGCATTGCCCCCCCCCCCCCCCCAAAAAAAAAAAAAAAAAAAAAAAAAAAATTCTTTATGGAAAGCAAAAAACCGTAAGTGAAAATCTTTGTTTGTTTATTTTTAATTCATTTTTGAAAGTGTAGCCATACTTTTCGGACACCCGGTATTTTTAATAAATGACAAACCTCCAAACGATTAGCAACGAAATTTTTAACGCCTATGATTGGTTTATTTTCGTCTCGACGTCATCTTTCCTTTAAAGCTCCGCTACCGGACTCCTATGCGAACAGGCTCTAATTGAGATGGAAATTTTTTAAGAATTTAATTCAAATTAGTATGTTTTATGGATATTAAACATACAAATTAATTGCATACATTGACCGCTGGTATTTGATTTGAATATTTTTTTCTACATTATTTTGTCTATAAAAATATCCGTTACGATTTTTTTTTATAATTTTTTTTTTCTTTTTTGCATTAATTGCATACATTGACCCTTGTATATAATTTGAATGTACTCCGTAGCAAAGCACGGGTACTCAGCTAGTAAGTATGCATATACAGTCGGACCTCTATTTAACGAAGTCGCTAAATCCCGAAAAAAAGTTCGTTATATGGAAAATTCGTTAAATGGAGATTCACCCTTTAAAATGCTTTAAACTACACAAAACAGATTTTAAATTCATAAACACAAAATATTAATAGAAGTAATTAATCACACCTATATTTTGTAAATTAATGTCTATTTCTTTTATATATCTTACCCCTCAAACAGAAATCTGTAAGAAAAAAACAAGAATAAAACAAAACAGTGTCCGGGAATACACTGTATTTTTGATTAAAAAATTATATTAAAATTAATGAATTTTAATGACATTATCGCATTTATTATAACAAGTAATTTTAAGCACACATTATCTCATGTGTCCTTAAATTTAATTACTGATAAAGTCTCTTAATTTTGTCTAAGTTTTTGGTTTGAAAAAATGTTTTCTCTCATAATACGTCTCGCATCTTTGCAATGTACTAAAAAATCCTTCAGGCGTATTTTCTTCAAACTGTAATTCGCGTCGGAATGTGTTAAAAGAGAGTTAATGTGTTAAATTTGTTAAAAGAAAAATTAAGTTTGAAATGTTCAGAAATATTTTGAGAAATATGGAGGAAAAAAATATTGTATCACAAGAAAAAGTTCGTTACATAGAGAATACACTTCGCTATTTGGAGGTTATTTTGCGAAGAAATTCGCAAAAAGTTCTTGGTTCCAAGGAAAAGTTCGCAAAATAGAGGTTCGTTAAATAGAGGTCCGACTGTATATATATATATATATACACAGTCGGACCTCTATTTAACGAAGTCGCTAAATCCCGAAAAAAAGTTCGTGATATGGAAAATTCGTTTAATAGAGATTCACCTTTTAAATTACTTTAAACTACACAAAATATATTTTAAATTCATAAACACTAAATATTATTAAAAAAGTAATTAATCACACCTTTATTTTGTAAATTAATATCCATTTGTTTTATATATCTTACCCATCGAAAAGAAATCTGCAAGGAAAACAAGAATAAAACAAAACATTGTCCGGGAATACACTGTATTTTCAATTTAAAAAAAAGTACTAAAATTAATGCATTTTAATGAAATTATCGCATTTATTATAACGCATTTTAATGAAATATCGCATTTATTATAAGTAATTTTAAGCATATATGCGTCCTTAAATTTAATTACTGATAAAGTTTGTTAATTTTGCCTGAGTTTTTTGTTTGAAAAAGTGTTTTCTCTCATAATACGTCTAGCATCTTTGCAATGCACCAAAAACCCTTTATGACGTATTTTCTTCAAACTGTAATCCGCGTCGAAATGTTTCAAATTATTTTAGCATTTCATCATAGGAAGGTTTATTGATTTCTGCATCATGATCATTTTCATCTTCATTTTCGTCTTCATCGTAATTCATTGCTGTATTGTTTTTATTTTTCACACTGTCCAAAATATCCAATTCAGTTAGTATTTCTGAGTTTTCAGCTTCAGAATCAAGTGAAAGAAAATCACCAATCAGCACATCATCGTTAATTTCTTCTTTTTCCCTTAGCTGTATCGAAATTACCAGCACGACTCTGATCAACAATCTAGATAACGGGAGACTAGTTCAAGGACACGGGACAGCTCCGTTGAGGGTGAATGGGGATAATGAAAGTTTTTCTAGTGAAGTGGACAGTGGGGGTGGGAGGTTGGATAAAGGTTGCACTTCCTGGATGAAATGCAAAGAATGACTACGATTTTACTGCTCTCGGTGAGTTAGGCGACTGGTAAAACCAGTTCAACGTCACTGATCACCTTAAAATGTGTTAAAAGAAACAAAAAGTTTCAAATGTTCAGAAATATTTTGAGAAATATGGAGAAAAAAAATATTGGATCACAAAAAAAAGGTTCGTTAAATAGAGAATGCACTTCATTATTTGGAGGTTATTTTACGAAGAAATTTGCAAATTGTTCTTGGTTCCAAGGAAAAGTTCGCAAAATAGAGAAATTCGTAAAATAGACGTTCGTTAAATAGAGGTCCGACTGTATATATATATATATATATATATATATATATATATATATATATATATATATATATATATATATGTTAAGAATTAATTAGAGAAAGGGAAATAATTGAGATAATTTACAGGGCTTCAGAATAGTTTATTTCTAGCATTAAATATCACTGTTTTTCGTATTGCGAGATGCACTACAAAAAGGGGAATCCCCGTTCAGAAAGTGGACTTAGTGCACGAGGTGTTTGAGAAGAACCAGAGCGAGAATCTATTAACAGCATCAAATTCGACCACGAATTAGTTAATATTAAGAATAAAACTCTTGGATGTAATTTAATTGTTGTTCTTTGCCACAGGCCTTTATTCACTGACTGCTATATCAATAATGATTACTAGGAAAAAAGTTAAGCGGGAGCTATGTGTAGAAAAGCACGTCATATATATATATATATATATATATATATATATATATATATTACATGATAATACTCACTCTAACATTTTACCTTAACATCATTTGTGTTATACAAGACTTACTCGTACAAGACGATTTCCTATAGGGCGATTTCAAACCATGCGTAATATATTACTCGCGTTATACAGAAGTCACTGTACATACTCCGGTGCTTAGGTAAAAGATAATAAAATTTTATGTCGATGAAGTTTTAAAATAACACTCAGAAAAAATTTATAAATTTGTTGAAAAACTAATATTTGTGTATTGAATCTGTCTACATTTCAGTCTATCTAAGACATGTGATAAATATTTTAGCATACTGTAAGATGGGGTTACATTGTAACCGATTTTAAGTTTTTTCCTGTGCCAGCCTATCAGTTTTAAAAACAGCCCAAAATGAACAATTGAAAAACATTGGTGCATCCTTTCCTTATGTAGTAAAGTATTGCACTAACCCGTATTTTTAATTACCATTCAGAAATTAAAGTTAAAATGTGTCACAAAGTTGCCCCGCCGAGTGAGGCTACTTTATGACATCTGTGTTTTCACCTTGAAATCCAAGAGGAAAAATTACTTGACACAAAGCTAGACAGTAAAACGCTTATCAAAAGCTTGATAAACAATGATATATACCTATTACAAATATTGGATAGCTTTATCTATATCTTTGACATCAAAGAGACATTGGGTGGCCAGAGCAGCCATCAGTTCTTTGAAAAGAAGAGGAAATTTGTCTTTTGGCACATTCTGCTTCTTTGGGTAGTTTTTTTTTTTCCCCCAGATAGTCAATACTTCTTTCTCTCCAGTGGTATTTTGGAGGACGGAAAAATAAAACATCGAGCAGCTGGAGGAGGTGGGTGGACTTCGTGGGTTATTTTGTGACAGTGTCTATGTGTCACAAAGTAACCTCATCACCTTTTGATATTTCGGTTATGTTCTCATATCTCTGGGAAATATCACTACAGAAAAGTTATATTGCTCCACAATCTAACCAACATATTAACAATAGAAAATAATTACCTGTGATAGTTGGTTGTATTAGGTGTTAGCCTTCAGCATACAAAGTTTCCGAAGTTTGAGCCAATAACCTCACAACAGGTTTGAACAATACACTGGCTAGCGAAGACAAAGAGTTTGGCACACAGAAGCTTCGGACACTGACCACTAGATGTCTCTGTATGTCGGACAAGCTGTAGGCACTATTCTTTGCCTACCTGGTATCACGGGCGCGGCGCAAGATCCGAAATACGAAAAAATTACTATGTGTCACAAAGTTACCCATGAGGTCACAAAGTACGGTAGTTAAAATATTGTATTTATGTATAGCTTCATGTGAATCACAGAGTCTTCGATATTATGCTGTGTATCATTTCAATTTGTACAATTAACTTCAATAGATTTTGATAAATCATTAGTCCTCCGAAGTAAATAATTTATGACTGCATACTTTTAATTGAAATATTGCATTCTGATGAAGAAATCAGTTTGACCTAGAAGCACCAGAAATATCAATACACATAAAAAAAAGGTTGACCAGAACAAATATAAATTTATTCATTCATTTTAAAAGTAATACAAAGTGGAAATTTTTTATGAATGTGAATAATACTACATCTGAATAAATAAAACAATGGCATATATAAACAGAGTTACCTCCCAAATTTAACTAATTTTTTTAAATAAAAATAAAATTTTCTTTCTACAAAAAAATAAAAATGTAACAGATTAAATAAGTTGTTATTTGTAGTATTTATAAATTACATTTTAATGTACAAAACATATGCATTTGGCTAAAATATGCAACACATTAATAAGAAAGTAATTTTATAATTCTCATTATTTAAAATCACCTAAGCTAATTACTAGCAAAAATAACAACAAGAGTAATAATTTTAAAACATGACTACCAAACATTTCTAATTTATTACATTTATCTTATTCCAATACAACTGATATAACAATTTTCCATAACAGGCCTAAATATAATTTGGAATTTGAATAAACTATGCTACATTAGCATCAATTTTGTACCAATCATCCTAAAAAGCACTGAGCTTGTCATGTTTGATGAAATTTAAAAATATCACAAGACAATATATAAGCATAGACAGGAATAAAAGATTCTTTTGACAATATATTCTCTCTTTTACAGAGTTAGTCATGATATGTACAATCATTTTTGCTTGACAGATACATTAAATTGCTATCTCATGCATTACAGAGTAAAAAAAAAAACTATTTGTTATCAATAATGGGTCAATGGTGCAACAAATCACAAGTCAAGAATTAACAAGTTAGCACAGTTGAAAGGTCAAAATAGTAAATGGAATCAGAGAAAAATAGAGAAACAAACTATAAGAGTGAAAACACTGATAGAATTCTGAATGAACATTTTTTTCTAATAGCTAATGTAATGTTTTATTCTGCACATGGTTTTTAAAATAAAATTTTTGAAGTTAGGAAAAAGATATGGCTTTACAAGTAAACAACTGATTAACTGATATTGTATATTAATTAATAACTTATCAGTTAAAACACTACAGCAAAGAATTAATTGGTAATTCACAGAAAATGTAAATTTCAATGGTTTTTTTGGGGGGGAGGGGGTTATAATTAATTCTATACTCAATTTTTCATAAACTGATGAACAGCAGAACTTATAACTTTTATATATATATATTAAAAAAAATTTATATAAAATTATTCATATTATTACATGTAATATCAATCGATACAGAATGCAATTTTCATTTGAAAAAAATTTTAAAAATTCTCTGCTATAAATCCTTTAAATCTGTGACAGAAAAAACAATTTTTGAGCATTTGCCATTGATATTATCGATAATCTAATTAAATAATGCTTACCTTAGGGTAAACAATATTTTCAAACTGATTAAATGAAAAAAAAGGTTACATAGTTCTCACAACAGATGAAATAAATAATACAGATTTCTTAAGACATAAAAACAAAGTTAAAATGCCTCCATAAAGAAAACGGGTTTTTTGAGATATCAACTAATACAGTGGTTCTCAAACTTCTTTTAAATGTAGTCGTTGCTCATGATTAAATCTCTAACGTGCTCCCACTGTAAAATTTCTCAAAATCATGGATTTTTAAAAAATATTATGACTACTCAGAAGACTACTGAAGCAGTTTACAATGCAATAAAATTATGCATTCAAAAAAGAGACAGGATAACTAGCAAGAGATTTCATATACACTTGCCAGAAAAAGTCTGCATACAAGAGAAAACCAAACATTCAAGCACCAAAAAATATAATATTACACTAAATTTGTCAACTTTCTTTTCTTTTCTTGTACTGATCGAATAATTTATTATCTTTTAGCAATGGTTTTAAAAATATAACATGCAACGTTTTAAAATAAGAAAAATAATCCTAAAAAACTACATGAATTCATACCAGAAAAAATTTGCGTACAAATACAGTAAACTAATATACCCAATTCAGTTGTATGCGATATTGTTCATTTTTCTAAAGTTTTGTAAAAAGATTACCTCAATATTCGTTTACAAAGCTTTTTTGAAGGTAAATTGTGGAAAATTAGAATGAATCAAAAAGGAAAGGAGATTACTCCTGAAAAAAGGAAAATTATCTTGAAACTGAAGAATTAATGCAAAACTCTTCGGGAAATTGGCAAGAATCTTGGAAAAACTCATTCCTCTATTCAAAGAGTAATCAATAATTACAATTCAACAAAATCTATCATCTCGAAGCCACGTTCTGGACGTCCCTCTAAACTGACACCACGTGAAAAGCGTTTTCTCCTGAAGTCCGTAGTCCTAAATCCAAGAATTACTGCATCTCAAATTGTAAATGAAATTAGAGAGAGGTTTGAGAATATGATTCATGAAGATACTATACGGAAGATTTTGAAAAAATCCGACTATCACGGCCGTGTAGCACATAGAAAGCCACACATATATGTCATCAATAAGCAAAAATGTCTTCTCTTTGCAAATGAATATGCAAATAAGCCTCTTGAGTTCTGGGAAAAGGCACTCTTCACAGATGAGAGCAAGTTTTGGATTTATGGGATTGAAGGACGTAAGATGGTGTAGAGAAAGACAGGTACGGCTTACGAGAAGCAGAATCTCGTGCCCACAGTAAAGCACGGTGGTGGAGGTATAATGGTTTGGGGGTATATGGCAGCCAATGGCGTGGGACGTCTGGTGTTTATAGAATCTACAATGGATCATATGGCATATTTGAACACTTTAAAAGAAAATTTAAAAGTAAGGGCTCAAAACCTGGGCCTTGGAGACGACTTTTGGTTCCAGCAGGACAATAATCCAAAGCACACTACCCACAATGTGAAGCTCTGGTTTTTGTACAACATCAAAAATCAGTTACATACTCCTCCACAATCACCTGACTTAATCCCATCGAACATTTGTGGGATATACTAGAGCGCAGGATTTGTTAACATTCCATAACATCCAAAGAGATGTTGAAAAAGGTTATCATTGTGGAATGGAATAATATATCTCCTAATGAAACATTCAAACTGGTTCAATCTATGCAGAAACGATTGATGGAGGTCCTTAGAAATAAGGGCTATCCGATCAGTTACTAAACTTTCAGTAACAGTCAATGACTATTAAATTTTTTCAGGTTTTCTAATTTGTACACAAAATTTTTCTAGTGTATTTCGTGTTATTTTTCTGTTTAATTTGATTTCTAAACAAAATTATGTGTTTTGTATTTCTAAAACCATTGTTAAAAGATAATAAATGATTTGATCAGTACAAGAAAAGAAAAGAAAGTTGATCAATTTAGTATAATATTTTATTTTTTGATGCTTGAAAGTTTGGTTTTCGCTTGTATGCAGACTTTTTCTGGCAAGTGTATAAGTATTGCAGCTAATTTTTGTTTGCATTTCAGAAAAATTATATATAACATATAGAACCCAAAAACCCTCTTAAAATTATTAACTACAAGTAATTAACTGAGATTTAAAGGGATATTCTTCAAGATCCCAAAACCGACAGCACTTCAGTGGCCAATGACGTTTCAGCGTGGGAATCTGGGTCACAGAATAGACCCTTGTGACACATCGGCCTCCCATCACTCTCTCCTGGTGTCGATGCATTACATATATATACAGGGAAAACAGTTTGCTAAGTGTCACAGGCAACCAAAGCAGAAAAATTCCAGCCTATTTGGTTCTCAAGTTGACAAGTCAATTATTTGGCTCTACTGATATTCCCTTGATAACTGCCCACATAGACCTAGTATGATGTCTGCATTATATTGGGGTACACATACCACAGTTTGAGAATCACTGATTTAAAATATTAAAATAATATAAGATTTACAGAACAAGTTAACTCTTCTTCTAATAGGTAAATGGTAGAATAAAAATACATGTACATACCTGTAAACTAATAATAATTTTTTGAGTTAATACATCCATTAATTTTCCAGTATGAGGTAGTTAAGACATCATGGAAAACTTTATTGTTTTAACTCAATAATAAAAGATTATTATGGCATGCTGTAAAAACACAGCAGTGATGCACCAATTGTTTATTTACACTGCAATAATTTAAATTGAAGTTTTATGAAGATATATTTTTTTTTTTTAACATAAGCAAGTGTTAATAAACATAAGTTATAATTATCTGCAACAAAGAAATTTTTTAACCCAAATTAGTACAAAAATCGTGCATTAAAGGGGTTAATAAAATAATGTTTTGTTCCAACATCAAATATTGTCGAGACCAGTGATTCTCAACCTTATAAAAGTTGTTTTTAAATATACACATACAATAGTTAAAAAAAAACACTTGAATATACAGCTACGGTAGATATTAAGGGATTCGGGCATTTTAAAGTTAGTTCCATGAAATTCAAAGTAATTCAAAGATATTCACAGAAATTAAATGCAGTGAATATCAAAGAAATTATCATAAACACAAGGATGAAAACTCTGTGCCTTGTTCTCCTAACTTTTGAGGCAGGAATGTATATTTTAAGGCTGCTATGTACTAACCCTTTTGGATTTGCTCACCTCAATGTTAACCTATAGAGAAAATTTGGCTACCATTTACAGCAACATAAATGCTGACAATCCAATAAAAATGGTATTTTCAGATAGCCTAAACTTTTCTGCACCTTGCAACAGGATTTATTTTATAAATTTCATCTACCAAAGGAATTTAGGAGTGTTTAAAACACACTATACCAAATTTTTTTCCACGAATAATTTAAATCGAATCCAATAGGGTTAGTATACAGCAGCCTTAAGAGTGGTGCTCTTGGAATTTTAGAACAGGAAAATAAATGAGGTATGTTTAGAATGTATTAGTTAATACTCCATCTTTATGTGACTGTAATTCAACAGTTCATTTTGAGCTGCTAAAACAACAATAACTGCAATTCCACAATTTTCTCATGTGTATGGTGATTACGGAGGACTAGCTTTAAATACAGCCTCATACATTACATTTCCATTCTTGCAATCTACCTTATTTACTCCTTGATTTGACACATATGAAGAATTGGCATGTGAATTATGTGCTTTAAATTTCTTAATAGGTGAAATGAGAAGTTTCGACCACCATTCACGAGTAGCTTTTGGTCGAAGAATCTAAAATAAAATGCAAAGTTTTTATACTCTATTTGATTTCAGCAGTTAAATTTGAAAGAAGTGGTCGGAAAAATTAATTAATAACAAAAAATTAATTAATAAGAATTATTAAAAAAATTAATATAATGAAATAAACATAATACAAAAATGAGTGGAAATACCTTAAAACATTAGAGTAAACATTTTGCTTATTGAAAAAAGTAATACAGTTTTAGTATACCTGTACCAGTGATGCACCCAGGGGGGGGCCAAGGGGCCCTGCCCCCCCCAAAGAACTAGAAATTGCTTTATGAATATTGATTTTGCATTATAAATATATTTATCCGTTCATCTTGCCCCCCCCCATGCATTATAAATATTTTAATCCGTTCATCTCAGCCCCCCTCCAAGAAAAATCCTGGGTGTGCCACTGACCTGTACACTGTTAGAAGAGAGAATTTATAATAAATTTGTTGCAAGCATCTACCCATATCAATCACATGAATTTTTTTATAAAGCTCCAGATGATGATTGATTATAAAACCCTGGAATTTTTAAGCAAATATCGCAGATAATTTCACTTGTGAATGTGAATCACATCTTTGGACTATTCAAGAGCGACATTTTCACACATGAGAAATTCACAAGACAAATCAGTTAAGTCCACTTTTTGAAAATTTTGAAATTTTAGTATCAAAATACCTGATTGTCTCCTAACTTTTTACATTTATATTAAATTTCTCAAATAAGAAATGAATAACACCACTAAACGACAAAATCTTTTTGGACCATCGAATATTAAGTTACTTACTGGAGGTGCAGGGTCAAGGTCTCGTCACTTAACACGGTTAAAAAATTATGGGACTGGCTTGTAGGGGGTAATGCTGGCCGCTTATACAAGTGGTTCCCAACCAGTGGTTCGCGAGAGCCTCGGGAGTGGTCCAGGACCACATATAAAAAAGTTGCCAAATAAATGGAGATTTTGAAAACAATGTTCATTGAACTAGATAGGCAGAATATATGCGATGACTATCAGGTGTTGAATTAAATTTCTTAAAACTTTAGCATAATTATTTTATTATTAGAATACGATACATTAGAATGAGATAATGTTAATCCTATATCCTCTTTGCCTGAGGGATATTCTATACCTCCCAGAAGGTTCCCCCCTCAAGTCGGTATGTATGAGGGGGGGAGGGGAGTCCACACATGGTTCAATTTCTGGCTTAGTGGTCTATAGACATCTACAGGTTGGGAACCACTGACTTATACGGTGCCCCTTAAATGAATGGCCAGCAGTCTTGGCAGTTTATAAATTGTTTGGATTAAGTTCCAAAAGCTATTGCCATATGTAACATATTAAGTAACATTTTTCAGAAGCCAATCAAGTTAGTCCATACCATAATGCAAATCGTTGAAATAATGCAATTGAAAAGCAGAAGGAAGTACTTGATGATAACAGTAAATTTTTAGTGTTGTTTCATCACAAAAAAGTAAAATAAATGAGTCAGTTACAGTCTAACTGCTGCAGAAGTATGTACTTGTGAATTATTAAACAATTATTTCAATTTTTTTTTCTGTAGTAAAAAAAAAAAAAAAAATTGACGACTGAATTGGATGTTATTGCTTTTTTTCACCTGCCAAATCAGTCCCTCAGTCATACAAAATTTGTAATAATAATAATAACAATGACTCCAGGGATATTCTATCTTATATGTCATCAGATAAAAGCTACATCTGCTATAATACATTCTACAATGTTTATTTGAATTTATATTTTCAGAGGAATTTTAAAAAGTATTGTCTATTATTTTATCACTTTTCTTCACTTTTTGTTTTATTGACTTAATCAATTTGGCAAGTGAGCGGCTCACATATAACTATGATAAATGGATGCTGTTGTAACTAAATAACTGCAGTTTAGGTACAGATCAGCATTATGGTACAGGGTATGATAAAAGAGTTTTCTTTAGTTCAGTCTGAGACTAACTGCAACATCCTACTCCTTGATGTCATCACCATGAAGAGTCCACCATGAAAGAATGGTTGAAGAGCTATACAATTCTTATGGAAATCAAATGTAAAGTTTTAAAAATCATACTATTGGAGGTCCATTCATTTGTATTGATATTTATGGGCCACAGCTAGCCTAGTGGTAGCGCATTGGCTTTCAGTAGTGAGGGTTGAAGCCCAATGAATGCCGCAAAATACCTTCATGTCTAGGTTATATATAAGCACATTAAATTCTTAGACCGGAAAGTCCTATCAGGTCAGTGGGTTGGGGAAGGTTGTTCTGTCAAAATTAAAGAGGGGTGGTCTTGGTTCATCTATACCAGTGGTTCCCAACCAGTGGTCTGCAGACCATAGGTGGTCCATGAGAGCTCAGGAGTGGTCTGGCACAACATATAAAAAAGTTGCCAAATAAATGGGGATCTTGAAAGCAATGTTCATTAAACTAGACGGGCTGAATATAACCAATGACTATCAGGTGTAGAATTAAAATTTCTGAAAAGTTTAACCTAATTATTTTATTATTAGACTATGATACGTT
Organism: Dolomedes plantarius; assembly: GCA_907164885.2. NCBI lineage: Eukaryota > Metazoa > Arthropoda > Arachnida > Araneae > Dolomedidae > Dolomedes > Dolomedes plantarius. The sequence continues at coordinate 201,966,835 of OU015490.1, read as the reverse complement.
AGAATGTGAGTACTTTAATTCAGTATCCCTTTTGCCTGAGGGATATTCTATACCCCTCATACCCTCCAGAAGGTCCACCCTCAAGTTGGTGGGGGCCGGTGGTGGTCTGCACATGGTTTAATTTCTGGTTTAGTGGTCTGCAGACTTCTACAGGTTGGGGACCACTGATCTGTACAGTGCCCCTATTGTAAGCAACCAACATCTCTTGCAGATGCTCCTTGGGCAAATTTTCCTGTGCCACATTATTAATATATATATATATATATATATATATATATATATATATATATATATATATATATATATATATATATATATATAGATAGATAGATAGATAGATAGATAGATAGATAGATAGATAGATATCTGCAAAGTGTTAAACTGAATTATAAATAAAAAGAGATTAACCTAACCAAATTATTTAACAGCATCTGCTTCAAATTTTTAGTCCAATGAGACACTGATTTTTAAATAACTTTAAATACCTTAACAGTTAAAAAAAAAATTATGGAAAAAAGTATCATAGTAGAATTATAGGTATAGTTTTAATTGATTTCCCCAAATAGTTGGTGAGCTAGAAGCTGAGTGACTATCACGACTAAACAGAAGGAGGTGTAACTGCAGAGGTTAAGAATTCACAAACTTGTGACTGAAGTTATAATAAGTTGTGTGCTATGTTCTTGTTTTAGTTATAAATATACTTTGTGATTTCCTTTAAAAATCCTTCATCAAGTAGTTTGGTTAGTTGAAAGCAATGGGATCATCTTTTGCTACATGAGGGTTTATGAGACTATTATGGAGGACAGAGACCAATTTATAAATTTGGGAGGAGAGTACCCAACAGTAGTGTGTGTACTCTCAATCAAATTTTGTCTACTCATTATGCTTTTATAAATTTTGTAATCTATAAAACAGTTCCATGACTGACTGATTGACTGACTGACAGATAACGCACAGACCAAACCACTGGACCTAAAGGGTTGAAATTTTGCATGGCGATTCTTCTTATAGTGTAGGGGTGCACTAAGAAAGATTTTTGAAAAATTCTTCTTAGATTTTTTTAAATTAAATTTTTAGGCTGTTTTTGTAACATTCTTTTAAGTTTGCATTTAAAATAATAATTTGAGGGTTATAAAATTTATATCACAAGAAAGATCATAAAAATTCCTTTAAAATGAAATCTTTTATGAATCTTTACCTCCATTTTCTGATTTTTGGTGAATTTTTAAAGATTAATTTTTAGAATTTAATTTATTAAATGCTGATCATGTGGTTTCTTTTCTTTTTGTGATATTTTAAACTAATTTTGTGTCACGTGCATAACAACGAAATAAATTGACAAAAAAATATATTTTTTTTTTCTTTCTAATGCAGCAGACAATTGGACATTATAAAAAAATTAAAATTAAATTAAAAAAAATAAAATAAAATACAGTAAAAAAATTTCCTCAAACTGTACTATATTCTTTAGTATGTTCTATTAGATTTAATTTGAATATTTTCTTCTACATTATTCTGCCTATAAAAATATCCGTTACAATTTTCTTAGAAATATATTTTTTTTGCCATTAATTGCATACATTGACCGTTGTATTTAATTTGAATGTACTCCGTTACAAAGTATAGGTATTCAGCTATTACAAATATAAAGCATTAAAAGTAGGAATAAGTTTGTGTAAGAGGTGCAGTTAAAATTCAGAATAAGATTATTTATAATGAAGTTAGTAGACAAACTATGGAATAGCTTTGTAGAGATCAAATTTAAATATTTTAAATAATTGAATTATTCTGATAAAAAGCGTGCATTTTTTCTTTTAGTACTACAAAAAAATGTGCGAGATCTTCAACTCCCATTTAGTGGCCCCCTTACTTAGAAGGCTCAGTCCTGGATTAATTACTAGAAACTAGTACTGAGCTACAGTTATTCCTTCCTATGTGGCAGATTACCTGAGCAGTATAATGGTTATATATATATATATATAGGAATTCTACTCTTGTGGCAAGGATGAGGTGCCGCTTGAAGCAAATGAGATACAACTCAACTGCTGGTGCTGAGTGGGCGGAGACAATGGAACGCCCGCTATGTTTACTTTCATGGAGTGCAAATGGCACGCTGTGTTTTTACTTTTATTGAGTGCAGACTGCACACTGTATTATCTTGCTCACGCTAGACGAGCGTTAATGTCGAGTAAGACGGGCACTGACATTCTGTGTTTTCTTATTGTGATAATCTGTTGTGGCCATAAGTTGTAATTGGTTCGTGTTTGATTAAATATTAGTCAAGAATACGTGTTATTGCATTTTGATATTTCAACTGTGGGAATAAATTTCCCATATATATATATATATAATCTTTCCCATCTAAAAAGTTGGTTTACCTTTAGTTTCTTTATTGCTCATCTATTTCATTAGTCAAAACATTTCAACACAATCTGAAGTACTCAGTGATTTTGAAGTTGCTGTGTTCAGCTGATAAGGAATGATTTTCTGTGAAGAATTAATATGAAAACCTCACTGTGTAACATTCAAAATATATTATTTTTGTTCGTCAGGTGTTTTTCAATCATAAAAAATTAAAAGAAAACATTAAAGTAACATTTATTTTGAGAATATTTAAAATAAAAAAGTCCTTAACCAGCAAAACGCATTTAAATTTGAATTTTAAATTTTTTAAAGAAGGTAACTGCTTTGGCATAATAGAAGTGACTATTACATTCATGGATAACATTATACTTGTATTAATCGATCTCAACAATGACATAGCATATTTCATTATTTTGCATTAAGTATCTTGTTAGTTAACTTTCTTTTTGAAGCTGAATATATAACTAATAAATGCTTTAAGAGCAATTGTACTTGTTAAAAAAATTATCACAAAAATTGAGAAAGCTTTTGTTGAACCAGTACATATAATTTTATTATTCCATGACTAAATATATTCTTGTAAAAATAAAGTAAAATTTAATATTTGTGAAAAGAAAAAAAACTATGCAATGTATTTGTGATACACAGAAGAAAAAATGTAAGAAAGTAAAGTTAGCATGATGATATAGTTTGAATATTGGGTAAGTCTGGTTATAATTCATCATTAAAATAACATTTTCTAAAACTTTTGAGCTTATAACTCATTTTTATAACTATGTAAATTGAAAATTAATGATTTTTTTTCAAAAATTCATGTATTTTTATAGATATCATAAAATTTGTTATGCAAGTAGCTTAATATCCCTCACGCAAATGTTTTAATTTTAAATTATAATAAACAAAATGCATGAGGGCTATAAATTTACTACTAATTTTTAAAAAAATAGCTTGATCTAGTAAAGAGCTTCTGAGAGCTACTAAATATTGTCTTCACTAGAGAACTTAATACTCGGAAAGATAAATAAAGTTTTCCTACCTACATCAAGCTTCTGAGAGCTACCAAATATTGTCTTCACTAGAGAACTTAAAACTCAGAAAAACAAATAAGTTTTCTTACCTGAATTGTTTATTAATCTCAATTTATACAAAATAACAACATAATTTCTATCAGAAACTCTTGTCAAATACCAATATTTTTATTTCTCAGATATTTCCACAACTAACAGTTTTAAATATATTTGACTTCTACAGTTATGCACTTAAATTACTAATTGAAAAAAAATGCAAAGATTTTTAAATGGACTTAATCAATACACTGAAACTTACTAAACATAATATACATGGAAGAGTCAGTAAGTATTTCAAGGCACATGCAATACAGTTAATGCTAAGGACATTAAAATATACTTACAAAAAGTACTGCAAGAAGAAAACCTTGCAATGTTATAGTAATATTAAATAAATACATAAAAGATATTTGGGAATCATCTTCCGTTACGATTGCCAATAATCCAAATATCCAAGATAAACCTATGAAAAATTAAAAATATTAAAATACGAGATTAAAAATAGTTATATAAAACATAGATTTATCACATTCATTTTTCATAACAAGTTTTCTTTCATATTAAAATATATCAATAACATGGTATTTTAACTGCTTAATGCACAGTTCCTTGGCATACATAGGCGACGTTTACTTGCAGAATTGTACCGTGAACATCATGGGCACCATACTTTTATGTTCATTTAGATCAGTGGTTCTCAACCGGTGGTTCACAAGAGCCTTGGGAGTGGTCCAGCACCACATATAAAAAAGCTGCCAAACAAATGGGGATTTCGAAAGCAATGTTTGTTGAACTAGACGGGCCGAATATATCCAATGACTATTAGGTGTTAAATTAAAATTTCTTAAAAGTTTAACATAATTATTTTATTAGTAGAATGTGATACAAAATAACTTGCATACCCCCGGAAGGTTCCCCCCCCCCCCTCAAGTCAGAGGGGGGTGGTCCACATATGGTTAAATTTCTGGCTTAGTGGTCCACAGACTTCTATGGGTTCGGAACCACATTTAAATAAAACAGCTCCATTTGTGTCACGTTTAATATTAAACTGTTTTTATCTGAATATCTTAAGTATGCTTAAGTCATGTTCAATGTTAGATTGCTTTTATTGTGGGTATTTAGGTCTTTATATGTCATGAGAATCTTTATAGTTTTGTTTGCTTATGGCTCAATCATAAAAGATTACTATGTAACACTGTAAAAACACAGCAGCAATAATCAGCTAATTTTGGTTTCATTATTGTATTTCCTTCTTTATCTTTCTTAACAGTTGGTTCTTTTCCTAGGTTATGTACTGTTGACAAGAGACAAATTTATTTCTCGTCATGCCAGTTCATTATCATAACTTTTTTTCTTTGAAATGTCAAAGAGTCTCCTTTTTTAAAATTTTTTGGTAGTAAATTCTCATGGCAAATCTTTTCTGTTTGATTTGAGAGCACCATATAAATCAGCTTTTTGCCCAATATAAATTATTTATTTTCTCTCAAATTATTACAAAATTTGTGCATTATGGGGTTAAATAATACACTGATAAAGGATATGAATAGCACTACAGAATGAAGAATATATTAAAACGATGAGCAGATAAACAACTATAACATAAAAGGGTGGTTCTGAACTTTTTTCAGACCATCAATTCAACCTTGTATGACATGATTCGAGCAGAAAATGGCTTCTCCCTCTATCAATATGTTCACAGTTATGAACTTAAATTACAAATTATAAATACACAAGTACATATAATAATATTCTGCATGATAAATACAAATAAAACTTTATATAATGCTCAACAATTAAAAAAGATTTCACAGAAGACAAAGCACAAAACTTCAAAAAACCCATCAGAATGTAGGACTTTAAGAAGAAATTCTAAAAAGACCATTTGTTCTAGGGGTGCAGTGGCCCAGATAGGTCCATTGATCTGAAAGTCACTGGTCCAATGCTCGTTGCTGACAAATCCACTGCTGTGTACACTAATGGCGGCTGGTGCACGTAAAATCTGTCATGGCTGCAATGTTCTCCAAGTTTTCAAAATTACCTCTGGAGGTGCAAGGTCAAGTGTTCTGGTCTCGTCACTTGACTCGGTTCAAAATTACGGGACTGGTCCTTTGGCCAAGTTGTACTCTGACCCTTGTGGTGCAAGTCAAAACAGGAGTCGCACCTTCATCGCCCATACCCTTCAGGATTTGATCTGATGTTGCTGTCAGTCAAGTGGCATAAGCAACAACACAACCATTTTTTCAAGGAACCAATTATAAAATGATCATAAAAGGCGAGCATTGTACAAGTATAAGATCATAAGCAGAAATATAAATTTGAAACAGATATGGAGAGAAAAAAAACTTAGTAAAATTGAAGCTAATATAAATAATTTACAAACTTTATGAGTTTAAATAACATTTTTTTCTGCCTTTTTAATGACATTCATTTTCAAGCAGGCATGTCCAACCCATGGCCTACAGGCTGCCTAAGGCCCTTGACAGCTAGTAATGCAGCCCCACAAGATCCCATACTTTAAAAGCCCTATATTCCAGAGGGGAAACCACCTCTTTTTACGATCACACCTTATTTATATCATTATTGTTTTGCACTATATACAATGCGAACAACAATTTTCAAAGATGAAACACATGAAGAGTAAAATTAGGCGAAAAAATTTCTGATGAGCATCTTTAAAACTTACTAAGAATTCCCACCACCTCTATCAAACCAGAGAATGATTAATAAGTTTCATAAAAATAAGGACAAATATCCCATTAATTTTGTTTATGTTGGTATCCTTTTTACCATTAAAATAAAAAAAATGAAAATTTTTTATATATATATAAATTATATGCAGCCCAAGGCAATTCCTCCTATCTAAATGTGGCCCAGGCAAGAAATAAGGTTGAGTGGCCATGTTTAAAGCAATCTGCATACAAGACACTCACCCAAGATTGGAATGCTAACCAATGAAAGATAACGTGTACAGGAGTATGAATCATAGAAAGGAGGATATGATAAGGGGCATTGATACAGAAAATGGAAATTCTCAGGGGAAATGAAGAAAATAAGAATTTTGGTTAAAGGCATAGCCTAAAATTTTTGTCACATAACTGAACAGTCTGTTTGAAACCAAGGCACATAAACCAAAGTTACTGAATATATATTTCCAATATGCTTGGCATGGATCCCCAAAAGTTGTGTGACTTATGCCCACTGGTCAGAACATGCCAGAACAGGTCTCAACTGCAGGCAGAGGAATTCAGCTCCAGTTTACAGTGGCACCTTAAGGGTCAGAGTTCATCTTTAGCCAGGTGGAACCTCATTTTTAACATAGCAACCCCAAGGGGTGAAATCTTAAGGGCTTGTACCTTCTGCCACCGATTGACCTCACAGAAGGACTTTCCAGTCCACAGATTTACGTGCCCATATCCAGTCTCATAGGTGAAGCATCGGGGGAAGGAGTGTCCCCCTAACTTAACTTGAAATAAATTAAAACGTTAATAGAAGTTCAGTTAAAATCGGAAAATTGTAGATAACTTTTAAGAAAGTTGGTTTTTCCCACTTTTTTAAACTGAAGATTCCAATTATATCTTTAGCCTTAACTTAGTTTTTAACAACGATATGATCCATAAAAAAAATTTGATGCTATTTTTTTCTCGTTTTATTTATATTATATTTATTTTTCTCATGGTATACCTTTTGATTACTACCAAACATCAATTCTATTGTTATTCATTTTTAAAAAAAAATCATAATATTTCATATTTTAAGGACCACCCAGCAGTCAATGAGCGGAGGAGGGCCCTAACTGAATTCAATTCATGCCCCCCCCCCCCCAAAAAAAAAGTTAGAAGCATGCTACGTGTATATCCCGTCTAGACATTTCTGTCACCTCATAAAAATGTTGAAGTTTTAGAACACTGGTCTCTACTGCCACTGTGGCACAATCAGAATATGTTTTTACTGAAAAGATTCTCTTTTTGGGAGTGAAGTGAAAAATGGTACTTGAATTAACTTTATTTTCTATTGATTTATAGATCCTGAAAGAAAAAAGTGAACCTTCTTATGCTTTAAAGAAATATTTTTGTTTCAATTTTTCTGAAGGATAAAAAAATGCTTTCTTGAACTTAAAATCTAATAAAATGATAAGAAACAAAAAGAAAAAGTTTCAGCAAACTTACCTAAAAGAATAGAAATAGTTAATATTGATTTTGATCGAGCAGCAATCACTTTCCGCCTTTCTTGATTGCTTGGAACATATTTTATCCCACATGTGTTCAAATAAAAAATTGCTCCAAAAATTATATAATTTACAATCAGCATCAATATCAGAGGGATCAAAATTCCATAAGTTAAAATATCTTCAGACAACCAACATCTAAGTAAATAATAGCATAATAAGATGAATATATATCAAACAATATTTTTAAATTTTACATATATGCAGTAATACTACCATTCTGTACATCAGAGGTAAATCATCATAGGTGAATTTTCTTCATTTTTGATATTTTTATTGTAAGAGACTCCTTTTGGATGGAGCTTCTTTGAGGAAAACTGTCCTTTATGCAAAACAAGATGATGGGTAGAATATAGACTTATAAACTATCGTGTATGTAAGTCCTGATGAGAGGTAAACCATCACAAAGCTCTCCTGAAAAATGGGAAAATTCACTGAAGAAAATTCACTTATGATGGTTTACCTCTGACGTACAGCATTAGTAACTTCACAATCAAAAAATGGTACAAGTAAAATTTCTTTTGTTTCACTTAAAATATATCAACATCTACACAACGGCAGCTCCAAGGGGGGAGAGTAGTGGCAATTGCCCTCCCCCCAAAAAAAGAAGCCTGGCATATTTTTCTTTCATAGCCTAAAATTATATAATCGTAGACCTAATACTAAATGAGTTTAAATTTAAAATGAGAGGATGTGCATTTCTTCTATATATATATATATACATATATATGTGTGTGTATGTATATATATATATATAACCCTAAGAGCCAACGCTGTCCCTCCCCCTTTAATCTCCTGACTGGAGCCGCCATTGCATCTACATGTGTATTTGAAAAACAAAGGACATCATATGCAACTCACTGTTTTTAATTTCCTAAAATTAAGGAAAGTTTTGCACATATGTGTACAGTTGGTGATACTTTTATTCATATATTAAGCATAAAGCTCATATATATATATATATATTTAACTAAAGTTAATACACTTACATTACAGAACAAAAAAGGTTTCCCAACCTTTTTTGAGTTGTGATCCCCTTTAATGGTTTCCACACATCCTGTATCCCCCTGCTTTTCCCACCCTGTAAATTTTCATTGAAAAGGCCTTTTAAGACACGAAAACAAACACTAAAATGCATTTTCCATAATTTAATTCCAACTATATGTTTAATTTAACAACAATGAAATTTGAAAGAGAAGGAGAACATTAAGCCTTCATCCCTCAGTCCAAGATGTATAAAAGCAAGAACAGAACCTGAAAAAAAAAATGATGCCCTTTTGATTCAGAATTATGAAATAATAAAAACAGAAAAGGTCTTACCTAAATAAAATGGCTTAATTCCATTGGGGAAACTACAATAGTAATGCCAAAAGTGACAGCACAGACTGATAAAAGACAAACTGATGTTTAGAATTTGTGTACTGTACGTAGTGAGTAACTGCAATTTTCATTTACCACCAAATGAAGGCGGTAGATTTCTAACAAACTGAGTTTACATTTTGAATGAAACTTTTTCCTTTAAAAGACGTCACCGTCCTACAGTTTCATGGTAAATAAATATTGACAGATTTTTTTTTTCAGTGAAATTCTCTAAAACAGGAGTCGGCAACCTTTTTTACTAGGAGGGCATATTTTAGAAATTCGGCGGGCACCACTGGTTGAAGAGGAGGAGGTAGGGTTAATATTTAAACATGAAAAATATTAATGTGACATAAATTTTCAATATATAAATTCAAATTTTAATTTAAACAAAATAATTGTAAAATTGGTAATTAATTCAGTATCTGACATTGCAAATGTGCGGCCAACTCTTTGTAATGTGGCACATAAGTTGAATTCCCAGTTCTGAGACATTTTTCCAAATGAGTGTTAGGGAGGCTTGATCGGTACTTTGATTTTCAGTATTTCCTATTAGGAAACAAAGATTCACAAGCATATGTCAACGCGCAAAGAGGGTTCAATTTCAGAGCATGAAAGAAAGCTGATTCACAGAGAGGGGAGAGTGACCCTGTAGAGAGAGCAGGCTGCTCAGTTTTTGATTTTTATGGTTTCACAATTTAAAATTTTTTTTACTAAAATTATTATCACAACTATGAGCGTTAGTTGTTTAAATAACTAAAATTTAGCTATTTCAATGGCGGGCACTTTAAAATTGTTTCGTGGGCACCGCATTGCTGATCCCTGCTCTAAAGATTTTTTTTAATTGAATAAAACCATGGTGACCACCCAGAAAACACTTTGTGATACCCAAGGGGGTCACGACCCACTGGTTGGGAACCCCTGTTATAGAACATATAATACTTTATTTCATCACATTCACAGTAACCTGGTGAAATGATGAGAAAAACTGATTAGGAAAAAGTAAAGAAGTTGAAAGAAGGGTTGAAAATCTTCTATAACAATCTAATGTAAATAACACTATGACACATATAAACTTCAGGTACATTTCCTAAGGTTATATTATATGAGCTTTCATATTATCTCTCAGATAAATATATTTTTAGGTCATATGCTCTTCTTGCTTGTATGTTATGAAACACATTTCTAACCATAATCGGTGCATTTGAATAATCATATATCGCTTTTAATGCTCCTATTTCTGTACATCTTTATAAACTTTTTCATGGTATTAACACATTGACTGCCTAGCAAAAATTGTTGATTATCCCACAGCACAGCAATTCTGGCTTACATAAACCAGCACAAGAATAGTAGGGCACACTGAGGAAATACAGTTCATCAGCGTGTACATTGATTCTTGTGCTGGATTATGTGAGCCAGAATTGCTGTGCTGTGGGATAACCAACAATTTTTCGATCATGTCTGTCAGCAGATTCTGCTTCTGTCGACAGGAGAAGAAAAAGTGTTTATTACAATGAATATAACCACCAACAGAAAAATTCGAAAAGCATAAACTTTAAACATAGTAACAGTAACTTTATATTGGAGGAATATATCTATCACTTCAATTCTAAAAAAATTTTCAGGTAGTCTCTTCTAACAAAACTACCGCGGGTTATTAATGTAGGATTACTTATCGTTTCTTACATCTTTTATATGTATGTATGTGTTATGTATATATGTATCTATATATATGTGTATATATATATATATATATATATATATATATATATATGTGTCAAAGTTTTGACGCATTTTGGTATTTTTCTGTTTAACTGTTTACTGCTTGCCCAAGTGATATAGACTGGGTTTGGTGTGCTGCCAAAATTATAACTTGCAACAACGGAGGGTTTTAGCATCTGAAATTCTGCTTTCCAGAAAACCGTTATGGAGGAATGTAATCCTGCATTAAAAAGACAGCAAACTCATAAGCATAGTGGCACATGATATGCAGCAAACTTTGTGCAATGCCATAAGTACTATTGCAGACTCAGGAAGTTCCTTTTGTAAACTCATTAGCTATCATTTATACTTTCAATATGTTGAAAAGATAACGAATTATTTAAAAAATCATCGCTCACTTAAGAATTTTCAAAACAGCTAAATGTATTTAACTATATAAATTACATTATACAATAATTACTATATGGCATATTGTATTACTTCATGTGATTTTATGTTGACCTTATTAGGGTTGAAAAAAATGAGGATTTTTTTTGAGTTTATTAATGGTGGAGTTGAAATGCTGGCAATAGTACTTATGGCATGAGGAAAGGAAGCATGTTAATTTTTGAACAAAAAGTTAAGCTAAAATTTACTGTAATTTTAAATGATGCTTAAAAGTTAATAGAAGATAAAGCATTATCTATCATTTTAACAGAAAGAAAATGACATATGCTTTTAGTTTTTATAACATAAATATATATTTACTATCCTGCATGATTACCCATACTGCTTATATAAATACAAATACGAGACAACATACATGCCAGTAACAAATTAAAATATGACAGAAATCTAATTGGTTGTGACAAATTACACACAATCATTTTAAACCATATAAAGGAATCAATGGGTATGGTATAAAAATTCTACTATACAAATATATAAAATAGTTAAACTCTACCATTTATTCAGATTGCAACAAAGAAATGTACAAAGAAATAACTAAAATTATATAGCAAACAGTAATTCAAAATAAATTTACTCACAAATTTTCTCCAGGATAACACTTATGATTGTAAAACAAGAAAATACCAACAATGATGGTAGGTACACCTTTAAAAAATATAGATAGTTAAGTTTTGCCTCACACAAAACACAAAATTAAAAAAAAATCAGAGAAAAATTAATTCATAAAAAAACAGATTATAAGCATTAATACAACATGAAACATTTTGTTCAAAAAATTATGGTAGTTCATATAAATTTTAAACCTGCCTGAAGGAAGCATGAGAAAGGCATACTTAAAGTTATGCCTGAGACATAAAAGGCATAACTTTAAGTATGGAACTGTCTTATCTCAAGCTATGTCATGATGTGGAGATTATTATGAAAGATAAACGTAATCCTCCAACTACTGCTGTACGCACTTGAATACATAAGTAATATATCTTTGAAGCACAGTATAAAGGGCTTAATTCAAAAACAGTGATTTTTAGATATTTGTTAGTATTGATAAAAAAAAAAAAAAATCTTTTGACTTGTATAAAAGGCTTAAGTCTATCAATTTTGTATACAAAATTATATTTCTTTGTACAAAAGACTCAAGTAAAAATTATAGTTCTGCAATTGGTATAAAAGCTAATAACTTGGCATATTTAAATCACTGTTTTTGACTTAAACCTGGTTATACTGGGCTTCAAAGATATTCCAGTACATGATAACTGTCACTAATTTACTGATACAGCTATTTGAATGATCAAGCAGTCAGAAAACAAATATAATTATCCATATGGTACAAATTCATATTTTTGTATATAAAGATGGTTTTATAAATATGGCTGGCACAGTGGTCTGGTTGGCATAACCATCGAGCAAGTATCTGAGGGTTGCGGGTTCGATGCCGGTTGCTGACAAAATCCACTGCCGTGTTCACTAATGGTGGCTGGTGCACGTTAAATCTGTCATGGCTGCAATGTCCTCCAAGTTCTCAAATTTACCTCTAGAGGTGCGGGGTCAAGTGTTCTGGTCTCATTACTTGACTCGGTTCTAAATTATAGAACCAGCTTGTAGGAGGTAATGCTGGCCACCTATACAGTGCCCCCTTAAATGACTGGCTAGCAGTCTTGCCCTTTACTGTGAACAAATGGCATCATAGCCAATCTTCTGGGCATTTGTAATAAATAAATATTTATATATTATAGGAATTAGTAAAATTAATTAATAATTATATATCATCTCACAAGAAATGGACAAATTTGGAAAACCTAAGTAAATAATTTTATTTAAAACTAAACATATTTCCATTCTTCACTTCACATAAAACACATTATTCATACAGTAGGAACAGTTGCAAGATGATAATATACAATATTTCACCTCTTTCAGCACTTTTCCTTTTTCAACTATTCAGAGTGACTATTAACTATTCAGAATGAATATGCCTTATATTATCTTTGTCATAATTTAAATTGTATCTGTTTTACACGTCAATTATGTTAAACCATGCAACAGTATCATCTCTTATTAACATTATGAATCAACCTACTGATCAAACATAACTAAAAGTAAATAATTCAACAAATCAAGATAATTATTAGAAGGAAGAATACAGACAAAAATAAACCGAAATCACACACTTAGGGCTCAACGTACCATAATGAAAGATTCTGTGGCAGTAAATGAACTAAACCATATATCGAGGTAACCGATTGGTCTCGCCATCAGGAGGCCTAACCAAATCAGTTACCTCAAGGGGAAACTTTCTGAATAGGATGCAGGTCTAACCAAAGATCATCCCAAGGCCCCGAGATCCCCAATGAAACAGATAGTCAAATCAAATGAAAATAAACAGACATCCTGCACTTAGGGTTCAACACACCATAAATGCAAGTAATGTCAACCTACTAATAATTTACAAAAATAACACCACCAATACATACCTGGTGTGAGATATATTTTGCTTTCAAAATTTTGATTTTTTTTTTACCTACATATATATTAAAGAAAAGAGGTGATAACAAAGAAAAATTTCAGATGCCAAAATAGATTATTGTAGGTTTAACTCTAAATCAGGGATTCCCAACGGGGTCCAGGTGGACCCTTGGGAGTTGATGGAAGTTTAAAAAGGGTCTATAGTATTCCAGGAGTCTATTGGGGGTCGTTGATAAATGTTTCTGTTTTAAAATTTAATTTAATTTTTAGGAATGTAATTATTAGATAATAATATCCATTTCAATATGTATAAATACAGATTTGCATAGGGTAGAGTGATCCACCCATCTGAAGTTGACGCTTTTTTATATCTGTCGAATGAAATTACATTACAATTACATATAAGTCAGTAAAATGGTTTAATAAAGTATATATTTATATTCGTTATGTTAGTTATTGTGACTATACGATGATAAGCAATTTCAGGCCAAACATTAAAAAAATTGTATCAATGAATCAAGCACAACCACCACATTAATTGAAACCAAACTTTTGTGCAATTACAATCCATGTTTCTGAAATCTTGTTTATATTTGTGAAATTAAGAATTAAAGTAGTACAAAAATAATAAAACATAAAACTAATGAACCACTATTTCTAATTTTCTGTTCATATTCTTAGTCAAATTGCTATCTTTAAGTGTTTAATGTGCAATTATTAGTATTATAATTATGTTGTATGCTGCATATTATAGAGAAATATGTGAGGGGTTCAATGAAGAAAATAATTCTTTTAAAAGGGGTCAATGTAGGAAAAAGGTTGGGAACCCCTGCTCTAAATGAATGAATTTTATAACATTTGTTAATAATATACAGTTCCTTCCATAAATACTTACCATAGGCAAATGCTATAGCCTTTTGAATCAACTGTGAAATACGAGTAGGGAAGACCTTCACTAAACCGAGGTATAGAGTATAAGCTATTACTAACATCCATGCAAATGAAGAAAGGAGAAAAAAATGCAAGAAAATGGCAGTTAGTTTACACAAGATTCCTGAGTCTGGTCTATCAATGCCTGCCATGTAGATGACTAAGAACAGGAATTGAGACAGTGAAAAGTTAAATAAATTTTTATTCATCTGAGTTTTTCTCCATTCCCTGAAATATCAAATACACAACAAATCAAAAATTATCAAATGAGAAGAAAACATATTAAATTTTACAACAATTTTTATAGATAAATGTACACAAATGTATTAAATCCATCATTATTAAAATTTCAACACAAAAATCAAAAGATGAACTGTTTTAGACTATTTGAACTGTAACAGAAAAAAACATAACTTATACAGTTTGCTTTTTACAACATGTGTATGACCATAATTCAAAATAACCAGCAGAATTTTTTTAAATTCTCAATAACAAAAATATTTTTAATCTTTTTTAAACATGAATTTTCATATTTTCTCATGAAAATATTTTCATATTTTCTACATGAACATTTTACACTGCATAGCCTGGTATATAGCCCTTTACCGGCAAAATTAAGCCTGGCAGTCAAGCGGTTAAACATGACACAAACAGAACTGTAATATATGAATGAACATAAAAGTGTAGTGCCCATGATATTGATGGATCTGCACAATTCTGCACGTAAACATCACCTGTGTATGTCACAGAACTGTGCATTAAGCAATTAATTGCACATCTTTGATCCAAGAGTAAAAACTACAGTTTTACATACAATTATAAAGAGGTATCATAAAATCAAAGAATGTACAAAATTCCCCCCCCCCCCCCAAAAAAAAAAAATAAGCATACAAATTAAATAATAAACTATGTTTTGGCAACAAGCTAAGATATACAGTATAAAAATTTTGGTTCCTACCTTTGGGGGAGTATTAATGCATAAAAGAATTTGCCTTTTTACCCATAATTGTCAATAATTTATTTTATTTCATGTAAATAAAATGACTTATTGCCAAATTCATTAGGTATAGGGCCATGCAAAACCTACTATAAATAACTTTCAATTAGGCAGGAAAGATACCAAGATGTTGAAGGATGCAACATTATAATGAACAGTAAATCTGACTTACAAAAGAATAAATAAATATATATATATATGAAGAGCACGGGCGGCGGTGAGGGAGGAAGGTGTTGATTGCCAGCCATGTGTTACAGAAATTCTAGTTTGAAGTCAGTTCCCGCAAAAAATATCGTAGTCGGGAGTGGAGGCTTGCTGTCACTTTGGGGTACTCAAAGGCCCTCTTCAAACTCTTTTACGGGCTCCTCCAGCCTTGGACACAAGGAACACACCGCACTAAGACAAAGGTTTTTTATTCTCAAGTGCTACATGTTATCGAGGTAACAACAATTCAACAAACTCCCCGGCCAAAACCTTAGTGGGTCTTTTAAAACTTCATGAGGTCGTTGTCACATGACCCTTGCACTTTTGCATTAATTGGATAGAGGCCCTCAGGCCAGTTCTTTGGGATTGAGTCTCGTGGCCTGTTATATAAGATTTGGTGTCCACGAGACTGGGGGTTTAAGGGATGATATATTGATTACCTACTATTGCTTTTAGGTTATGCTCAAATCCTTTGTTCTTAAAATGAAAACAAAATTAGTTTGCTTATGTCCACGTAATTTTAAAGGAAAATAAAAAGAATTTGGAAATTAAAAAAGGTTTTTGTTTTGTATGTTATATATATATATATATATATATATATATATCTTCAGATATTTGTTTGTGGAAATATGTACATATCACATCAAGTATAGTTTGAATGGGAATAAATGATTTGCAAGTCATGCATTTTTAAGATGCGACAGTTTCAAGAAAAATTTAATTTTGATAAAGTTATTTACCTAAAAAATAAAAAGGTGATTATAATCATTCCAAATCCAATACAAGATAATGAGCAACCAGTGTAAGTTATGAACTTGAAGGCATGTTCATGAGTAGGTGGAATATGTTTCATCTGAAAAAAAGATGCTACCACATTAGGTTTCTGACATTATTCCCTGTAAATACAAAAATTATAAACAACTTAAATCATATATAAATATAACCTAAGATTTTTTCTACCAGCAACTGCACAACAAGAATATAAATCTAAGTTCATAACTAACTTCCCTGATAGAAAACAGATAAGACCATAGAAGCAAAGTTTCCTTTTTGTACAGAAAATCATAATGAAAATTAAAATTGTTAATGTAGCACACAAAATAATATACATAAAATCTTATAATCCTACATTAATTCTGAAGAACTAGACATCAAATCATTCCAAAATATTGACATTTTATTGGAAATTATAAAATAAAAGTAGACAAACTGGGAATATATGCCACAAATGGATGAATCATCATCTAAAACCAACTTATACATTGTAAATAATTCAACACTAATTAAGAAATTAAAATACATAAAGCAGGCATATACAGCCAAATGAAATTAACTGAAAAACTGCCCTAGCAATGAATAACCTTTAAACTTTTCAATAAAAGATTGTGCAGTTGCAACATATCCTCATACTGAAAAATCAGGCAATTATAACTAGTAAAATATAAATTATTCAACAGAAAAAGATATTAAAAAACAGGAAGAATGTAATGACAGGCAAACGAAATAAACAGAAATCCTGCACTTAGCTAAACACACCGTAAATGCAAGATTCTATAACAGTATAAAAACTAAACTATATAATGAGGCAACCGATCAGTCTCTTCATCAGGAGGCCTAACTGATTCAGTTAGGCTGTAACTGATGAAGATTTGGTAACTGATTTGGTTAGGCCTCCTGATGAAGAGACTGGTTGGTTGCCTCTGTCCAGTTTATTGGATCTAAGGACAACTTGCGAATTGATTCCTGTTATGTCCAAAAACCTAAAAAAACAATGAGAGAGTCCATCTTCATGATATGCGGGATACCGTGTAATAGCTGCACATTTGATCGACTACATCAACTCCTGCTTTTGTCGTATTGTAATCCAGTATAATCGCTGGTTTACCATGGTTAAATCATGACTAACAATGAATAGAAAGGAATACAAGGGTAAAAAAATCAGACCTCATTAGAAAAGGTGTAGCTATAAATAGAAACTGCTTAGAACATTCAAATCAAATGTAAAAACAAACCATTCAAAATTACGAAAATGTTGCACTTTGTACATGGGCACACCCGCTGAAGGGTTAAGAGGGGACTGAAATTACTTTTTTTGATAAATTTTAGGTCTCTAAGGATATATTATAATTTTTATGATAGGAAAACAAGGAAAAAAAAATTTTTTGCATTTAGTTGCATTTGAGTGTATAGTTAATGTGTCTTTACCATATTTGATTCTTTTACATGAGTGGAACATGCATTTTCAACCTTGACATAGAGATTTATGTCATAGAAAAAAAAATGACTAACAGTCATAAAAGAAAACTTCAAGAATGTGCTAGTAATTTTTGTACATTCGAAACCAGTTTTAAATATTGCCATCAAATGAGGATAGTATTTTGCAAAGAAATATTTTTATCAAACATGATAAAAAATTTGGGCTGTGAAATATAATTTTCAAAAACTTTTAAAAATACCTTACTGAGCAAAATTCACTATGTGAGACAAATTAATCATCAGAAATTGAGAAAGAGAGTCTTACCACAATAACAGTAAAACTTGTAAGATGATTACATGCACACACTACAAAATCTTGAGTGCTGTTCCTTAACAAACAACCCTTGTAAGACCAGGCATTTAAGTCATCATCCCAAAACACACATTTTACGTCTTCCTCGATATTATCAATTTTCTATAAAATACAGAAAAAAAATAGAAGAGTAAAAATTAAAAACTGAATAAATAACAAACACATCATACTATTTTCCAGTAAACAATACATATCAAAACTGTAGGGATTTTAATGGAAATTTGCACATTCTAACATTAATTACCAAAATTATAACCCATCTTTCATATAAACAGACAAATTTAAAGAAGGCATATAAAAGAGTTAAAAACTCAAACTTTTAATATAAGCTCATCCCTTAAGAAAGAAAGTGAGAGCAAATTTGTAAGTAAAAATTTGAGTTTAAAAATTTATATTATATTTTGATATAACACATTTGTTTGATAATACAATATAAAAATGTTTGGCACAAGTTATAAAAACTGCATGTATAAAGCATATTAATGGAAACAATACTGTTAAAAATATATTTGAAAACAATTTTTAAAATGTTGAGTAACCTTTTACAAGCAGAAAAGGAGTACAAGGGAATAAAATCTATATTCACAGAAAGTTGGTAAAAAAAAACTTTAAAGGTAAAGCATAATTAAGAACCAATTATAAATAACCTTAAGTAAAAAATAATTTATGGAAGCCTTTTTAGACCTTCTTCAGCTAATACAACCTATAATTAAGTTGACTACATAATGAAAGATTTGACCTCATGACATGTAATAAGAATTTCTTGAAATTTTAGAAATTTATATTTCAGTATACTAGGTGAAACTACATCAAGTGATGACTAGATAGTAACTTAAACAAATAATAATAATGTATATAATATATATAAATTTCCATCATGGCAGGTAGTTTGTCCTGGGGACATTGACGCATCCATATCATAAATTTGTTGGCTGCTTTATTATGAGAGAACCATATAGGCAAGCCAACACTCCTTCCTATGAGGGAAAAGCATGAGAACATCCCTGCCTTATTTGGAATTCAAATCCAAGCCCACTTTGCAGAAGCTCGAGGCACTAACCACTATAAAATGTGTGAGGCATATATATATATATATATATATATATATATATATATATATATATATATATATATATATGTCACGGCACTTCACTGTGTACTATTTTATTTACTAATTAATCTAAATGGCAGGCATTAAACAATAGGACGGTGAAATAACTACTGCTTAGCTAACATTTAACAAACTTTATTAATTAACATTAATTGAATACTCAATTAACCCAGCTAAGTCGTCACTTTCCATCAAACTCTCAGCTCTTGACAGGCGCATCTGCAGCAAACAGCCATCCTCCCTAATCTCATGCTTTGTTCTTTTTTGCACGTTATGCAAAAATGGGGAAATCATCGTGAGTCCCTCTCTCGTGATTTCGAACATTCAACGATTGCCTCATGAGATGATATCATAGTCATGCACTGCTCGCCTGTACCTTTGTCGACGACGAACTTCTGAGCACGTGGGAGCAATTAATTATTGATCACCATGAACTCTCCGCTACGAAAAACAACCTACTTCCTGAATTGGAAAACACACTCTAAAAGAAAATTACCATTTAACACTAATTAATATAATTAAATTTAGTTTATGCTTCTACTTATTACATGTGTATATATATATATATATATATAAATATAAAATATGTATGACAATTTTTGAAATTGGGCATAAATGGTACAAAAATATGGCTTATGGGTGCCTTTAAACTGTTAAAACTGCCTGCAAATATATTATATGATAAAAGAACAACTCATATATTTCGAACTATTTTAGATTTAGAAATTCATAATTTATTACACTACAGTAGCAGTCATAGGAACAATAAAACTGTTATTCATACAAACATTTTATTCCAATTTTAAACAAATCATCTATTACTTTTAATAAAACAAGCAGTTTTTCACCAACAAAATATGTTGCATTATATTAAATTAAAATTCACATTTTTTTCCAAAATAATGTAATTTGTTTTATAATGCTTATTTCAAAGCAATTTTTTTAAAAATATTCAAGCATAAATATAAAAATCTTAATTATTTTCAAAAATACTGTTTTTTTTTTTAAAGTTTATAACATGTTAACTAAAAAATTTAATGACAGAACCTGACACACATTTCTTAAACCAAAACAGAAATTTTTTATTTCATAAACCAAAAAAAATTTTTTTTTAAAGTAGCTCTGAAGAGAATGTCAGTTAATTTTTTTATCTTTATATATAAAACAGTCCGTAACTGACTGACTGACAGATAACGTACAGACCAAACTGCTGGATCTAAAGGGTTGAAATTTTGCATGACAATTCTTCTTATAGTGTAGGGGTGCACGAAGAAAGATTTTTGAAAAATTTGTCTTAGATTATTTTCAATTAAATTTTTAAGCTGTTTTTGTAACATTCTTTTAAGTTTGCATTTAAAATAATAATCTGAGGGTTGTAAAATTTATATCATGAAAAAGATCATAAAAATTCCTTTAAAATGAATTGAATGATATTGAATCTTTACCTTTTATTTTCTGATTTTTGGTGAATTTTTAAAGATTAATTTTTAGAATTTAATTTATTAAATTCTGATCACGTGGTTTCTTTTCTTTTTGTGATACTTTAAACTATTTTTGTGGCACGTGCATAACAATGGAATAAATTGACAAACAAAAAAAAAACATTTTTTTCTTTCTAATGCGGCAGATGATTGGACATTATCCAAAAAAAATATTAAAATACAGTAAAAGAAATGTTCCTCAAACTGTACTATATTCTTTAGTATGTTCTATTAGATTTAATTTGAATATTTTCTTTTACATTATTTTGTCTATAAAAATATGTTACTTTTTTTTACAAATATATATATATATATATATTGTTTTTGGCATTAATTGCATACATTGACCATTGTATTTAATTTGAATGTAATCCTTAGTGAAGCATGGGTAATCAGTTAGTACTTTATAAAAATAAATCTCTTGTCACTTAATATAACTTAACAGGAATTAAATGTTACTTAAAAAAAATTAATCCATAAATACCATATTAAGCTTGAACAGCAATGTAACTTCTTCTTTTTCAAGGTTAAAAACAGACACATTGTGGAAAGTAACACTTATAACAGAACTGACTACAATGACATTTTCTTGAAAATATATGTTCTTCATAATAGTATACACTACTCTATCAGATACATTTGCTTTTCCTTGCAATAAATTATTAGGCAATACTACTCCAGCTTCAAAGTTTTCCATGTGACTTTGAAGATTATCAGCACTTGCATTGAACATAGAAGAGGTTGATGAGCCTGAGATAAAAATACCATTTGGTACTGCCAATTTGTCAAAATTTAGTGGGTACACATTAACATGCACATTTTTAGTAGAAATACTTCTTTCACTGTTATGTTCATTAATATTAGAAGAAATTGTTTCAAGATGACCAACAATCCTGAAAAAAGAAAAAGAAAAATGGTATATTTAAAAAAAATGACAAATAAATATGAATACAATAAATAAGTTACATTTAAATACATTACATTTTGTGTTGTAAAGGTAAAATTTTCCTTTTTAAAAAAGAAATTTATTCAGATATTTTTAACTAATTATTATGGATGTTTCTATTATGCCAATAAGGTCATTTAAACTTATTAGACTTACATTAGACTTACTTTAGTAAAGTTATTAGACTTATATTCATTACAACAAAAGTTATACCAACCACAAAAACAATAAGAAGTTCAATTCCACAATTTATATTGCGTTCTCAAAGTTTCATCACTAGGAAGTGACAGAAATAACTTAAGAAAATATGTCACTCCAGTTTTGGTATCAGAACAGTTTCATTCTCACAGGTTAATGTATTATTTAAGACTGCTAAAGATGTAGGTAAAAATATTATATATATATATGTAGTCAGGTTTTGGACGAGCAGGAATACAAAACAGTACATTTATTAAAAGTTCTTGGATATATAGGGACTAGACAGGTTACATAGATACCATTTTCAAGGAAGTTAATAAAAAATTACGTCGATTCAATACGTCTGAAGAGTAGTTTCTTTTAACAAAGCACCGTTGTTTAGCATCGCACAACATTATAAGTCCGTCTTTTGCTTGTGTGCACTTCTGGCATTCTACCCGCCAAGAATCAAAGTTTGCTCCATCCGAGGCGAAAAGCTTCTCTTCTGAAGTGGGGCAACGCTACGTTAGCAGCATGACGTCACTCAGGCGAACAAGGGATGGAAATGTGAGGTGGGAGAAGCGGCTCACTACATACATATATATATGTAATATCTTAAATATTATACCCTCCATTCTAGCATTTAAACTCCCTTTCCTAAATCCAATCCCCAGTAATATTAATTTATTGCTTTAAAACCCTTAGCCACAGAACTTCCCATGAATCGCATGCCTTTGCATTTTTACATGTGTATATGTCCGAATTCAGGTGTGGGTTAGCTTCCTGAGTCCCTAAATCTGCTGACCCTACAAATAATAGTCACATGTCTACCTCACCCTCTCGCATTTAATGTTGAAAGGTGATATTATATCCGACACAATATACTAAGAAGTTTGGTCCGATTGCATTTAAATCTAATTTTTATTCCTGTCAGGCTGAGTCTAGTTCCATTCATGTAAATATGAGAGTTTTACCTTTCAGGTTATAATTTAAGGACATGATGTAATGGGGATATTACACACACATATATATATATATATATATATATATATATATATATAACATAGCTTTTAAATGCAAGAGGAAATATAATAGTTAACACATGTATTTTAATTATTTTCTTTGGGTTGAATCATGGTCCCTCTCTTTTCTCTATTACTGCTCAAAATTTCTTTTCTTTCCTATTTTCTTTACTTAACAAAAACAGACCTTGGCCAAAGTGATTTTGGAATTTTTGAAATCAGCATTTTCTGTATCTTCCTTACATCTACTCAATTAGTAGAAAAAGAGTGAGCTTGAACTCTTCTGCTAACCACCAAATAAGCTCACTTCGACCTTGATATCATGACAGCAAAAGAACAGACTTGAATGGAATGTTGATTAGTTAGAACTCAATGGTTTTACAATAATCTTTTGCTATATGAGGCCTAAACAGATTTGTATACTGATCAGAAAAAATATGTGTTCGTGTGAGGAGATCGTGTTGGTGATAAAAATTTAGTACAATCCCTTTATAGAAGAAGTATTTAATATTGTCTTAATTTTCAAGACATATATATATATGTAATAATTCGGCCCCACTATCCAAATTCAATTTATACTCTTGCCCTATTTTCTGAGACTAAATTTGTGCACAGTCCTGGTTAGATGAGTTTTATCACACAGAATCACTAAAAATCTTCCAAATTAACCTTTAAACACTGTCATAGACTTCCGTTTTCAGCGAGATGCTGACACATCACATTGTTTTAGTCATGTGATCAGACTGAACTTATAAAAGTTATGTGTTTTGGCAGGAAGTTAGTAGATGTTAGTTTTCGGTTGTCAAATGGGACTTTTTTGCGTTCATCTCGTTTCCGTCATGCCATGTAACTGGGTCGTTCCACTGGTGATGGTCTAATACTTGATTAAAAACTTTGATAAATACTTTCGACTCTTATGGATAATTATTTTAAAGTTCACAACTACCATATGACAAGATACTGATGGAATATGACCGAATGCCTACTGCTGCTGGGCATTTCATATATTCAAATAAAAATATAGGAAGCTATGTCAATGCCAGATTCACCTACAACCAATAAATTTTTCATTGTTTTTGACAGATTCCTAATGTTAAAAGAAGTCAATAGAGGAATCTTATAATGTATTTATATGCCTGGTAAAAGCAGACTGTTATGAATATAATCAAACATAAAGAGATATATGCACAACAACAAGGAGTATTTTATTTTAAAACAAAATATGCTGCCATAGACCTTAACTGATTTTCCCGTTTAAACAAGGAGTGAAAATGCTCATCAGAATAAAGCATGAACCAAACATAATACGTATATATATGTAAGAGCAATGGTACTTGTGATAAATATTAATAAATTTCTGTCTCAGAAGATGTTCCATTATTTATTTCCAAATTTATGTAAAAAATGTATGTATAAACACACACATACACATATAGAGTCGAACCCCATTATAGTGAACCTGGTATATAACGAACAAAATTTTGATCCCGCCATTCTCCTGTTATACAGAATTTAATTAGCATTTTATCAGTTTAATGTAATCAATTTTAGTCAATTTAATTCATTAATGATCATTTTTAATAGATTTTTATCATTTTTTTAATATATCATTACTGAATACATAATGCAACTAATGAGTTATACATTTTCTGAACTCTAGCATTTTTCTTATCAGTTCAGATATAGCACTTTACCGGATAAAGTGAACAAAACCTTTGGTCCCTTGAAGTTCGTTATAATGGGGTTCGACTGTATATATACATATATATATATATATATATATATATATATATATACATGACTGAGTATGAAAATACAATGGTAAAGAAGCTGTACACCAAACACCTGTTAGCATTTTGAAAAATATAACTGATAAAACAAATATGAACTCATGAAATGAATTTTAATAAATCAGAAAATCTGTGATCAATGCTATGTAAACTATATTGCTAAATTCCCATAATATAATTCCGAGATCTTAAATTATAGTAGTTATAACAGACAAATATGAAAAGAATTAACTGCACAGTTTTTAAAATACTATTCATGCAAATAATTAACTTAAACCTAATTAACACTAATACTAATTGGTAACAATTCCTCAAAAGCAAGTAGGAATGGAATAATTAATTTTATGTCTGATAAATATAATGGCAAAAAATAATTTTAACCAGTAAGAGAGATTCCATAAGTTTCAAGTTTTAAAACTTTTAAAGAAAAGGCTTCAGAATCTCCAATAAAGTGACTAATTAAAATTTAAGAAAAAAAAAAGAAAAGATAATAAAAAAATACACAAAAAATATCATAGCATTGTTTCTAAAAGTCCAATGGTTAGATGATCTAGGTCAGCAGTACAATGAACCCAAAACATTACATAATATGTACACACATGTACATGAAATTATACTTAAACACAAGCAAGAAACAAGATTTTCAAGAAAATGGTAACATTAGGATAAAAACACATACCGATTTGAAGAATTTGCAACTATTGAACGATCTTTCTGATCTACTTCAATCATGTTACTAACAGTTTCAACAACGTCAAATAGCTTCTATATAATAAAAATATAAAAAATTACACTTGTGTGCACTGTAAAATATAAGATGTCAAAATAAATCTTTTTGAAAAAATTACATTCATGCATTTTCAAAAAACTTAAAAGATTGACACAAACAGCTTTAATACATTTAATTTCGATTTCACAAGTAACTGGTAATTTTTAATTAAAATTTTCAAACAGCATTACTATAATGATATAATAAGGTAATGATATAATGACAGTATTACTATAATGATATAATAAGGTAATAATATAATGACAGTATTACTATAACGATATAATAAGGTAACCACAAAAGGTTCCTACATATTCTCAATGAAGTATTGGCTATGAAAGTCAAAATACATTTTTCTTTACTTGAACACTGAAGGCTAAGTCAGTCCAGGTGGTTTGGCATACTCATGACTAAAAAAGCCTCAACTACCCAGCATAATTGTTGGCTGAGTCAAACTCTCATTCAGCTAACTTGAAAAATTGGTGACACGCTAAAATAATTCGGGCTCAATCTGAGACAAACTTTGAATTTCTGTCCCATAGAGACCCTTGATGAGGAATAATTTATTTATTTATTTTGCGCCGATAAAAAGTCCACAACATGCGATTGCAGCAAAACATGATGAGTCAGGAACAAAAGAACCTTTACATAGAGTAGCCCAGGACTTTCCTCTAAATGATTCATTAGACTTCAGTTTAGAAGCATTTTTGCAGGTCATTTTTATAAAAAACAACTTCTGCAATACATCTGCACTCATCTTGCTAGGCAGTCCACTATCTCATTTCCAGGTAAGCCACAATGTGTAGGGATCCACTGCAAAGAGATCTGGTGTTTTAAATCCCCCATTACTATTCTACACTCTTGAATATGGTAGCAGTTATGGCCACTATTGTTTGATTAAGTTTATGGGACCAAACTAGAGCCAGAGAAAATGACAGCTTTCTTAAAAGAAGGGAGACAAATGGCAAGCTGTTGTAGAGCTACAAAGATAGCCTCTACTTCACCATCAAAATGAGTAGTATGGAGTCCTACTGGCAAATTTATTTATTTATTACAAATGCCCAGAAGATTGGCTATGACACCATTAGTTCTCTTGCCTTCCAATACCTCTGAACTTTACAGTTTAAGAACACAAGTGCAGAGCATGAGTCCAGATGAGTAGCATCAAAAATTTCATCTTGTCCACACAAAGGATATAAGGGGGAGCTCCAAAGTTTGAGCCGGTGCAAATATGCGGGCAAACAGTCATGGCCTGTAGTAAGACGGAAAAGTGCCCCAGCTGCACTTCTATGAACATCAGGGATATTCTGTGTGCCCTTAATCAAAGAAGCCCATGACTTGTTGGCAGAGTACTACTGGTAAATACAAGCTGAATAACTCACAGTGAACTCCAACTCCAGCACCTTGATGTACAGTGGAATCTTGATCGATCATTCTCTGAATCATTTTTTTCCTTAAGTGTCATTTATTTCACCCAGTCCTGACGATAATATTGCTTTGTTATGTTCCCGCATCTATCGTTTTCACGCATTTTTGGTTCAGTTCAGAAGGTCCCTTGTAAAACGATAGATAGAGATTCCACTGTATATTAAAAAGGGAACCATCAGTATACACATATAACCATTTGTCTGATGGGAAACAAGTAAACAAGGTTTCAAGAGCAATGACTCAGATTTGTTCTGGACCCATTTCTTTTTTGTCTGATAAGGAAAAATAAAGAGAAACTAAAAAGCCTCTTTTTTCAATTGATTTTTATTGCTGCTCAGGGGATATGATCATAGCACCTATCTTAGACCAATAATATTTATTGATCATAAGAATATTGTCAAATGTAAAAATGGGAACACAGATCACCTGCCTGGTTGTAGATGCTTACAAATCTTTAATGTTCATTTTTATTCTTTTTAAACATCTTCTTTCGATTATTATTTTATATCTCAAGTAAATCTATATATATAAAACAGTTCCGTGACTGACTGACTGACAGATGACATACAGACCAAACTGCTGGATCTACGTTTTTATGACTAAATTTTATCCAGTCATCCCCAATAGACTCCCAGACTTTTTGCTTGGAAATGGATGAAAATTCGCTAATATATGATGACATAAAAATAAAGATATATAAAAATAATAATTTTACTTCAGGTGGAAATGGTTTTAGCTCTGCTAAATGTCCTAAAATTTGAGCAGTAAGTTGAACATCAGGAGGCTCCAATAGTTCAGGATTGGATGTTAAAGATGACAAATGAGGAAGATTATTAATAATATTCTCCTACAAAAATATATATGTAAAAGATTAATTTGAATGCAAGATTAATCAATTAAATTTATGCATTATTATTAATTGAGGAATGATAGGGAAGTAATACAGATAAAATGAAAGATAATAAAGAGATCAAACTCTTTTCAAAGTCCTGAGAAATGTTAACACTGAATAAATCTAATGTAAAGGATTTTTAAAAAATATGATACATTAAAATATAAAATGAAGATAAGAATTAAAATCAGAATTATTTATTTACAATAAAAAGTAAAGAATAAAACTTGATCTAAAGGTAAATAAATTATTAAATAAAAGAACTGAATAACATATTTAAATCAGCACTTTAGTCTTAGTCTTTAAGTTTCTTAGGACAATAAAAAATACATAGCCTTCAAAAAGAAAATTTGTTTATAAATTAAACTCAAAATCAATGATAATTTGAAATTTAAATGCTTAATATTCCCAGACCCATACAATAGCAGCTTTATTTAACAGGGATACATAAGTAAGGGTTTTAAAAAGTAGTAAACCTTTAAACTTTGTTAAGTTTTTGTCATTCTGTATAAAATATGGTACAATAAGCACATGTATTTTAATAAAACTTCGTTGTTATTAAAATCTTAATTCTTTATGTGTATTGAAATCTAACTGTCAGCAGAATAACAAGTTTTTAAATTTCATGCAAAATAAAATTACCAACAAAAAGTTCTTTTGTAGATTTATGTTACACAATGTGATTTTTAACATTATATATTTGCATTAAATAAATATTAGCATGAAATGAAAAAAAAAAGCTATT
Source organism: Dolomedes plantarius (assembly GCA_907164885.2). NCBI lineage: Eukaryota > Metazoa > Arthropoda > Arachnida > Araneae > Dolomedidae > Dolomedes > Dolomedes plantarius. The sequence goes on along the minus strand of OU015490.1, from coordinate 201,938,121 downwards.
TTCAATTTGAAAATATAAATTATTATACATATGTGGACAGCAGAAAGTTTTCAGAACATTGAAATAATATTAATGATAATAACAATAGTAATTATAGAAACTAATACATATCATACTAGCATTAAAAAAAATAATAGAACTATTCAAAATAGTACTATTAGTTTCTTTTTTATGCTACAGTTTCAACTGATACTTCTTTGAACAAAAAAGTTATTTTAAAAGTAACAAAGAGAAATTACTTGGAATTTTCTCCATTAATAAACAACTGCATTTGTTATATCTTAAACATAAAAAAAATCATAGCAATAAAGGATAATCTAAAAAATAAATATTCTTACTGAATTCAGCAAATTAAATAGTTCAACTGTAATATTAGAATCTGTATGTTTGCATTCAGTAATTGATATATTCGACCAAAAAGCACCAGAATTAAAATCCCCCATGCATCTTCTTTCAATAAGTATACCTTCATCTGAAACATAAACAGAGCTGCTTAGATACAGATAAATTTGAATTACAAAATATTTTTGCAAAAATGAAATTCAGGTAACTCCAACATAACACTGCACTTAGGTTCCTAAAAAATACAATATGTGAATTCATGTCATACAAAACAAAGATTTTTTTTATCCTATGTTAAGAAACAATCAATAGACCACAACTCTCTACATGCAGCCCAAAATAAAACAGATGTTTTTTCAGTTGTCAAAAGTAAATTCGACAAGGATACGTCACCCACAGCATTTAGATATGATGACAAATAGTGAACCCAAAGACCAGTCACTGCTTAGCAAACTCAGCTGAGGATGAATTTCAACCTGTTTGGGTAATTTTTATGGGCCTCGGTGTTGGACAGACAGTACAGATCTGCCAACCAATTGATGGTAGTCCCTCAAACAAGCACAAAATCAGAAATCCATAATCTCCCCAGACAAATTATGGGGATGGTTAGGTGAGCTAACCTAATGAATACGATTTAGGTGACAAAGTAAAAAGTTATGTGAAGTAAGAATTCTAAAATTGGCAATAAAAAAAAGTTGTGGCAAGTCCATTGGAACAGGACTGTTTAAGAGCTGACTCGACTTCTTTCCACTAGCAGTATCAATATGAGTCTGTCTGAGAGAGTTACCAATGCATCTTTAAACAGAGTGATAACAGAAACAGGGAAAGTTGGTTTTTAATGATCACAACCCTTCTAGGCAAGAAAATCAGCTCTCTCGTTACCAGCGATATCACAATGACTAAGTATCCACTGCAGTGCAAGGGTCCAGAGTGAATAACATTGCTGAGAAATCCTTGGATTGCCTGAACACTCTGTGAAGTGAAATTAAAAGAGAAAATAACTAGAATGGCAGCATGAGAGTCAGCAAGAAATACAGTATGGTGAAGAGGTGTATTACAGTCAGTCAAGCAAGTGGTTGCTTGTTTAACTGCCACTATTTCAGCATCAAAATTTGTGTCATCTAGGCTGACAGCCAATGAGACTTCAAAAGAGTCCTTACAGTAGACACCAGAACCAGAAATGTCATTGTCATTTGAAGAACCATGAGTATTAATGTGCAACAAATGGTCCTTATGGTAATTAATTGATAAGGTTTTCAGAGAGCAAGATTTATGATAAGTAGGTAAGGATTCATATCTCTTGCTTTAGATGCTGATAGATAAGCTATAAGAAAGGATCCTGAGTCTAAAAGGTAAGTATGTAGGAATACAGATGGGTTCATGGGCAGCACAATCACGGTTGTATTTTTAACGTAGGATTACGTTCCTCCATAACGGTCTTTCGGAAAGCAAAATTTCAGATGCTAAAACTGTCCATCCGTCCTCGCGAGTTATAATTTTGGCAACGTGCCAAACCCAGTCTGTATTGTTTCAACAAGCAGTAAACAGTTAAACAGAAAAGTACCAAAATGTATTACAATTTTGACATGCATATCTATATAAATAAAAATGTAAATGTTCGTTTGTTCAAAACCTCAAATCTCCAAAAGTTCTTCACCAATTTCTTTGAAATTTTGACACAATGTTGCATTTGAATACGTGAGTGCTGTTATGTACCTATTATATAGATGCCACACCTGTGACAGGTATAAAAATGCTTTTTTGAAACAAACGCTATACTAAGTATTTTACCGCAAACGAGAAATGTCTCTCCCTTCCCCCTCAGAACAGAAATTTGTCACAGTGGGGTGCGACCCCACTATCAGCAGTCCCCACAGGTCATAAAATACGGATGGATCATTCTAGACAATAAAAGACGATCGAATAGATAAGAGAACCACTGTCCAGTGTTTGACTGATTTTCATTTGAATTCAAATTATATTGTGAAACTGGCCTCTTCGGAGTGATTTCTTACAGCGGATTGAAATATTTCGTTTTACATTGCGTTGGAATTGAGCTGTGTCATTTACCATAGTGTTCATTTCATGAGTATAGTTTATTTATTTTTATTTTTGTGATTTTTTCTTTTTTAAGGTTTTGCAAATTTATATGTTTTTGTTATAACTTTCTTTCTTCTTTTTCAGTGCAATCGATCTGCTTTAGTGGCCTTCAGAAGGTTAATTATTTCGTTTGTCATTGCGTTGGAATTGAATTGTGTTGTTTACCATAGCGTTAATTTCGTGAGTATAGTTTATTTTTAAATTTTTTCATTGTTTTTCATTACGTTTTTTTAATTGTTTTTCTTATTTTTCTGTGCAATTGTCGGTGGAATTGAGCTGTATTGATTGATTTTCATTTGAATTCAAATTATATCGGGAAATTGACCTCTTCGGAGGGATTTATTCAAACGGATTGAAATATTTCATTTCTCATTGCGTTAGAATTGAGTTCTGTCGGTTAATTTGCGTTTGAATTGAAATATATTTCGTTAGTATTTTGTCATTTTTTTTGTTTTGCCTTTGTTTTTTAGTTCATGTTTTTTCCCTTTTTTAATTTTTTGCAAATTTATATGTTTTTGTTATAACTTTCTTCTTTTTCAGTGCAATCGATCTGCTTTAGTGGCCTTCAGAAGGTTAATTATTTTGTTTGTCATTGCGTTGGATTTGAATTGTGTCTTTTACCATAGCGTTCATTTCGTGAGTATAATTTATTTTTTCATTGTTTTTCATTGCATTTTTTTTAACTGTTTTTCTTATTTTTCTGTGCAATTGGTGGTGGAATTGAGCTATATCGATTGATTTTCATTATAATTCAAATTATATTGGGAAATTGACCTCTTCGGAGTGATTTTTTCGAAAGTTAACTTCATGATATTCAAATGTAATCATTTAATTGAGAAAACCTTAAGAAACATCACAGTTAACTAAATTCACATACTTTTGTGTATGTAAAAGCAACAATAATTCAGTTAAAATTTTATTTTCAAAATAATATACAGATCCATAAAAAAATTTATTGCTACCTGTTAAACAAATCTTATCTGGAAAACTGCTGTTCCCTAGTTCAGTGGCAGGCCATATCAAACTAACATCTTTTACCCTCACTTGATCTTCATAGCAAAAAGCTGTAAATGTTGAAAGTTATGAATTACAGTAATATGATGTATAATGCAGAAAAAATAATGTTTCAACAGAATGAATGCAATCCAAAATCCCTTTAACTGGGATGATTTCAAAAATCATTAAAAATATATAACTAAACATATATTTTCTTTAAAAATGCACTAAAATGTCATTTAAGATTATCATAAAAGAAACTAGAAATCTTGAAAAACCATATCATCTTAAATAATACTAAATATTGCATTCACCTCTTAACCACAGGGTAAGGAGTGCATACGAAAAAAGTTCATGGTCAGAGCTTTCATTCAACATTGACATATCACTTGTACATAATCTATATCTATATATGTCAGTTCTGTAACTGACTGCCTGATTGATTGACTGACTGACTGACTGACTGACATATGATGCACAGACCAAATCACTGAACCTAAAGGGCTGAAATTTTGTATGGTGATTATTCTCATAGTGTAGGGGTGTACTAAGAGAGATTTTTGAAAAATTCTTCTTAAATTTTTTTTAATTAAAATTTTAAGCTGTTTTTATACCATTCTTTAAAGTTTAGGCATTTAAAATAATCATCTGAGGGTTATAAAATTTATATCATGAGAAAGATCATAAAAATTCGTTTAAAATGAAATCTTTTTCGAATCTTTACCACCATTTTCTGATTTTTTGTGAATTTTTAAAGATTAATTTTTAGAATTTAAATTATTAAATGCTGATCATGTGGGTTTTTTTCTTTCTGTGATACTTCAAATTAATTTTGCCTCACGTGCATAACAATAAAATAAATTGACAAAAAAAAAAATTAAAATACGGTAAAAGATAAAATTTAAGCACTAGACTAATTTAGATGGAAGTGTTTTAAGAATTTATTTCAAATTAGTATATTTTATTGATATTATTAAACATACAAATTAATTATATACATTGACCGTTGTATTTAATCTGAATATTTCCTTCTACATTATTTTGTCTATAAAAATATCTGTTACGTTTTTATATAAATATATTTTTTTAGACATTTATTGCATACAATGAACGTTGTATTTAATTTGAATGTACTCTGTAGCAAAGCATGGGTATTCAGCTAGTTTAATGCATATTCAGATTTTCACCTCAATCTTTAAGGATAAAAAGGATACATTAGACTTTAGTAAATGTTAAATAAAAAATTTAGAGCAACACATTTCTGTAAAGAAAATTTTTATCCTTATGAGGAATATATATATATCTCTATATATATATATAACTATATATATACATACAGTCATACCTTGGTACTCATTGCATTTTGACGTGAAACAAATTATTTGGTACTAGATGTATTACCCAGCTTCACTCGGGATTCAGTTTCTGTTATTATTTTTTTCAATGATTAACCTCATGTTATGATGTTCTACAGTTTTCGCTAAAATTCTTTTGCGGTAGCAAATAGCATTAGTTTGTTGTTGGTGCTGTCGTTGTTCATCGCTTTCCTCTCCTTTCGATGTTGAAGCTCAAAGACAATCGTATGTTCGAAGCGTTAAAAGTTTCTTCATCAGTCTCACTGCTTCGGATCACTACAATTCAAATTCTGTTACCTTCGAGCTCTTGGGAATGTTTTTCTTTAGATTCTTGTGTGCGTCTAACTGCATTTCGAAATCTTTTGGCGTCGTGCTCTTCTGTTTTTTTTCATCACATTGCTCATTTCTCAACAATCTTTGACATTTTCCCCTTACTTCTGCAGGATTTAAAGTTGCTCTCCTCTTTTTGGGCATTTTAAAGCATTAATTTACAGCTAGTCAATAACGTTTGAATGGATTTATTATTAGAGAAAAACAATCAATAATGTTTGAATGGATTGAGATCACATTAAATATTAAACATTAAATATTAAAATACAGCAAATCTGGTAATTATTATAGAAAAAGTATATACACGTATTTCATGCTCAGAATTAAATCGTCTGCTACGTTTCAATGCCACTTTCCGACTTTCTAAATTATAATATACACGTATTTCATGATTGTAATTCTTTCTCAAAACTAAATCATCTGCTATGCTTCAATGTCACGTCAGTTATATAAATCATCGTGTCAAGGCTAAACGCCCGTGTTTCTAGCTAAGTCAACGTGTCCTGCAGTATATTTGAGTTTGAACAGGTAGCTTGGGATACTTTCAATTCATGAAATGGATAGATAACACATTCATTGAAAATGAATGACTTTCCATCCTTATATTTTCATTTTTAAAAAGAAACATTCCGGCATTGCCACGTACATGAAAATAATATTTCAAATTCATTCTCGCATGCGCCAATATATGAATAAATCACGTTTTTAATTGATGTGTATTTATTTTTACGGAGATGTTATAATTTAATTGGCAACAATGAAATGTTACAATGGCTTTGAACAAAAATATCCGGGGAAATTTGGCGATTGCTTTTGGCGATTTTCAATATCTGTTGATACTTCTAACATAATTCGGGAATGGAAAGTCATAGCGGAATGAAAATAGTCTATAACCATCGCGCAAGTTCAAGCAATAAGTTGACCAAGTTTCATCACAATTGGATGAACGGTACGGCAGCACATAAAATACGAACAAACAAACAAACATTCAATTTTATATATAGAGATTTGACATTTCCCTCCTGATGAAGGTATAATCATATAATGGTCGGTTACCTCATTATATGGTTTAGTTCTTTTACAGCTACAGAATTTTGCATTTATGGTGCTTTTATCTCTAAGTGCAGGAATTCTGTTTATTTTGTTTGTATTCTTCCTGTTAGTAAATATCTTTCTCTGTTGAATTATTTACATTTCATTAGTTATAATTCTTATAGGAAAGTTTCGTTCAGTATCTGTCCTTTTCTGCACTTGTTGTGCCTTCTGAAACCAAGTAATGGTAAGTAACGAGAACCACTGTATATCCTTTCCTTTTGATATATGCATGACTTCTGATTATAGAATGTTATCACTTTATAAATTTAAAGAAGATGATTTTTTTAGCAGCTTTCAAAATTTGAATCAAGTTTACTACATTATGCTTCATAATGTATGTTTTACGGTATTTTTGCTTTATATCTTCTCATAATTTCTGCAACAAACAAAAGTTGAGGTAATAACTGAATGTTACAAATTTTCATACCTCAAATAAATTATCTCCTAAACAACTAATGTGATTCATGTGGTCCTTAAGACTATAAAATTTGTTTCAAATTTCATAAATGCAACTTAATTTTTAGGGACAATATGATGTCGGTTATCAGGTTAAAAAAATCTAAAATTGTGAAAGGCTGAATTTTTCATGCTAAAATTATGGATGAACAAAGAGATGAATCCCAAAACAACTTAAATTCAGGCCATATATCCATACAGATGTTACATAAAAAATGTTATCCCTGCATGTTCATTTTTAAGGAATAACAAATTACACTACTTGAAAATATTTCTGACCAAATTGCAAATTTATTACTAAAATTCTCTCAAAAACTTTTTTTCTTCATACCAAGTTGATGAATTATAAAGAAAAAGTTATGTACAAAGAGATACTAAGTGCCAGATTTCCTGTGTCTGACATATGCTATGGCTGAATTTAGTGCTATTTAATTATGCTATGTCTGAAAAGGAAATTAATAGTCAATTTTGATTTATTTGAATCAAAACTACATTTTTCTGAAACAATAAATCAGTTTAAATTTTTCATACTATTATAAAACTAGTTTGTTATCACAAAATCACAGATGTAATCCTTCATTTACACATTTTCTCTCAAAACACTTCTAGAATAACCCTAATAGCTAGGATCTACAGATAGATCTAAGAGATCAGATATACAACTAGATCTGTGAGAATTATGCCTAATGAATACTAACTTTGACAACAGAGCGTATTAAGCATTAATTAGTAACTTCAGATTGTATGATAAACTATTAACGATTTCACAAATGGAAAGATTACAAACTACAGATATTTTAATCTTTAAATTGTTTTCAAAGAAAGTGAATGTAGTAAAAATAGACATTATTTAAAAAAATTACAATAAAGGTAAAACAAGAATGCAGTCAAAAGCTGATTTTAGACAATCAATACACAGTTTCAAATTCATAAGATTTCAAGAGAACTTCCAAGTCATAATTAGGGAAGTTCTAAAAAGCATTAAATTATGTAGGGGAAAGCATGTTGATGTAAATTAAGAAATTTTAAATATAATCACTAATTTAATCAAGATTTATGTTCTTTATAACAATAATAACAGTAATAGCACAGTGAAAATAAAATCCAGTTCAGATGCAAGCTAAACTATCTAACAAAATTACATACTACCAAACAAAAAGATCAGAAAGTCATTATCGCACAAAACAATAATAAAAGTATTTGCAGTGATTAAAAAAAAGTGAGCATCAGATAAATGTCATCTCTCTAAATTTCAAAGAAATATCTTTAAAGAAATATACCTGTACTTAGTGGAGTGATACTTTTAGGATCAATACTGCATGCTTTACAGAAATTACTGAAATCTGTTTCCCGTATCATTTTCAATATTACCTCCTCTGACAGATCATTTTTTGTAAAATATGCATGAACTGTGATAGCCATATGAGATCTGAAAATGTGCAATGCATATTTAATTATGATGAGTTCATGTAATCACAAATCCTTGACACAATATTTACCATAACATTCATTATTTAATTTACCATTTCAAACCATAAATGATATATGCAAGAGAAAATGAGAACATAGAAATAAATCATAACATATACTCAGACATTTTTCTTGCTAAATTACACAATTATATGGAAGTGTTTTCACATACACACACAAGGAGCTTTCTAGGATGAAAGATTACAGGAATAAATTCTATCAAATCTGAAAATTTAAATTTTCCTTCAGGGTGGTTATTTTTTCTTTTCTCTGTCGGGGTCATGCTAATAGCCCATATCAAGAATAATATACCAATCTGAAGGATACAAAACTAACTGTAGAATAAATAGGCAAATGATACTTGCTATGACATTTGTTAAAAATTTAGCTTATATTAGTGATATATATGCCCTTGAATATGAAAGTGGTCTAAGTCATTGTGCCAGTGATTGCAAAAGTGGTGTAAGTCGAGAATCTAAAAAAAACGAGTTTTCACTTTGCATTCTTTTACATTACTGTAATCTGGCCCGGTTGACAAAGACATTGAGCCAGTGGTCTGAGGGTTGTGGGTTCGTTGCCAGTCGTTGACAATTGGCAAAGGCGTCGAGCCAGTGATCTGAGGGTTGTGGGTTTGAAGCTGGCCGTCGACAAATCCAGCGCTGTATACATTAATGGTGGGTGGTGCACATAAAATCTGTTGTGGCTGCAATGTCCTCCAAGTTCTCAAATTTACATCTGGAAGTGCGGGGTCAAGTGTTCCGGTCTCATCACTTGACTTGGTTCAAAATTACAGTACCAGCCCATAGGGGGTAATGCTGGTCCATCTATATGGTGCTCCCAGAAAAGTGGCCAGCAAAACCGTAATGTCATATGACAGTAAGGATAATGTCCAAGAATACCATTTGCTGCATTGGAGAGAAAAAAAAAATTACTGCAATCTGAAGCACTCTTTGCAAAAAATTTAAAAATTGAACCGTAGATATTTTCTGAAATATTTTATTATATAGTATAAAAATATTTTTAAGTTTATTCAAATTCAATCCTTATAATATCTCAAAGCGAAAAATACACGACTTACACCACTTTATAAATCACCAGAACATTGAATTAGACCACTTTCATAATAAAGGGCATATAGATATATAACTTGCCACCAACACTGTTTGGAGCTGCAGAGAATACGCTAAAAAGCTGATATACTTTTACCAATAGACACTCACAACTATGCAAAGAAATTATAACAATGTTTAGAGTAGTTTAGCGAAATTATATTAAAATATGTAAAACTGTTTTAAAATCAATAGAATAAAATATATAAATGCTTGTTTTTACCTGTGACATATCAGATTCTTCAAAAGAAAATGGGAGTCATTAAAATTAGCAATATTCTGCCAATGTTTATTGAAACACTCATATAATGAAGTGTTTTCATATAATACATTGCTTAAAATATACTTAAAGCAATCATCTAGGTAAAGTTGTTCCTCTGATATCATGGATAAAACAAATGTATAGAATCCTGAAATTATCAAAAAGGAACCATTTATAATTTATAGTGAAAGGATAAACACATGCGCAAATTAAATTTCATATAAAAACTGTAATTTGAACTCTTCACTAAGAAAACCTTATTGAAATGTCCCACACATTTCCTGAACAACAAATAGAAACAACAGGAGTATACAGGAGTATGAAACAAAGTCTTTCAATTTTTTTACAACCACTTTCTAAAAGATCCTATCCATGACAATTCAATTAAATATTTACTGAATCAATAATAAAATAAATAATGTAACTTTCAAGTATCTTGACTTAAACTAAATTTTATTTGTTGTTGTAGTTGCTTACGCCACTTGAGTGACAGCAACATCAAATCAAGTCCCGAAGGCTATGGGCGATGAAGGTGCGACTCCTGTTTTGAATTAGTACCACAAAGGTCGGAGTCCGACTTGGCTAAAAGACCAGTTCCGTAATATTGAACCGAGTCGAGTGAGGAGACCGGAACACTTGACCCTGCACCTCCAGAGGTAAATTTGAGAACTTGGAGGACACTGCAGCCACGCCCTATTTTACGTGCTCTGGCTACCATTAGTGAACATGGCATTGGATTTGCAGCAACGAGCATCGAACCAGGGATGTTCAAATCACTAGTCCACTGCTCTTGCCAAATGGGCCTATTTAAGTTGTTATAAAGATGTAATTAAACTTTTATTCATGGAAAACAATAAATGTCCAACAAATATTCTATTTCTCAGAAAAGTTTCATTTCCATTTCAAACTATTCACTATTCAAAAAGAGGAAGAAAAAAAGTAATTAGAAAAATAAGGTCATCTTTATGTGCCCTGAAAATTATTCCTTATAATAAGGCCATTTTAAGATTTCTAATGTGCTTATGAAAACCCTTAAATACAAAGTATGCTAAATTTTTAAAGCTGAACAAAAAAAAAAAAATGCTATGGCAGAGGAAGTCAAGCTGACAGAAGAAGAAATCCTTAAAAATGTCATGATACCTACAAAAATAAATCCTTTTGTGCTTTCAAAAAGAATAATGGGTCTGAGGTAGCCTAGTGGTAGTACATTGGGCTTTAGAATGGGAGCTCAGTTCAAATGAATGCCATTATATACTTTCATATCTAGCCCAGATATGGGCACATTAAATTCGTAGACAAGAATGAAATTCTATGAGATAAGAGGGTAGGAGATGTCTTACACATTTCCTGAACAACAAATAGAAACAACAGGAGTATACAGGAGTATGAAACAAAGTCTTTCAATTTTTTTACTTTAAAAGATCCTATCCATGACAATTCAATTAAATATTTACTGAATCAATAATAAAATAAATAATGTAACTTTCAAGTATCTTGACTTTATTTTATTTAAGTTGTCATAAAGATGTAATTAAACTTTTCTTCATGGAAAACAATAAATGTCCAACAAATATTCTATTTCTCAGAAAAGTTTCATTTTCATTTCAAACTGTTCACTATTCAAAATGAGGAAGAAAAAAATAATTAGAAAATTAAGGCCATCTTTATGTGCCCTTAAAATTATTCCTTATAATAAGGACATTTTAAGTTTTCTAATGTGCTTGTGCAAACTCTTAGAAAGAAAGTATGCTAAATTTTTAAAACTGAACAGAAAAACAATGCTATGGCAGTAGAAGTCAAGCTGACAGAAGGAGAAATCCTCAAAAATGTCCCAATACCTACAAATATAAATCCCTTAGGGATTTCAAAAAGAATGATGGGTCTGAGGTAGCCTAGTAGTAATGAAAGGGCTTTAGACTGGGGGAGCTAAGTTCAAATCCCAATGAATGCCATTATATACCTTCATGTCTAGCCCAGATATGGTCACATTAAATTAATAGACCTGAAAGTTCTATTAGGTAAGAGGGTAGGAGAAGGTATAAGCTGTTTAGATGTCACTGCTGGAGCTGCTCCGTCAAAATTGAGATGACATCTGGCTAAAGTCAGACTCCAACTGTTGGAACTTCAAATTTACAGTCTCTAGATGGTGCTGCAACACACTCTCTCTCTATGTAAGTACTTCTGTTTTGGTAGAGCAGAGTAAGTGAGTAAGCAAGACTGAGATGAGCTACGGCGCTCCACTTTTCGAATCCCAGAATATAAGATTAAAAGATTTATTGTCTGTTTTGTGATGTCCGTAGCATAGAAAATAAATGTAATTTAGTGTAGACTGTGCTGCTTCATTTACAACCCTGGTTGGACAGTAGAATTGCCACACTAACCCTTGTGGTACCATTGTCAGAGCCTGACTAAGGCAGGGGCATACGGGGCAGTTGCCCCGGGCCCCCACATCAGAGGGGGGCCCCCAAATCGAATAGAAAGTTTAGTAATAAGTATTAAGTTCTTCATTACTGAAGTAGTGAAGCAGAGGGGGGCCCCCAAAAAAGTTTTTGCCCCGGGCCCCAATTAGGCTAAGTCGGAACCTGACCATTGTCAACTGAAGCTGCATTCCTCTGCCCAAAGTCACGACCTGGTCTGGCATGTTCAAGCCATGGGAGCATAAGTCACAACAACAAAAGAATGATGGGCTGAGCAGAACACAGATAATAAATAATGAAAAAACACTTAAATTTGATAAAAAAATTTCTAATGGCTTTCTTTTATAACCAGAAGCAATTATTAATTGTAAATATTGACTTAGTAACTAGTAAGAAAGTTTTACCTCAGATTTACTTAAACCCTGTAATGTTCAATTTTTTTAACACAGTTGCAGTAAAATTTTAAAAATAATTTCTGATTTTTCCAGGTTCTTGCTCCTTTCCGAGAATCTTATTTAAACTAGACAAAATAATGTAGAGTAGTTTTTAGTATTTTTATAACATGTTGTGCTGACATTTAAAGTTTTAAATATGAAATTAAATTAGTGTAATGACATTTAAAAGTTTAAGATATGAAATTATTATTACTATGATATAGGTGGCTGGTATATTATAATTTTTTTTTATTGGCTGGAGAACCTTTGTTTTAAATAATAGAAAACTAAATATTTTTTAAAGTTTCTACTCCTTTTCCGTTTCAACCCTGTCCCTTCCAGCTATGGGTAATTCAATACTTTCAGCAGTGCCATTTTTGTCATGAATCCGTGAACTCTCCCATGATCTCAGGGATTAGAACACCAGAACATCGGAATTTTAATGCTTTTAGCAAATCCCTGACTCCCCAGAAAGACCACCGAAGATCGAGATTCCGCGAAAGGGGGAAAACATCTTGTTTACGTCTGCGGCACGCAAGGATACAAATAGAGGCTTGGCGAGACTCCCCAATAAAAGAAGGAGAAGGAGAAGGAAGAACTACTTTTCCGACGCAGATGTTTCGAGTGAAAAAGTGGCTCCGGAGTTGATGGGGAAAAAAGTCGGAGAGAGGGAGACAGATTTTTACCTTGAGAGAGCAGAGTCGCCCCCCCCCCCCCCCTGACGCCTTGATTGAAAAAAGATGCATTCCTGCAAGATGATGGAGGACTTGAATTCGCCAAGAGGCCTATAACTTCTTTAAATTGGGCATGCCTTCCTATAAACTCCCCTAAACTTTAATCTTTCCTTATGGCCTTTCTTTCCTATTTCATTTCTTTATTTTTTTTTTAGACTGCAGTCATTAAACCGGTAATATGCATTATATTTGATTTTTTTAAATTAAAGTTTTAAATCAAGTTTTTTTAATTTTAATTTTTTTTTGGGTTCTAACCAGCCACCAACTAATTTTTTTTTTATTATTTCGTTATGTTTTTAATTCATTATAAAAAATATATGTGTGTCATCGGGGAATTGTGTCTCTTACTTGTCAAGTTTTAAATTTTGTTTGAGATTACGATATGAGTAATAGGAAGTTAAAGTTTAAATATTGTGTTTTACCCCTAAGCTTGTGTCTCGTCGTCAATTCTTTATTGAAGAGTAAGTTTTAGTTATTTCTTTTTTTTTGGTTAATTACAGAATCGTTAAAGTACTCGCTACTGCCTTTAGAACTTGGTTATTGAAGTTAAAATTAAATTCTTATTTTCTTGAGGTTTTCACAACGCGCCTCAATCTAACATTATTCCTTAAGATATTCTAAATTCATTTAAATTAATAATCTATACGTTAAAACATCAGTTAAAATTAATAAAAAACAATAAAAATACAGTTACGACAACATTATTGTTTTTTAGCATTGCTATTTTTTTAAGTCAAAATATTAAATAGAAATTATCCTACCTACAACTAAAAGATAATTCAAAAATAACTTTCCTTTTTCATAGGAATTATGTATATGCAAACACTTACAGCCCCATTTTCATAACTTTCACACAAAACTCTGAACAAGATGAATAACTATGAACTGGACTATATATAAATAATTTTGAGAGGTATCAACTATTTCCAACATTCCAAGTAGATGCTGAGTAGATATTGTTCAATTTCTTATTTGGTTTCTATGCTCCCGCCTAAGGAAAAGTGAAGAAGTGCCAATACTTTATGAAATATACAGAATTCAGTTTAGTAACAAAGAACTGGTGATTCTTTCTTAATACTGATCTTAATACTTTCCTAATACAGTATATATGGTGAATAACAAGAGAATAAATAAATCATTATACTTAGGATAGAAACAAATCAACTTACATAGCATACTAATATGTTAAAATACATGAAGGGTAAAAATGTAATAAATAAAATTTAATTACCAGGTATTCTAAGGAGATGCTTAGAAGAATGAACTGTTTCCTTTTTCTCAATACTGTCCACAGAACATGAATAATAACCTTGATATTCTAGTGCCTCTCGATCTGTTATGTTTTTAATATTTTTAAAAGAAAGCTCATCAGATACCTTATATAGCTCATATGTATTCAAATAAATATCATCTTTGTACCAACTAATACTATCAGCAGTAAACCAACCACTGGGTATGCATTTCAAATGAAAATTTTTCAACCAGCCAACCGTGTCTTCATTACCACTAGTTTTAAAGAATGATCTTTCCTCTATGTATGCTTGAGTGGGTCCTGTTTAAAACAAGATGAAACTTACAGTTTAAGGAATCATACAAAATGAAAGTCATTTTAAATTATATATTCATGCATGAAATCTTAACAAACAAATAGGGAAAAAATTCAATTTTAAGTAAATAAATAGCATTTTACAGTAAAACAAGTACATAACAACAGAAATCTGTTTTCATTAACCTCCCCGACCAAATCAAAGAAAAGATTTAAAAATCAGAGTTCAAAAGAAATTTTACTGAGGTTATGATACAATCAACAAGCTAGTGCAATAAATAAAAGCTACAGATAATAACACACTACTCAATAAGTTCTATATCTAGAATCGGACAACTTTAATTATTTCTGTTCAATTTTATAATAATTAAATGCAATTTTATAAAAATAAATTAATACTATTTAAAGTTTTATTTCTTCATATCACTTAGCTAACAGATTTAACACATCTTTGGCTATAAACAGACAAAATACTCAATAGTTACAAAAGGAAGAAGATTTAAAACATTTTTTTTAAAAAAAAGCATATAACGAGGTAATTTTAACTAATATTTCTTTTTAACAAATTTTTGTTCAATAAACTATTTAAAATAAAGGTTGTAAACAAATATTTTTCAGTACTTTTGGTTTATTTATAAAACTCTAAATCAGTGGTTCCCAACCAGTGGTCCACAAGAGCCTCGGAAGTGGTCCGGCACCACATATAAAAAAGTTGCCAAATAAATGGAGATTTTGAAAGCAATGTTCATTGAACTAGATGAGCAGAATATATCCAATGACTATCAGGAGTTGAATTAAAATTTCTTAAAAGTTTAACATAATTATTTCTTAATTAGAATATGATACGGTAGAATGTGAGTACATTAATCCGCTATCCCTTTTGCCTGAGGGGTATTCTATACCCCTTATCCCCGGAGGGCCCCCACCCTCAAGTCGGTCATGGTGGTGGTGGGTCCGCACATAGTTTGATTTCTGGCTTAGTGGTCTGCAGACTTTTATGGGCCGGGAACCACTGCTCTAAATCAATGATGAGGTATACATGTTGAAATAGACATGTGAATAATATTGAATCAAGCTTAAATTATAAAATTTTTACAGTCCCAGTGAAATAAATAATATATATACATATATATACAGTCCGACCACAGTACGAAGAACCACGGTTGGCATAGTGCCAAGACGATTCTATTCACGCTGTAGGTAAGCCTGCTGAGGAAGGAGGGGGAAAAGTCTCGTAGTCTCTCGACATTCTTTAGAATCGGTTACTAACTGCGCTTGCTTGCTTTTTCTTCGTCTGTTATTTTGATTATTATATTGAAATTAATGGATCCTTTACCCAACACAACTGCTCGGAATAAGCCATTCCGCAGTGATTGTAAACGTATAATACACAATGTAATTAAATTGTGTGATAAAGAAGCACTAGAATGAAATGTTATTGTTCCACTTTCGCAATCCCTAAAGAGAGCTAGTGAAATGACAGGGATATCATTGTCCAGTGTAAAAAGAATACACAGAGAAGCAAAGGGTGAAGAAACTCCAAAATTTGAATCTCCGAGGAAACTTCAGAAAAAAAAAAGAACCACCGAAAACGTAGCTTTAGATAATTTTGATTGTGATGTAATCCGAAAATATCCACTCCTATAAAACTCCAATTTTTTAAATAGATTTGCTTCTTTCTTTTTATTATTTTGAAATTATTATTCACATATTCGATCAAAAATAAAGTTTTAAAAAATAACTTTAAAATTGCGAACAAAAAGCAGTCTGAAATACATTCCGTATTTCACAAACAAACACATCCGAAAATATGACGTTTTCCCCTATTTTCTAAGTAGACTAGCTTTTCTCGCGCATGCGTAACAGCTTCCAGGGACCTTGCTTCTGTGGTCAGACAGTATACATATATATATACATATAATAATATATATATCCATACCTCGCTCTAGATACATTCCAGAAAAGTTGGCTGTAAAGCGAAAAGCCATATAACAAATCAATTATTTTGATACAAACCCAAATAAATTTAATTGGATCTATTCCAATTTTTTTATTAATAATATAGTTTTTAGTTCGTAAAGCATTTTATTCTTTTTATTTCCTAAAAAAATGCTTACATAAAAATAAAAGTACAAAACAATGTAATAATAAACAGAAATTCAAAAATTAAACATATAAACAAAAAACAAAAGAAATCATATGCACATACATATACATATAATAAAAAACATAAAATAAAATGTTTACAAACTGTTAATGTGATGGCAAACATTAACATGAAGAATCACTAAGCTATAATATGCTGCCATTATCACTTTCCGCTGTTGTGGCCATAAATCGAAAAAGTGCCGTATTTAAAAAAGGCCGTTATAGCAAAATGCTGTATAAAGAGTGGCTGTATAGCAAGGTATAGGTGTATACATATATGAATGTTGGAATTCCTTTTATGGCATGAGAACCATCATGCTGAGAAAGACACAAGGTGTTGAAACAACAAAAAAAAAATATTAGAAGTTCTGTTTATGCTGAAAACCAGAATTGGAGAATATATTTATTTTTATTTTACCTACAAATAATATTATGAAATTACATATAATGAAATCCCAAAACAGGCCTTCCAATGCATTTTGTGGATAACTTTCAAGCTAAGAGACATTGTTTACAACCATTAAAATAAAGATACTATCACCTATCTTTTATTAACATACTTTTGTTAATCTATATATATAAAACAGTTCCATAACTGACTGACTGACTGACAGATAATGCACAGACCAAACCGCTGGACCTAAAGGGCTGAAATTTTGCATGGCAATTCTTCTTACAGTATAGGGGTGCACTAAGAAAGATTTTAAAAAAATTCTTAAATTTTTTAAATTAAACTTTTAAGCTGTTTTAGTAACATTCTTTAAAGTTTGCATTTAAAATAAAAATTTGAGGGTTATAAAATTTATATCACGTGAAAGATCATAAAAATTCCTTTAAAATGAAATCTCTTTCGAATCTTTACCTCTATTTTCGGATTTTTGGTGAAGTTTTAAAGATTAATTTTTAGAATTTAATTTATTAAATGCTGATCACGTGGTTTCTTTTCTCTTTGTGATACTTTAAATTAATTTTGTACCACATGCATAACAACGAAACAAATAGTCAAAAAAATATTAAAATACAGTAAAAGGTAAAATTGAACCACTAGACCAATTGATATGGAAGTTTTTTAAGAATATAATTTAAATTACTATGTTTTATGGATATTCAACATACAAATTAATTGCATACATTGACTGTTGTATTTAATTTGAATATTTTCTTCTACATTATTCTATCTATAAAAATATCCGTTAAGATTTTTTATAAATATATTTTTTTTGCCATTAATTACATAGATTGACCATTATATTTAATTTGAATGTACTCCATAGCAAAGCACGGGTATTCAGCTAGTATATCATATTTTTAAGGATTACAAATTTTTAAAACAGATTCTTTTAAAAAGCAAAAGCTAAAGTTGAAACTTACGATGGTCTTGACAATTTTGTATTTCACAAAGCACTCCTAATTTCTTATGGACTTTTTCTAAGCTCCAATATACTTTCTGGTCAGGGAATAAAGCAATCACTCCCTGCGGGTTCTGTATATTAAAATCTGTAGAAGGAGCCCAGTCAACATATGAAAGATCAGGAGGCATCCCATTCTGTATAACACTTTCAAAATTCATCCACCAAGTTATGGCACTACATTTCCTAGTTACTAACAAATGAAAATATTTTGAGATTTCAATAAATCTATAAACGTAAAAAAAAAACTAAAAAGTTAAGTATAAATGAGATACTTACTTGCAAAATCAGGTTATGTCCATAAAACAAAAAGTGGAAAAAAATGATAAAATAATATACATTGTTTTTTAAAATTCCTCTGAAAATATAAATTCAAATAAACATTGTAGATTGTATTATTGCAGATGTAGCTTTTATGTGATGACATATACAATCTATAAGATAGAATATCCTTGGAGCAATTGCTATTATTATTACAATTTCAGCATGACTAAGGGACTTAATCAATTTGGAAAGTGAAAAAAAAGTAATAGTATTCAATTCAGTCTTCAAATTATTTTTTTACTACAGAAAAAAAAGAAATAATTGTTTAATAATTCACAAGTACTTACTTCTGCAACAGTTAGACTGTAACTGATTCATTTATTTTACTTTTTGGTGATGAAACACTAAATGATTTACCATTATCATTAAGCACTTGCTTCTGCATTTGAATTGCATTAGTATTGCAATGATTTACATTAGAGCAGTGGTTCTTAACCTTTTTAATAGTCAACACCCCCTTGAATCTGAAAATAAACTCTTGCACCACCTTGAAAAAATGATTCTATTTTTTATTTAAGAAAAGACATTTATTGCAAGATTGTTTATTGCATAAAAAATTAATACATTTACAATACATACTACATTATTACATATAAAACTATATCTACATTTTTAATGGCTACGTTGTTGTTGTTTGTTCATAATTATCCTTTTAAAATGAGGGTATTATTTTGAAAGAGCCATACGTAAGTCATCAGATACATTTAAGCGATTTCTGGCTTTTGTTTTGATGTGCAAAAGTGATGAAAAACTCATTTCACAAAGGTAAGTGGTGGCAAATGGTAAAAGTGTCTCTAATGCTGCTTTTACCAATTCTGGATAAAGTTCTAACTGCGTACACCAAGATTGTTCTAAGTCCAGTTTTTCAAATTCCATTTCAATATGTGCATTAGTTCATAATGCGACAAGATCGTGTTTTAATAAAGCACTGTCGTCTTTTGAAGTTAGGTCAAACAAAAATGGATTGAGTATCCATCTATAAATATTTCCCATAGAAAAGTATCCATCAAATGATTCATGCAATTGGTAATTTTCATTAAAAATTTAGAACCTTCTCTCCCAACCCTAGAAATGCTCTCTCGCACCTCTAAGGGTGCACTCACCCCCGGTTAAGAACCACTGCATTAGAGTACGGACTTAACTTGATTGGCTTCTGAAAAAAGTTACTTATTATTCAATGGCCTAAAAAACATTTTGTCATTGAGTGGTATTATTACTTATTATTTGGGAAATTTATTATGAATGTAAAAAGTTAGGAGTCAATCAACAGCTGTGACACTAAAATTTCAAAAAGTGGACTTAGCTGATTTGACTTGTGAATGGATCAAATATGTTTGGTCAAAAATACAGATTTTGTTTAATAATATATAGTAAATTTTCCCACTGAATTTGAAATTAACAAATTTAACAAATTTATCTTCCTTTAATGAAATACAGTCATAACCTCTTTAAAAAAATTCCAGTTTGCATATTTGACAGCAATGCACATCTTATCTCAATCAATGTAAACAAAACTCTGCATTATTGCTTCCCATGTGAGAATCTCTTAAGCATTGATTTACAGAATTTTCCTTATATTTTGCACTTATCTCCTTCCAGCTTTCATAAATGAGTAATATGTTTATTACAAAGGTATATTTTAATATCTAACTGTGTGAAAACTATTGTTTAAGATACCATGCTTGAGTCAACTTGCTTTAGGATCATCCAAATTATTCTTCTAACAACGTTTATATATTGAAAAATAAATAGCTAAAGTACTATTCTATTTTGATATGTAATTAAGAACATTTAATAAAATGATATTTGATATCCTATAAAATATTTTGACCATATGCTTTATTATTTTTTTTCTATAATTGTTTAATTATTATTAAACTTTCAATGTAATTCCCTATTGAATTTTCTAACATCACTTACAGTTATAAGATAAATTTTCAAATTTTTTTCATTTATATCTTTTATTCTCTGGACAATGAGTAAATCATTTGATACAAATAATATAACTGTCCATATTAGCATATGTCATAAGTATTTTAGAAGGATGCCAGCCTAGAGCTCTTTAAAGATCACTATATTCCAACTGAGCATACTGTTCATCTCCAAAATACTACTTTAAAACATCTTGAAAAACTTGTTGAGTCTCGGCAGAACAACATAGATAAATTGCAGTCAAATACACAAGAGCAATAGTTTAAATGCCAAGGTTTCAATGATTTGAAAAACAAGAGGTTACACCAAATAGCCAATTCTATCTTGTGCCATTAAAACAGTACATGACCATTTTAAAGACACCAGTTTTCTTTTGTAAAATATCCTTAAAACTGTATATATATTCAGAGTGTTATAGAAGTTCTAAATTGTGTAATTAGAGCTAGAAAGAAGAAAATAAAAGTATGAGAAAATAATTATTTATAATCTAAAAGGGAGTTATGATGAAATTTGGAAACAGCTTTGAGGTAAACAAAACTTAATAAATAAATGTAACTTTAAGAAAGAAAGTACTAATAACTAACAATACCAAAGAAGTAAATATCAAATAAAATTAATACCAAATAAAATAATTATTTATAATCTAGAAGGGGGTTAATGATGAAATTTGGAAACAGCTTGTGAGGAAAACAAATCTCAATACATAAATGCAACTTGAAGAGAGAAAGTACTAATAACTAACAAAGAAGTAAATACCAAATAAAATTCATGCACTTCTCTATACCCAGGAGTATTCAACTTCACCCAAACTCTATACATGAGAAAATTAATGAGTAAGTTGGAAATGGTGGAATCCATATGTGGACAATTTTACAATGGCTGAATGAAGACTCTTGACTAATAAAAAGTTTTAAGTAATTCAACATATGAAATCCCATTGCCAACAGATATGTGTCAATTATATCCAGGTAAAAAGTATATTATAAGGATGAAACCTGAGCTCAAAGCTACTGGGTGTACTTCAGAAGCCCAAATTTTGCATTTAGTGGCCCCTCCTATGAGGATGAGTTAAACACATTTTTCAAAGAGCAAGTACTCAGATAAACTCTCTTGAAAAAACACAAAATTTTTTTTACCAATTTCTTTACGTCAAGAATAAAAAAAAAACACGAAATTTTTTTGTCAGGAAAATTTTTTAGCAACAATCTTTAAAATACATACATAGAAAAAGATTAAATATTACTTACCATTAGTTTGTTGGTCTATTATTAACTTTTTGAGATGTCGGTAAGTGTCGATATCTTGTATCCCACTTAACAGTTTAGCACCATGAAATTGCTCACAAAAATTTGTAGCTTCTGTCCAAATGTATCGAGAGTTCTCAAAATAATAGCATGATTCTATGTTGTTCTGTGTATTAAGTTTAACCCATGTATTTGCAAATTTAGCAGCTGCAATATCAAAAGTTAAACAATGCATTATTAAAAAAAATTTAACATACTTTCCTAATAAGAAAGAATAACTGCAATAATATCAATAAGGCCTATATTACACTATCAAAGTTCTTTGACAAAGATCTTTTGTAAAAGTTATTTTTTGGTGGTTGTGGGAGACTAAACCCCTAAAAATTTGAGCTCTTAAAAATATATTTATTGGTATGCACCTAGGGCTTAAGGGAAACCACCATACAAAATTTCAGCTTCCTAGGTCCTATGGTTCCAGAGATACAATGGTTTTTTTAGAGGGAGGGGGGTAAGCCCCTTTTAACCCCTTAAAATTTGTATTTTTCAAAAAGATTTTTTAGAGGGCACCTAGGGCTTAAGGGGAACCACCATACAAAATTTCAGCTTCCTAGGCCCTATGGTTCCAGAGATACAATGGTTTTTTTTTTTAGAGAGGTGGTAAAGCCCCTTTTAACCCCCTTAAAATTTGTATTTTTCGAAAAGATTTTTTAGTGAGCACCTAGGACTCAAGGGGAACCACCATACAAAATTTCATCTTCCTAGACCCTATGGTTCCAAAGATACAATGGGTGTTTTTTTAGAGGCGAAGGGAGTTAAGCCCTTTTTAACCCCCTTAAAATTTATATTTTTAAAAAATATTTCTTAATGGGAACGTAGAGCTTAGGAGTAACCCCCATGCAAAAGTTTAGCATCCTAAGACTTTTGCTTCGAAGGATTTGCATTTTTTTTAACATACTCATTTTGAATATTTTTCGTGTATTTCTATTTTGTCATTAGTACGCGATTTTTCATTAGAGCTCAAATTATTTCGAATCAAAATCTTGTTTATCTGCCACGTATTCTACACATACGTATTTTTTTAACATGCTTAATTGCTCAAAATGTTGTTTATAACATCCGGGCACCTAAATCTTTTATTAAACTTTGACGAAGAGCCCAACTATTATGAAAGAACTTTTATAAAAATTATCTTTAATCAAAGTTGAGGTATTACACTGTCATATTTCTCGTCAAACTTCTTATATAAAAGATCTTTGTCAAAGAACTTTGACAGTGTAATATAGGCCTAAGTAAGAAAAGTCTATGTCATCAGTAAATACAATTACATTTTAAATCCAATTAAATACAAGAGTCCAAATGTTAGTAACTCATCTTTCAACTCTTTCTATCCTCAGTGAATTAATTATTTGTTTACACAAACCATAAAGGTCAGGAAAGAATTCAGATGAGAGAAAAAAATCATAAAATAAAAACAAACTCTATCAAATCCAACAATAGGTTTCTTTATAAACAATAAAATTCAGAAAGATTTCCTAAGTTTCATTAGAAAATTACTGTAGTTTATAGAAATAAGGTTCAATCAGTTTAATTAACTAATCAATGTAGGCTCATCATTTTGAGAATTAAACCAAATTTTTCTTTTTAAGTGCTCTATATCGTTATAAAGATACTAGATTTATTACCCGGCTTCACTCGGGATTCAGTTTCTGTTATTATTTTTTTTTCAATGATTAGCCTTATGTTATGATGTTCTATAGTTATAACAACTCTTATACAAATTAATTTCATTTTTTCAGTAGTAAAAAATTCGTTTATTAACTAATTTGTTGTTATTTTAATACTTGCCAGTACACAACATTTTTTGTTTCTTAAAAAAAAAAAAATGTTTTTTTTTAAATGCTTCGTCTTTTAAATGCTTCATCTTTGAAATAAAGCCAATTGTTTACTCTTAAAGTGCCTTATCTCGGTCTTTTCTGTTTGAGTCTATTTTGGCGATCTTCAACTGTTTTCGCCAAAATTCTTTTGCGGTAGCAAATAGCATTAGTTTGTTGCTAGTGCAGTCGTTGTTCATTGCTTTCCTCTCCTCTCGATGTTGAAGCTCGAAGGCGATCATATGTTTGGCATGTCAAAGTTTCTTCATCAGGCTCAATGCTTCGGATCACTGCAATTTGAATTCTGTTGCCTTCGAGCTCTTGGGAATTTTTTTCCTCAGATTCTTGTGTGTGTCTAACTGCATTTTGAATTCCGTTGGCTTTGCCCACTGGGAATGTTTTTCTTCAGATTCTTGTGTTCGTCTAACTGCATTTCAAATTCTGTTGGCTTCACACTCTTTTGATTTTTTTTCATCATATTGCCCATTTCTCAACAATCTTTGACATTTTGCCCTTACTTCTGCAGGATTAAAAGTTGCTCTCTTCTTTTTGGGCATTTTTGTTGTGACCGTATTTTTTTTATTTCTTATTATTTCTTATTAATTTATTTTAACTGATGTTTTAACGTATAGATTATTAATTTAAATTAATTTAGAAAATCTTAAGGATTAACGTTAGATTGAGGCGCGTTGTGAAAACCTCAAAAAGAATAAGAATTTAATTTTAACCGCAATAACCAAGTTCTAAAGGGAGTAGCGAGTATTTTAACGATTCTGTAATTAACAAAAAAAGAAATAACTAAAACTTACTCTTCAATAAAAAATTGACGACGAGACACAAGCTTAGGGGTAAAACACAAATTTTATTTAGATATTAACTTCTTATTACTCTTATCGTAATCTCTAACAAAAATTTAAAACTTGACAAGTAAGAGGCACAATTCCCCGATGACACACATATATATATATATATTTTTTTTATAATCAATTAAAAACATAACGAAATAATAAAACAAAAATTAGTTGGTGGCTGGTTGGAACCCCCAAAAAAAAATAAAAATAAAAAAAATTAAAATAAAAATAAACTTGATATAAAACCTTAATAATAAAAAAAAATCAAATAAAATGCATATTACCGGTTTAATGACTGCAGTCTAGAAAAAAATAAAGAAATGAAATAGGAAAGAAAGGCCATAAGGAAAGATTAAAGTTTAGGGGAGTTTATAGGAAGGCATGCCCAATTTAAAGAAGTTATAGGCCTCTTGGCGAATTCAAGTCCTCCATCATCTTGCAGGAATGCATCTTTTTTCAATCAAGGCGTCAGGGGGGGGGGGGGGGGCAAAACATCAGCCGGTACGTTGATCTTCCCAGGTACATGTTCAATATCAAAATCATAAAAAAAAATCAAATAAAATGCATATTACCGGTTTAATGACTGCAGTCTAGAAAAAAATAAAGAAATGAAATAGGAAAGAAAGGCCATAAGGAAAGATTAAAGTTTAGGGGAGTTTAAGGGAGGGCATGCCCAATTTAAAAAAGGTTATAGGCCTCTTCGTGAATTCAAGTCCTCCATCATCTTGCAGGAACGTATCTTTTTCTCCATCAGGGAGTCAAGGGGGCGACTCTGCTCTCTCAAGGTAAAAATCTGTCTCTCTCTCCACGACTTTTTTTGTTGTCAACTCCGGAGCCACTTTTTCACTTGAAACATCCGCGTCGAAAAAAGTAGTTCTTGCTTCTCCTTCTCCTATTGGGGAGTCTTGCCAAGCCTCTGTTTGTATCCTTGCGCGTCACAGACGTAAACAACCCCTTTCGCGGAATCTCGATCTTTGGTGATCTTTCTGGTGAGTCATGGATTTGCTAAAAGCATTAAAATTCCGATGTTCTGGTGTTCTAATCCCTGAGATCATGGGAGAGTTCACGGATTCACGACAAAATGGCACTGCTGAAAGTATTGAATTACCCATAGCTGGAAGGGACAGGATTGAAACAGAAAAAGGAGTAGCAACTTTAGAAAATATTTAGTTTTCTATTATTTAAAACAAAGGTTCTCCAGCCAATAAAATAAAATAAAATAAAAAAATTATAATATACCAGCCACCTAAATGATAGTAATAATAAATTCATATCTTAAACTTTTAAATGTCATTACACTAATTTCATGTATTTAAAACTTTAAATGTCAGCACAACATTTTAAAGCATTAATTTACAGCAAGTCAATAATTATTATTATAGAAAAAGAATCAATAATGTTTGAATGGATTGAGAACACATTCAATATTAAAATACAGCAAATCTGATAATTATTATAGAAAAAGTATACACACATATTTCATGCTTGGAATTCTTTCTCAAAACTAAATCGTCTGCCATGTTTCAATGTCACTTCAGTTATATAAATCATCACATCAAGGCTAAATGCACATGTTTCTAGCTAAGTGAACTTGGAGATAGTTTGGGATAGTTTTAATGCATGAAATGAATTGAGAACACATTTATTGAAAATGAATGACTTTCCATCTTCATACTTTCCTTTTTAAAAAGAAATATTCCAGTGTTGCCACGTATATGAAAATAATATATCAAATTCCTTCTTGCATGCACCAATATATGAATAAATCATGTTTTTAATTCATGTCTATTTATTTTCACGCAAATGTTATAATTTAATTACCAACAATGAAATGTTACAATGGCTTTGAACAAAAATATCCATTGATACTGAGCAAACTTGCTCTAACATAATTTGGGAATGGAACGTCGAAGCGGGATGAAAATAGTGACATTCATTCTGATTTTCCAAGCACATTAAACCGTGTAAATTTATTTATTTATTTTTTACTATTTTTTTTCAGAGGCACTTGTCATCAAACATTCGCCTAATTTCATCAAGGTAGGGCTCACGGTTCTTGAGTTTTTGTGACTCACACACACATACACACACGACGCATTTCCCGTTTCTGATTTATATATAAGAAAGATAACAATATTTTTAAGTTCAGGAACACAGTATCCAGAACATTCTTAAAATTAGCAGTAAAACTATAAACCTAAACATTCAATTTAAAATTTCCATTTTTAATTCTATGAAAACAATAAAAGTTGTTTAAAAAATACAGTAAAACCTCTCTATAAGGATAGAAATTATAAGTATGTTTTTCAAAACCATCAAACAGAGAAAGTTTCAAGTTGCCTTCTATATTCTTTGGTCAAAGCAGCCCACCTCAAAGAACCATGCTTATCAAGCTCCAACAACAAAAGTTATGGCGTTATGGAAAGAATTCAAAATTTATACATCCCTCAATTAAATGGAAGTCAGACTGTAATCCTAATTCTGAAATATGTGATATGTTTTTACATTATATAAACATACAAAGTGCCATCAAGATTAAAAGTCTGAATGAAAAAAAAATCCTCATGGGTCTGTTAAAACTTTATATATTAAAGGTTTGAATAAAATAACCTCATCTATTTGTTAAAACACTATAATCTCAGATAAAAATGGAGCTTTTATTAGCATTTTATAATTTTAGCATATTATTATACATAAATATTGACAGACATGGTATTGAACAAGCTGTTTCTACATAACAAATAACTGATGATTTTCAGATAAATATACATAATTAGGTAATAATCCACAAATTACTATTTCTATTCAAGTACTTTATTAGTATTTAACCCTTCAGCGGGCGTACCAATATTTGGAACACCAGCAGGCATGCGTTGCACAAAGTGCAACGTCTCTTTCAACCTTGATTATTCCTTTTGAAATAAACTTTTTTCTTTCAAATTGAAAATAATAATTGTGTACTTTATGACAAGATATAAAATGTTGATAATATTGAGATATATTTATAATTAAAGGCCAAAGAATGCAGATTCAATAGCCTTATTTCAAACCTGTCTGGTTTAATGCATCTAAGGATAACTTGCGAATCGATTTCTATTATGTCCAAAAACCTAAAAAAAACAGTGAGGTTGTCCATCTTCGTGATATGCAGAATACCATGTAATAACTGCACATTTGATCTACTACATCAACTCATAATTTTGTCGGATTGCAATCCAGTATAATCGCTGGTTTACCACAGTGAAATCATGACTAACAATGAATGGAAAGGAATACAAGGGTCAGAAAATCAGACCTGCATTAGAAAGGGTGTTCCTATAAATAGAAACTACTCAGAACATTCAAACCTTACTTGTAAAAACAAACCATTGAAAATTATGAAAATGTTCCACTTTGTACACGGGCGCACCTGCTGAAGGGTTAAAAAAAAGATGCAGCAGGCAATCATTGTAATATGCTTCCATCTTAAACATTTAATATCAGCATACACGCTTTTCTTGCTATTACTGTATACCCACCACCGGGAAATAAAAATTACAAATCCAAAATTATTATCAAAGTTAGAATTAATCACTGCCTAGAGAGCTTTAATACAAAATAATGTGCAGAACCAGAGAATTATGGAAAAATGATGATTTCTAACATCAAAATAATAAGGTAATGTTAAGACAGAAGGTGATGAAGTGCTGTCTGAAAATAAATATAATTAATTACAGATCCAAAGAAAAAGTAACTTTGAGACCTAAAGTAAAATTGAATAATCTGAAGGAAATTATTTTAAGAGAAATTAAAGAATTAATAAATTTTGGACATTTATATCAAGAGTAAAAAAAAACAAAAAAAAACTTGTAAGTGAAGAAAAAATACTATAACATTAAATAATACCAAGTAAACCAAAAGAAAAATATCAGCAAGACAAGAATAAAAACTTTCATACTTACAGCTCACTAATTCATAAAGTCTCCGTACACACACAAAAGACTTTTCCAAGTTGCAGTTTTCAAGTTTAAATTTAAATCCAGATGTTTCACGAACAGCAGAAACACAATGTAATTCATGACTTTCCCTATTAATATTTTCTGGTAGCATTTCCTTCAATTTATACACTGCCCTGCACATGATAGAGAAAAGTATTTGTTAAATATACTACAAAAATTATTCATACTATGAGTGAAAATAAGAAAACTAAACAGCAACAGAGGTTTAATACACACACATATATATATATAAACACACACACAGTCAGGCAGACACAGATATTCAACCAATCAATATACAGGGTTATCAGGAAAGAATCATCCGATTACAAAATTTAATATTTTCCATAATTACATACAGAAAATTATAATTATTATGTCATTGTAAGGGAAAAATTTTAAATTTTGTTTCGCAGGTGTTCAATATGATTTCCTTTAGTTAGCTGTATAATATGATTGCAATATGCCATTTCTTGCCAAACACGTTGTAATGTTTCACTATTAACTGTTTGTAAAGCATCACAAATGCAATGTTTAAGTTTGGGCAAACTTGTTAGCAAAGTTGGTATGAACACAAGATCTTTGACATATCCCCAAAGGAAGAAATTGCATGGGGTTAAGTCCGGTGACCTGGGAGGGTAGCTGTGTGGGATCAAATCATTGGCTGCACTGCGACCAATCGGCTACACAGCTACCCTCCTAGGTCACTGGACTTAACCCCATGTGACTTCTTCCTTTAGGGATATGTCAAAGATCTTGTGTTCATACCACCTTTGCCTACAAGTTTGCCCAAACTTAAACAACGCATTTGTGATGCTTTACAAACAGTTAATAGTGAAACATTACAATGTGTTTGGCAAGAAATGGCATATCGAAATGATATTATACGGGTGACTAAAGGAAGTCTACTAGAGTAATTAATGCTTTTTAATAACTATTTACTGTTAAAAATAAATGATTGACTTGTGTACTGTTATTTTTTAATGTTATGACTCTGGGCTTTCCTTTCTTTATATTCCTTATGTCGAACACCTGTGAAAACGATTTAACATTCTTCTTTTACAATGACATATCAATTATGATTTCATATTTGTAATTATGAAAAATATTAAATTTTGTAATCGGATGATTCTTTCCTGATAACCATGTATATATAATGCCTGAGCATTGAACTCATCCAGGATGCTGAAGCTGACTAAGTCATCAAATTAATTTAATCCAACAGTAAAAGAACCTACTATGGACAAAATTTAAACGAAGAGTCACCATGTGGTCAAGTTAGCTCAAGAATTTAATATAAAATGTCATGCAGCTCCTTGGTAGCTTTAATAAATGTATTTTAATCAACAAAACCAAAGTAACTTTGTTATAAGTAAATTACAGTCAGACATGACCTTAAAAGGTAACTTTTTTTTTAAAATTTACTACAACTGCCCATCAGAATCAGGGAACATAGAAAATGATAAAAATCTAAACCAGCATGCATTATCCCAAAAAACTGATCAAAATTTTTTTAAAGTGTAAAGTATTCATACATGAAAATGCTAAAATGAGTTCTTTTGTCTCTATCTCAGATTTCTATTTATTAAACAGCCAACACGAAGTGAAAGGACTCTGGAATAAACAAACAATAAATATTATATTACATGATAATTTTTATAGCTCAATTCATATGTATTAACTTCATAGAATAATAAAACTGAAGGATATTATTACTTTTAAATATGTTTCCATCTGCACATGTAACTTTAATACAAAATTTTTTGAAAATCTCAAACACTGTTTTTTTTTCTTAAATTCTTCAAAGGTAAGTTACCACATATTCTTCAAGCTAAAGCTTTTAGAAATTCTAATTCTGATGTCTATGGTTTTGGGGATATACAGTAGATATTCATGACTTGATGATACTTTAACAATGCTTAAAAAAATAAGTCTCCTGAATTAGGAATGAAACCAAAAATTTGTGATAAGAGAGGAAGGAGTTTCTTCTATGAAACTCCTTCCACAAGCGTAACGTCTTCCATAGGCATAGGCATAGCATCAAAGGGCGCCTGTGCCCCCCCAACTTAAATTGAAATAAATTAAAATGTTACTAGAAGTACAATAAAAATCGGAAAATTGTAGAAAACTTTTAAGAAAGTTGGTTTTTTTCACTTTTTCAAACTGTGAAACTGAAGATTCCGATTATGTCTTTAGCCTTAACATAGTTTTTAACAATGATATGATCCATATCATAATTTCCATCTATATTTTTTTTGTATTTTATTTATATTACATTTATTTTTCTCATTGCATAACTTTTTAATACTACTCAAACATTAATTCTATTGTTATTCAATTAAAAAAAAATCAGAATAATTCATATTTTAAGGACCATCCGGCAGTCAATGCACTGAGGAGGACCCGAACTGAATTCAATTCGTGCCCCCTCCCCCCCTCCCAAAAAAAAAAGTTAGAAGCATGCTACGCCTATGTTAATCAGAGTTTATTCATAACACTTTCTAGGAATATTATAAAAACTAATGTAAATATTACAAGATAAATATTCATGATTATACACTAAAAGTATTACATGCATGGGTGAGAATGCAGAGGAAGTTACTCTCACCTAAGCATTAAAATAGTCTTACTTAAAATTTATAGGTTTCTGTCCAAATCCTTGAATCTTGCCATGGGAATATTTAAATGAAAGCCAGAAACTGTTTACATTATCTATAATAATAATAATAAAAAAAATTTTAATTTAATAAATTTGAACAATCTGTAACACATAACATTTATAAAAACACTAAAATTGCATTTTCATATAATGCTAAAATTGCATGTTCTTTAAGTTATAAGGTCACTCTCTTTTTAGCATCTTAACAAAATTTCCTCCACTATTTCAGGTTATACATTGCAAATCTAGGATTCAATTTATAAGTTTAGAATATTTATAACTTGTTGCTAGATAGGAGAATTGAGGTTGAAGAAGTACTCCTAAACTGTGAATTTCCTGCGTATAATCATGAAATGAGGATTAAAACATCTGTAATAAATAGAATCTAACTTAAATAGTAAATTATTTGTGCAATTGTCATTTATTATTATTATTACTATTATTATTATTTTGGTATAAGTAACCAGCTATTTCTCTACCACAATTTGAAAAATTACAACTCTGTGTTCAAATTGTGCCAAAAAATCAGCAAGAGGCAATATTTTGCTAAATAATAAAAATAAAAAGTGAAATCCAAAAGTACTGTAATCCAATTTTTAAGATAATTCAATATGAAGGATTATTTATACCGTATGTTTTATTGTAAATATTTTTGCATAAATACACTACTTTGTAGATAGTTAAAATGAATGCAATTTGCTGTATATATATATATATATATATATAAAACAGTTCCGTATCTGACTCACTCACTCACTCACTCACTCACTGACATACAATGCACAGACCAAACCGCTGGACCTAAAAGGCTGAAATTTTGCATGGTGATTCTTCTATGGTGCAGGGGTGCACTAAGAAAGATTTTTGAAAAATTCTTCTTAGATTTTTTAAAATTAAACTTTTAAGCTGCTTTAGTAACTTTTTAAAGTTTGCATTTAAAATAATAATTTGAATGTTATGAAATTTATATCACAAGAAAGATCATAAAAATTCCTTTAAAATGAAATCTTTGTTGAATCTTTACCTCCATTTTCTGATTTTTGGTGAATTTTTAAAGATTAAACTTTAGAATTTAATTTATTAAATGCTGATCACGTGATTTCTTTTTCTGGTACTTTAAATAAATTTATCGTCAAGTGCATAACAACTAAAAAGACAAAAAAAAAAATTTTTTTTTCTTGCTAATGTGGCAGACAATTGGACATTATCCAAAAAAATATATATTTTTGTTTTTTTTACATCAATTGTATACTTTGATCGTCGTATTTATTCTAAATATATATATATATATATATATTTGGCATTAATTGCATACATTGACTGTTGTATTTAATTTGAATCTACTCCGTAGCGAAGTGTGGGTTTTCAGCTAGTATATATATATAGTGAAAGTGTCATTAAATGAATGCAATGCTCTCATACACTACTCATTTCAATGGTCTATCTTTTCAGTTAACCAGAACTTTTGAAAAATAAGATCATATTTAATATTGCAAGTATTTTATGACCATGAATATCGAACTGAACTGAAACTATATGGTATTTGAGATGCACTAAAATTTGACACTCTTTTCTAAAAGATATTGTAGAACTGCCCATGAAATGAGAGAATACCTTGCTTAAAATCTTGTTTTATAAAATGTTGCTGGTTTTAGACATTTTAAAATTCAGTCAGATGTCCCTCATCATATTTATCATATTTATAAAAAGCAGGTATAGAAAATTTATTAAAATATCTTTCATTTTTACAAGCAAAACTTTTCTATCACATTTTCATTTCTTAAAAGAAATTTCAGGCAATTTTTCAGTTGCTGTTTTGTTTTTAGACCTGACAATTAATTTGCTTTGCATTGTTATAACAAATTCCGCTACAGATCCTATCTAGCTAACCTTTGGAGGTATGGTTTACAAAAATTTCCAAGAATCTCGCTATTTAAATCATGTTTTAAACTCACTTGCTGTGTTATTAAGTTGATTATAAATGAAATTTATAGCTTAAGAAATGTTATTTTCAGAACAACGATGAAAGAATACAGAAGTGAGAATACAGAAAAAGTTATATGCTGAACAAAGAAAGAATACATAAGAAGTTATATGCTTTTACATAAATTAGAAAAAAATATTAAAGCAAAGAACATAAACTAAAATGACCAAAAAAAGTATTTAAAGTATTGTACAAGTGATGCATCTATACTTGCATTCAATATACATACCAAAATAGAAGTAGAAAATATAGAATATAGAAATAATAAATCTGAAATAAGTACTCTCTTAACAAGGGTTTTTATTTTATTTTTAATGTGGAGGCACCTGAGCCATTCACCTTTTGTTATTCACTGTGAAGTCTTGCTGGCTACTTTATTGTGACAGCACCATCTAGGTGAGTCAACATTGCTCCCTATGAGGAACAACACATTAACGAACAAGTCCTAATTGAAGTTTGAACTCAAACATACTGCGTGGAAGCTCACGAGGCTAACCATATGGGTGGACCCTTAATGAGGTAAAATTACAATCTAAAACACTGCCTTTAAATTCTATAAATGGAGAATCATTTGATCTCCATAATTATATGTTAGCATAAAGTATAACATTGTCATTATACCACCTTAATACTTACAGATAGTAAAAACTTGAAATGTAATATTAACCTCAGTAAAAATGTTCTACGGGAAAAATGTTCATTTTCATTTCTTTTCCTTTTTAATGTTTCACTTCCATATGTTTTTCACCTTTTTCACTAGGTTAGAATGTCTTATCTGCTTGGGGAGGTTCTTAAAATTTTGTAACTTATTTATCCTTGCATTTTTACTTACATCCTAACTGCATCACATTTTTCTCAAGAAGTTAAAATAGTTGTTAGGACTGTTTTACTATGGAGGGCAGAATATCTAATAATGCATTTCATACTTAATATTATAGAACAGGGCAAATTTTAAATTATATAGCTATGCCTACACTCACCTTGAACAAACAGTAATCATTTATTTTACAGAAATGAGTATTTATAAACTAAGTTAAAATTGATGAAAGTTAGGTAACAAGTTACAACAAACATATACAGACATAATATATTTATGAATGTTACCTATTTCATTTTCATGAGGTACATCTAGCAAATAACTTGAAATTTCCAAACATGTTTTATAAGCATCAGACCAATTCTTTTTCTCGTGATAAATTTTAAAGCAAAAATCTTGATCTTTAAATTTATTATATCCATGTGGACACTGGATTGTTTGATCTGGAATTAAGCAGTTATTAAATTTATGAATTTCAAGTACAACTCATTACAAATATATAGTAAAACTGAATTTAACTCAATTAATTCAGCATGAAATCTATAAAGAAGAAAAAATATATGTATATTTTGATATGTACAGAAGCTATAAGCATAAAATTAATTTAAAAAGATTTTTTTAATAAAGGTAGCAAAGAAACAGAAATCTTTTTCAAACAATTCCATGCTATCAAATTTGAAATGTACAAACATTTTAGGTACAGCAACATAACAAAATATTGTAGCCTGAGTAACAAGAGTAATAAGTTAAAAATAATAATTAGAATAAATTATGGCATGCACATAAATTTCAAAATAATTGCGATTAATACATAAATTTCATTGCAACAGTCAGGGTTGTAACTAGGCAGGTGTAACAGGTACACCCGCTCAAGGCCCACTTGGCAGGGGGACCCAAAATGCTGTATGTTTAAGTATTTGCTTTGTTATTTTCCCAAACGTAATTAATTAAGGGGCTTAAATGCAAATTCTTGCACAGGGTGCAGGAATGGCTAGTTACGGCACTGGAAACAGTTATAACAGTTAGAATTCTAGAATAGTCCTAATTCTAAAAGGATAATTTTTAACAAAACAAAATTGGTCCAATTTATAATGAACAAATCTCTTTATTTACTCTGAAATTATTGTTTCTACCAATTGAACTATTTACAGGACAATCACACCTCTGTGAATAACTGCTATGGAGAATTAAAATTATATTATTGCTGAACTGCTTTTTTAATCAGTTCCTGGAGACAAAAATAATTAATTAAATAACAAATTATATGTAATCTTTAGAGAATAATTTCAAACCTGAAGCTACCTATCTAGGAATTTTCATTTTTGTATTGAAATTATTAGATGTTGTCAAAACTGCCCTCCTATGTCTGATTTAATAAAACTACAAAATATTCACAGATTTAGGTTGTATAAATATCTTTAAGTAACAATATAAAAAAAGAGTAATCAAGACAAAATCTACGATAATTATAAGAATTTATTTAATTCAAAAGACACTGATTAATTACTCCCTCAAAATCTATTTCTAATTAAATTAACTAAAATTTACATAAACATTTTGGTAAAGACAGAAATTTGTAAGAAACTCGATTGCAACTTAATATTTTTGTAACTTAAAATATGTGAAACTAAGAAAAAATATATTTCAAATGCTAAATGATATTTTTTCTGAATTAAGAAAAGATGTCATTATTTATCTATTTCTGAATCTATTCCTGAAAATCTATTTCTGAAAAGTAATTATATACCTTGATATCCTTTTCGAAACTCTTTACACACAGAGCAATCAAAAGTGGACCATTCGGCTTTATTTACTGCACTAGCTTTACATCCTCTATGAACAAATTTCTTGTGCTCTAAAGTAAATTCAAAATATTTGATCAGTATAAATATGTCTACAATGCAGTAAAGTTCCATAAACTTTAATAGGCAAAAAAATATTATTGAAAAAGAGATGATTAACTCAATAAAGCAAATTTTTTTTAAAAAATATGTATTTAAAATTCTAAATAAGAGTCTGCAAGTTCAGATACTTAAAAATTTAAAAGATATGGTGACATCTGATGACCTTTCAAAAATTTTAATTGTCCTGAAAGATGAAGCCTCATAAAAGAGATATTACAACACATTATATAACAAAAAATATATATTTCTTTAAATGCATACTATCTCATAGTTTTATGATAGAAAATCTTTATAGATAATATTTCATTTATTATTAATAACAAATACCACTAATTAAAAATTTTAAATCTCAATATGAAGTGTTAGTATCATTATTCTGCAATAACTAGCAGCTAAGGGTAGAAAAATTTCCTTATCTGTATTTTCTTGACCTGCTGCAAAAGACTCATTATTTGTTAAAAAAAAAATTTCAAAACCCTATTTATATCAAGATCACATCATAATCTCGTAAAATCATCTAAGCATCTATTCCGTACAAGACTTGCCTATAACATGAATAAAAAATTATATTGTCAAAAACAATTCAAATTAGATAATTTTCTGAAGAGAAAATTTAGTAATTTCAGTTTCCTACTGAGAAAATTCCCAGATTACTGCATAGGGTAGGTGGGGGCAAAGGTTTGCAGTTTTGAGTTTTTGATTTTTTACGGGCCTCCTTTAGATCCTATCGCCCCAAAAAGTCACTTGTATTGTAGTTGGGTATCTCCTCTACCTTCTATAAAATAATGAATTTTTTCCTGAAAGATTTAGTCACTGAATTTTTAATTTTACCAAAACATCTGTTTGCGAACCTTTGCCCCAATCGGTGGAGCAAAGGTTTGCCCTGCAAACCTTTACCCCACTCGTTGGTTTCTTACTGGATAGGCATCGAAAATCACAAATAGAGTTGTCTAAATAATTTTATTTCACATTTTTAAATCTTTTTAAAGGTGTTACATATATAAAAAAATCACAAATTGAACAGGTTAATCTCAATAAATTTTTTCTTAAACTAAACTTCAAACTGAAATATCAACTATTAAGACAGAAAGTTGAATCTAACAAAGAAATTCACAAATTGAACGGGGTTAATCTCAATAACTTTTTTCATAAACTAAAGAACTTCCAACTAAAATATCAACTATTAACATTATCGTTATATCATATCTTATGCTTTACTCATTTTTTTAAACCCGTAAAAATTAAGGGGATGGGGGTCATTAGAGAGCAATTTTTGAAATTTTTACCTCAGAGATATGATATTTGGCATAAATATTCATTAAAGTAAAACTATATCAAACACCTTATGAAATTTTATAAATATTTAAAATTTTATTTTTTATATTTTAAAAATTGAAATTTTTATTATGTTTTTTAAAATGCTCCTTGCGATCCAATTTTTAACTTTCCCCCTTAATTTTGCATTTATATTGCTTATACATTTTGATCAGAGTTATGTTTTATTTTGTACTTTCGTTGAATAATTAATTTTTAGGAAATATTTTTATGCTTGTACTCTGAATTCTCGTGAAATTTTTGTACTTTTCCACACTTAAGTTAAGCTTTGATAATCTGAATGATGTCGAAACCTGAAATAGATACATAACTTTATTTTAATGTATTAGAGGAGTCTTTGTAATAAATTTTATAAAATTTCGTCAAAAATTGTGACACAAGGAGCATTTCAATGACTTGCAAATCTGGAAATTACTCATTTAGAGCTTATTTCCCTAACCAGACCTTCGAAGCTTATAATGTCTTGTAACAACATTTAATTCTTTTATCTTGTAAAATAGGTCTTTGTTCAGAGCTATTCTATTTTTTGTGTTGTAGTAATTTATTTTATTTTTAATTTATGGATTTTCAAGCATTTTACAAAAATTTTTCTGATTAAACACAGGCAGTTTTTATCAAAAACCATAATTTATTTTCAAATTACAAAAATGTGAATTCCCATTAATAATAAAAGATGTTGTTAATAAGGATTGCTAATGAAAAGAGGACATAAAACAATTGTTAATAGTTAGAGGGTCAAAGGTTTGCAGATGGGGAAAAGGTTTGCACTGCGAACCTTTACCCCATGACTCCCGTAAACCTTTACCCCATTTCGTGCTGGTTCTGTTTCTGCAGAATGAATGCCATTGTATTTGAGTTAATCCAAAACTTAAGGTAGGATTTGAAAGGTTATTTACCACCCTAACATGCGAAAATAAGCCCAAAACAGTTCGTGAGTTTGAGTGATGCTCAAAATTACTCAAAAGTTGCAAAAAATTACATTAAAAGAGACGAAAATAAACTTACCTCATTTTCTCTGCAAGAGGAGGTCTTAACTCCAACATTTTTTACGAGGCAACTGACTGGAAGTAGAGGAATGCACTGCCTACCAGATTCCCCCCCAAATTCTTCCCGGTCATTTTAAAATTTATGTGCTAACCTTTGCCCTATGCGAACCTTTGCCCCCACCTACCCTATAGCTCTTTTTATACAATTAGGTTTACCTTAAAGTGGCAAAGATACTGTTTTTTCTAATCAGTTCTTTCATTTTTACTAAGAAAAAGAAAAAAAATAACTGTAAAGAATGAAAGCTAACAACAATTTTAGAGAAATTTCACAAATTGTTTTCAAATAAAACTTTAAGTTTTTTTGGTTTCAGGTAGCTACAGAAAAAAAAAGAGAAATTATTAAGAATTTCAAGCTTTTTCTAAGGATAATTATAAAAAACAGCAACTTCCTTTAATGTATCTGTTATTCATTGACATTCTTTATTGAATGAACTTTAAATCTGAATGTTTGTTCAATAATTATAAAGTATATAGTGTGTCTTTTGTCAATTTCAAATATTTGAATAAGTGGTACTTTAGAGGTCGTAAGAAGTGTTAAAGTGTAACAAAATTGATTTGAAAATCTGTACTAATGTAATGAAAATTAATGTATCACATAAAAGATCGCCGTTACTAAGCTATAAAATTTTTTATCCGATTAGAACAAAAAGTGTTCCTAATAAGCATATTAAATTACTGGGCTTTTAAAATATAAACATTCAGCTAAATTTTCTAGAATGTATTTAACTAACACATGATTATTTCAGAAAATACTTTGATTCATTTATAAATTTACTACACAGAAATATAGAGTGAAATAAAAAGTTTTTAATATTGCTATGTATCAATCTAGGGTTTTAAAGTTTCCATAGCTTTTAGTTACTATCATAGCACATTTGGAACTTAAATATTTAACTTTGCTTAGTGATTGAATGGCATGAATATGCGAGGCACTTAATAAATTAATAAAATACGCTTTGAACTACATTTAAATTGATTATAAATTATACAAATTAAGTTGAATATGTAGAAATATGATTGACTGAATTCGTATGATTTACCAAAATATACTCTGGGCTTAATTTCATTAAGTAATTCGATATTCTTTTAACTAACAATTTGATAAAATAGCAAGTCTGACTGAATAAGACAATGCTGTTATTCCCCCCCCCCCCCTTCCCGTAAGAAAATCAGCTAAAAACACCAGTTTTTCGGTATTGTTTATATTTATATTTGATATTGTTTATATTTGCCGCTGTCTTTTGGGTTTCGTGTTTCGTGATTGGCCTACCGACCTGTTTGGTTTAACCACGGAAGTTGCCATGTGTTGCCTTGAAAACTAGGAATTCAAGATTAACATCACTGCTTTTACGATGTTCACGAAGAATTACAATTGATTAAGACAGTTTCACGTAGCAAGTCACACTCGTGCGTACGCGAAGGGCATAACATTTTTAGTCAAACGCGTAGGTTACTGAAACTCATATAGAAATGCATGGCTTCCATTTTCTGGCCCAGTGGCGGATCATCACACAGGCGCAAGAAATGCGCACTCGGGGGCCTCCGAAATTTAGAAGCTTTAAAAACAGATACATTCTGCGAATTTTTATATTAAGTAATATAGAACAAATAAGCCTCAAACCTAAGTTGCGCTAGGGGCCTCCAAGTGTTTGATAGCATTACCTTGTGTTTAGAACAAAGGGGGCTTCAAACCTACGTTGCGCTTCGGGCTTTCTAAGTACTTGATCCGTCACTGTTCTGACTTTTTTTTTTAACGTAGGATTACGTTCCTCTATAGCGGTCCATGGTAACGCAAACTTTCAGACGTTCGTTGTCGCGAGTTATAATTTTGGCAGCGCGCCAAACCCATTAGTAATAAACAGTTAAACAGAAAAGTATTAAAATGCGTAAAAAAAAAAGAGGTAAGCAACGATAAGTAATCCTACGTTAATAAACCGTGGTAGTTTCGTTAGAAGAGACTACCTGAATTTTTTTTAACGTGGTTTCGTAAGTGACGTTGCACGAGACTGCTTTATTAACCCTCTAACGGTACGGTGGGGGTCGGATCCGACCCAGGGGTGTTCCCCCCCCTTCCCTGGGTCGGTCTCCCCTCCCCCTCCCGTACTCTCCCCTCTCATTGCAAGAGATCGAGTTGACAAGGAACCCTACCATGCAGTATTGCAACAGGTGTTGGAGCGTTTGTAGTTATAAGTTTGCAGTAAATATGAACATCTTTGTTGGAAAACGTTATTCATGATCCCTAGTCTTTTTTTTTAGATTTTTAATTTTTTATTTCGATTTTGAAGGCAAAAATGTCAGTATATATTATTTTTTACATTTTTGTGCTCGAAAATTTGGTTTAGTAACTTCTAAAATTAGGTGCAAGACTAAATTATATATTAGACCTAATATATACAACATTCTATGTAAATGTCAGAGAGATTTTCTTTGTTTAGCAAAATTACGATTCGTTGGTCTTTTTTTTCTACAAAATGTTTTTATTTGATGTAAAAAATTATCAATAAATGTTATTATACAACTAAAATGCTTATTGTATACTTATTTCTACCAAAAACCTCATCAAAAAAGACATCGGGTCGGATCCGACCCGACCGTACCATCTATTTCGTCTAAAACCATCATACCGTTAGAAGGTTAAATACTTATGAGTGGATGGCCGATAACCATCAACAACAAGCACGGTTGCTGGTCAGATCATCGGATTACGCGAAAAGAAGACATGGTATTGGTTTTTCCCCTGGCTCTATCTTGTATGTTTGGGATTATTTGATGATATAGTGTTATGGCTAGTAGAATCGACGCTGTAACATTTACAATGGTAACTATTTTAAAATAAAGTAAAATTCAACTTCAGTGTATTTTACTCAACAAACTGAAGCCTCTGTACATGCTGCCGTGAATTCTCTAACACAATAAAAACGAAGTGTCGTAGGACCGGCAATCAACCTTCGTCGGGTAAACGCCCGACAACGTAGAAATAAACTCCATTAAAAAAAAATTGGCCCACCAAGGAGATATCCAATTGTTATGAAATTTCGTATGCAAAGATGGTTCGACTGAACATGCAAATGATTAAAATTTGGTGTCCAATGAATGAATAGCGGGAGCTCCAGGGCATCAGAACTGGGCATCCAGTAGGTATATATAAGGAGCGATTATCGATCTGATGTTCAAAATTTCTGTTACATTTCGACTGCGGGTATCTTACGTCGACTGTAACAATGCCTCGCCGTAGGATTGGAGCTCATTACGAGTATATTTCAGCGTTTCAAAGAGGTTGTGTCATTGGATTGAAGGAAGCTGGTTTGACAAATCGAAGAATGGCTAAGCGATTAAATGATGCTGGCAAAAGTGGGTCAACAACGCCAAAATTAAGCGTCAGGACGGCAGCGGTCGACCTAAGACCACAACAGAACGGGAAGACAGAGCGATTGTCAGATCAGCTGTCACAGACCAGATTCGTCGTTATCAACCATTCGACGTGAGACCCGCACACAAGTGCCCAACATAACTATTGACAGACGACTCAGAGAGCGGAATCTACGCTCGCACAGATCGTTACGCCGCTTACTCCTCACGCCTGTACACCGTCTAGTCCGATTACAGCGGTGCTTAACTTGATCAACTTCAAACTGCGCTGACTGGGGACGTATAGTCTTTAGTAACGAATCCCGTTTCCAACAACCACCGAGGATGTGTCCGGAGACATCCAGGTAAGCGTGGGGATCCTGCCCTTACTATCGCCCGCCACACAAGCGCACATCAGCGCGTATAGTCTGGGGTGTCATCTCCTTTGATTGCCGGACTCCTTAGGTAGTCACTAGTGACACACTTACAGCACAGCGGTACGAAGACCGGTCTTACTTTCCAACAAGATAATGCCCGGTCGTATACGGCACGTGTTGCTATGAATTGTCTTCCAGCTTGACGAACTCATACTTAGCCACCAATGTCGCCTGATCTGTCCCCAATAGAGCACATTTGGGAAGTGATGGGAAGGCGATTGCGACTATCCCGGAATGTTGCCAATTCAGTCAGACAGTTGGAGACATTTTGGCAAGAAATCCCGCAGGACACCACCCGGGAACTTTATCAGTCTATGCCATGTCGGGTGACAGCTTGCATCCAGGCCAGAGGTGGACCAACGCCGTATTGACTTCCTCACTTTGTAACGATGAAACTGTGAAATCAATCAATCAATTGTTCTGAAATTTTAATCCTTTTCTATCTTTCTGTGCATGTTCTTTAGATCCCCCAATTTTTGTCGCTATCGGGCAACTCCTTGGTGCGTCGAGTTTTGTGTCAAAAATAATTCCCCACCAAACAATCATCTAAAAGGAGAAGAAACTTTAAACAAAACTTCCAATTCCTTCACAAAAGAACACTGAAATACGAAAAACAATCCTAAAAGATACAAACTATTGTTTGAATCATAGAAATAAATTACTGTAAGTCAGATCTTTCTAGTCCTATCAATAGCTATTAAATAGGCGTATGTTAACTGAAAAAATAATGCAGACGTACTTCACGTCTTTACTTTAGACCCCAAAAGAACAAGCGATCTCGATAGCGAACAGATGTCAGTCAGTATGAGAGACACAAGAGATCCAATAGAGATATTAGGCTGTACAGAATCTGTTTTGTGATGCGTAATCTTTTATGGTGTTGTGTGTTTTAAATAAATGTGTATTCAAAAAATTTTGAATTTGATTTTTCATCTTCTAAGAACCTGCGTAATTTCCAACCTGACACCAACGTTACCTAAAACAACTAAAAAAACATTTTTAAAAAAAATTATAGTTTAAAGATATCCGGGACAGAGTTTGAGAATCGTAAATTAAGTTTTTTTTTCTCTTTTTGCATATTTTGGATTTTTATGTTGAAAAGACAAGAGGAAGAATTACATTAACAAAGAACAAACATAAGACAATACCATTTAAGCATGCTGTTTTAGCTGGTACATTTTTAGCTTGTATTGTAGTTGGCCATTCTATTTTATTACATGTACCACCAGCATTTGAATCACTTTGGAAGCATACATCTGAAAAAAAATTAATGAATATTAACTTCATGAAAGAATGAAGTACATCAGCAAGAACATACTGTGAAAACATGTGGAAAAAAACACGTATTGTTATTTATGTTAACGTATTGTTATTTCTGTTACTTTTTAATCGAACACCTTAAAACCTTCAGTGTTTATTAGTTATATTACTGATTTTTATGTGCACGAAACAACTTCTTCAGAACCCTCAAGTGGACTTTTCAACCCATACATTTATTTTGCCCCTTTTTTGAATAGGTACAGTTCTTTTTCAGAGGCTTTCATTCAAATGGTTACTGAACACGAGACCACGCCGAAAGGATTGCTACAGACTGCTGTAACGAAGACTGTTGAAAGACTTCGTTACAGTACGTCTTTCAACTAACCCAGACGTCAGAAATTTCTGACTTATTTATTTTTATTAAAATACTAAAACAAATGCCTAGGTTTTCAGTAAATGAATATATATATATATATATATATATATATATATATATATATATATATATATATATATATATATATATATATATATATATATATATATATATATATTAGGATGATAGTTGTTGTTGTTGTTGTTTCTAGTGCCCCCTGGCTGGAAGTTCCAGACCAGGTCCATATAGGCTTCGGGCTGAAGTATGCGGCTCCGGTTTATATAGCACCACAAGGGCCGGAATCCATCTTAGCTAGTGCTCATCTCAATTTTGACCGAGCAGGCCCAGGGGCGACATCTGGGGGGGGGGGACGTACCCTCTCCCATTCTCTTTGACCTCATAGCGGGACTTTCCGGTCTACGGATTTAACGTGCCCATATCCGGCCTAGACAAGGAGGTATTTAATGGCGCTTGCTGGGATTCGATTCGAGCACCCTCAGTACCGAAAGCCAGCGCGCTACCACAAGGCTACCCCAAGCCAAGGATAATAGTATTCCCCAATATTAGAAATTTGCTGCATTCGTGTTCGAAGTAGTGTTTAAGCTTTGCAAGCCACTTCATGTATATATTTTTAATGATTTAAAAATATTTTTCTGAAAATATCCGGTTTTAGTCCTTGCCTGTGAATGATTCCATTCACCACAAATTGCGAATGATTAAGC
The DNA here is from genome assembly GCA_907164885.2 of Dolomedes plantarius. NCBI lineage: Eukaryota > Metazoa > Arthropoda > Arachnida > Araneae > Dolomedidae > Dolomedes > Dolomedes plantarius. Next base: position 201,893,831 of record OU015490.1, on the reverse strand, counting down.
GTCAGTATATCGTAGTTCGCATGATGTACATGATATTTGTATGAGTAGGTGTAAACAGGCCTTATGATTATCCTTCAAGAACGAGGGATAGATGATCAAATTGATTTCAACGTGTTAACGTAGGATTACGTTCCTCCATAACGGTCCTGCGGAAAGGAAAATTTCAGACGCGAAAACTGTTCTTCCGTCCTCGCGAGTTATAATTTTGGCAGTGCGCCAAACCCAGTCTATCGCTTGGACAAGTTAAACAGAAAAGTACCAAGATGCGTCAACATTTTGACATATATCTATCTATCTATCTATCTATCTATCTATATATATATATATATATATATATATATATATATATATATATATATATATATATATATATATATATATATATATATATCGTTTATCTAAAGTTTGCAAATACTATAGCCATATGCATGGCGCAGCCTAGCAGCTAACACAAAAAGAACAAAAACATAGGTGCATTAGCACTCAAAGATAGAAATATAGAAATATAGGTGAATGAACACCCAAAAGACAAAAAAACAAGCAATTAGACTGTAAAAAGCCAAAAACATCAAGAAAAATACCAAGAAAATCACCAGTCTTTGCTTGGCTCATCAGCCGTGGGTAAAGCAAAGAAACATAATCAAACACAAGTGGTTTCGCCATGGTGTCATATTAATATGGCTAAATTAGAAGACAAAAAAAACTAGAAGACAAAAAAAAAAAAAAAAAAAAAAAAAAAAAAAAAAAAAAAAAAAAAAAACCTAAAAGAAATTATTATGACACCATGGCGAAACCACTTGTGTTTGATTATGTTTCTTTGCTTTACCCACGGCTGATGAGCCAAGCAAAGACTGGTGATTTTCTTGGTATTTTTCTTGATGTTTTTGGCTTTTTACAGTCTAATTGCTTGTTTTTTTGTCTTTTGGGTGTTCATTCACCTATATTTCTATATTTCTATCTTTGAGTGCTAATGCACCTATGTTTTTGTTCTTTTTGTGTTAGCTGCTAGGCTGCGCCATGCATATGGCTATAGTATTTGCAAACTTTAGATAAACGATATATTCGTGCTTTGTGGTTAATGGCTGCTTTAGCGCATGGCCACGAAAGCTATTTGTTGTTTTTCTTCACCTTGTGTGTATATACATATATATATATATATATATATATATATATATATAGAGAGAGAGAGAGAGAGAGAGAGAGAGAGAGAGAGAGAGATACATATATACTTATAAAAGAGGTAAGTAACAATAAGTAATCCTACGTTAATAACCCGCGGTAGTTTCGTTAGAAGAGACTACATGAATTTTTTTTTAACAAGGCAAGATTTACAATCCCCTTCTTTTTTTTTTTTTCCCCCAAAAAAAGTTGCAGATTGCAATTTTTGTTTTGTAAAATAATTTAACCACAGAAAATAAACTCTTAAATTTATTTTAAATTGCAAGAACAATTTTAAAAAAAGACTCAATTTTTTATTAAGATCCGATTCACGAGTTGATTTTTTTCAAGGCTAGCAGGATATTTCAGCCGCTCACTTTCCAAATTGGTTAAGTCCATAAAGCAAAAAGGGGAGGAAAGTGATGAAATAATAGACGTACATTGTTTTATAAAATTTCTCTGAAAACATAAATTTAAATAAACATTGTTGAGGCAAAAAGGATGACCAGACTCCAAATAAAACAGCCATCTCTTATCCTAGTTAATATTTATTCATTATTCAATCGTCCATTAAACGGATGCCATGCTCGGTGGTTCTAATAAAGAGTACTGAACACTGCTAGAAAATTACGTAAGTAAAAGCAATGTTCAAAATACATCCAAACATAGGGGACTAACGCCCTCTAGACATGAAAAATACAACTAATTTCCGTTACAATTGTAGAATGTATTATTGCAGATGTAGCTTTTATCTGGCGACATATAAAATCTGTAAGATAGACTATCCTTAGAGTAATCATTATTGTTACAATTTTTGCGTTACTCAGTAACTTGGCAATTGAAAAAAGAAATAACATCCAATTCAGTCTTCAGATTATTTTTTTACTACAGAAAAAAATTGAAATAATCGTTTAATAATCCACAAGCAATGCTGGCTCGCCTAAGGGCCTGTTCACATAGCAGTCCGTTAGCGTAAGCGTTAAATTTTAACCAATCATATAGCTGAGCGCATTGACATCATCCGTTGACTCACGTATAATTATCCATGAACACTCTGTTGACCTTTTACGCTTACGCTAACGGACTGCTATGTGAACAGGCCTTTAATGGTTCTTCCACAATAAAATAACCAGCAAGACTTCGCTGTTAATAACAAAAGACAAGTGGCTCCGCATCAGGGGGAAAAAACTCTCTAAATAGTTATTAATACACTACTGGCCACCCAAATTGCAACACCAAGAAAGACAAGAGATATCACAACAAAATTTATTTTGTAGATAACATGTTGACCAAGTATCAAATGATTAAATTTATAGACTTCTGTGAAGTGTGGTTCCTGCCAAAATCAGTAGCCAGAGTAGCCGCCATTCTTGGAGATCACCGCTGCCACACGCCTCGGCATTGATTCAAAGAGACTTTGGATGAGTTCTTGAGGTACAGCAGACCAAGCAGCTTCCACACGTTGCCAAAGTTGATCTGCTGTGGCAGATGGGGATGGAATCTGGGTCAATCGTAGACCAACCATGGACCACATGTTTTCTATCGGCGAAAGATCCGGAGAGCGAGGCGGTCAGGGAAGCAATTCAATCTGGCGATTGACGAAGAACCGTTGGACAATGCGTGCCACGTGTGGTCGCGCATTATCCTGTTGAAATATGACTGTGGGCAAGCCCTGAAGGTAAGGAAGGACAACTGGCTCCAACACCTCGGAGATGTAGCGCTGGCTGTTTAAAGTACCGGCAATGCGTACTAGAGGTGTTCGAGAGTGATATCCAATACCTCCCCATACCATAATACCCGGTGCAGGACCAGTGTGGCGGTGCATAACGCAGCTGTTCAGCATCCTCTCTTCACGGTGTCTCCAGACTCGAATGCGACCATCGTGGTGTTGCAGACAGAAGCGTGACTCGCCAGTAAAGACAATTTCATTCCATTCTGCCGTCCACATCCTTCTGTCATCGCACCATTGGCGGCGGAGACGTCTGTGGTTCTGTGTCAAGGGTAGACAAAGCAATGGACGTCTTGCGGACAGACCATTCTGCTGTAAACGGCGTCGAATGGTACGCGCAGACACTGGATGATGCGTTAGACTGCATGTGCTGTGCTATGGTTTGTGATGTGACTGAGCGATCCGTCACTGCCATGCGCACAATTTGCCTGTCATCACGTGAAGTAGTACGCTGAGGTGGATGCGATCGAACACGCCGGTCCGTCGTACCCTCCTGCATCCAACGATCACATATCCGCATTACAGTTGTTTGGTTTCGTCCAACACGACTACCGATTTCCCTGAAAGATAATCCACAATCTCGGTAGGCCACTATCCTTCCTCTGTCGAACTCGGATACTTGATCAAAAGATGATCGCTGTTTTCGACGAGGCATAATTGATCGTTTTTTTGAAAAAACCACAAGAAAAACACAATTGCCGAACATGAAATCGTCGAAATCTCCAAGCCTTAAATAGCGCTTTGAAGTGGCGCCACAGGCGCGCGTGATGTGCGTCTGCGCTGAAATTCTAATCATTTGCATATCTCACCTCCGCTAATGCATGTTGTAAATTTCATGTTATTTGCATGTTTCCTGCAGGGTGTTGCATTTACAGTGGCCAGCAGTGTAATTAAGTCTGATTCATGAATTCTGAAAAACATGGTTGGACTGAAATAATAAATTTTCTCAAAATAAACCTTAATTACTGTGCCTATTGAAATTAGCTGGAAGTCTTCGTAATACACAAATAACGAGTGACCCAAGTGATGGTGGCGACTAGTATTTTAATATAATTTAAGAGGAAATGAAAATAGTTTTGGCTCATTTGCCTTAAAGTGAATCATTTTGAGCTGTTGCAGGGGTAGAAAGTCTGCTGAGAGTAAGAATAAGGGCCTGCTTACATAGAATCCGTCAGCGTTAAAGATTCCGTTGGCGCTGATAGGTTAAATGGGTCAATGATTGGTATATGATTGGTTAAAAAATTTTACGCGTACGCTAACGGATTCTATGTGAACAGGCCCTAAGAGTTAAGGCTGCTGTGTACTAAGCCTATTGGATTCGTCGCTTCAATGTTAACCTGTAGAGAAAATGTGTCCAAGGATTGCCAACTTGGATTGAAAGATATTTTTTAAAAATTGTACTCCGTAATAGAGAAAGAAATTTTAAACCTTGGAGTATTTTTCATTTTTTAAAGGAATGCAAATAATAGTTTTAAATTTAAATTATCCGGGAAAAAAAATCTGGTATAGTGTGTTTCAAATGCTCCTAAATTCTTTTGGTGGACGACATTTATAAAATGAATCCTATTGCAAGGTGCAGAAAAGTTCAGGCTATCTGAAAATACCATTTTTATTGGACTATCAGCATTTATGTAGCTGTAAATAGTAGACAAATTTTCTACATATGTTAACATGGAGGTGAGTGGATCCAATAGTGTTAGTACACAGCATCCATTTAAACTAAACAACAAAATAGTTACGCGATATCGACATGAAAGGATTTCAGAAAGATATATAATAAACTTTTAAACGCTTCACATTCAAAGGAAAAAGTTACACATATGAACTAGATCGTCTACAAATGTTGAAAAAATAAAAGAATGAAATACAAACCTGCGGAATATACCTTTAAAGAAATATTTTTTCCAAGTATACCTCTCCCAAAGGTAAACAGTGGTCCAATTGCTACAAAACTACTGTTAATTTTTTCATAAGCCTCCTCATCGTCATAATTATTGGTTCTGTTAACAAAAGCTAGTAATTTCATTGAATAAGATTCTTCACCAGTCTTTCTAAAAAAGGCAACAACAACAACAAATAAATTCAAATTGTAATGTACATATCTAAAAGCTTTTATTTTAGCAACAAAATAAATTTTCATCAACAATATGTATAAACACGTAATTAATTTGTAGAAGATAAAACGCCTAATGACGAAGCAACCAATGACACCAGAGATCGGATACAATTATATGACGCAAAGAGGAAGCCAGTTGTTTCCATTCACTTTAAACTGGGGGTCTTCAACCTCTGGCCCGCCGAAGGTATTTTAATGGACCGCCGAAATATTTTGATCAGGCAAAACGAAAGTTTGATATAAATTTGAAAAAAAAAAAAAAACCCATTAGAACTGTAAATCCTCTGAGAAAAAAAAATATAAAGAATGTACGTGGAAAAGTAGCCTACGGTCCATAATCATATCAAAATAATGAACTGGTAATTGTATTCAGAATCTTAAGATAAGGAAGAAAAATTTGTGATAACATTTCAGCATTCATTCACGTTCTGCCAGAGATACTTTCCATCACATCGGAAAATTTATTGGAGGACATACAGATGAAATTGCTGACAGATGCCTCGGTTAAACCATAGACCAGGTATTCCCAACCTTTTTGTATTTGCGACAAACCTTGGGAACGAGATTAGAAACTTGCGGCACCCTTATAAGAATTTCAGTTTCTTCAATTTTTTATATTAAATTAAGACGAAATAAACACAAAAAGCAGCATGCAAAGACTTCACGTGCGTCTCGTCCTCTGCAATCATTCAATTTCATGCGATATAAAGTACAAAATACATTGATTCAACTCCTCTTTTTTGTTGTTTGTAGAAAATAATAAATAGAAACATTTTTAATTGATAATAGTTATAGCAGATGTCCTAATTTGAGTCAGTAACAAGAGTCCGGCTAGCTAAACATGGACTTCATTACAGGACATCTTGATATAAAATACACATACACAACGGGCGATTGCATATCTTACGAACAAACACAATTACAAGTATAGCACACTCTACTTAGGAGACGTTCACCGCCTCACTGCTTCGTCAGAATCGTAAATTCCGGTGAGCCTATTACCAGTACTCGGGGGGAGAAGGTTTAGTGTTGGCGGGGTCGAAAATTATATTTGTTAGTTATAAAGGTGTAAAATACTTTTTAAAACACACCATACACACAAAACTCCAGTGACGTGTTTAGAAGGAATTATTCCTCATGCTATAACAATTACAAGATAAAAAGAACTTTTTATACACCATGTTTTTAAATTTTCTGTTGAATCATATAAACTTGACAATTCTATGTATTAATAAATACTTTTAAAAATTTTTTTTGATGAATTATCCCATCAACTTGAAAAAAAATTAAGTTTATTGGAAGTTAACTTGCGTTTAACTTTTCATTCCCGTCCCGGTCGATAGATGGCTGCACCAGTCTACAAAACAAAATTAACTAAAAATTAATTTAATTCTGCTTAAAGATGGCTAAAAGTATTAAAAAATGCATTGTCATCGTGCTCTGAGCTATTCTAAAAGTTTCAAATGTCTAGCTAGTCGGAAAGTTAGTTAAAAATCGATTGCAATATTTGTAAGGGACAAACACACAAACAAACAAGAAAGCAAGTTAATAAAAAAAACATGGTAAAAAGCAAATTAAACAATCCTCTCAAAGGCTGAAGCTCGTTTACAAATAATACATTTTTTCCTCTGCCTATACTGCTTATTTCACAGATGTGTGGCCCATGGAACTTTGCGAATTTATTGATGTGGCCCGCGGAAATTTGCGAATTTATTGGTATTGCCTGCGAACATGAAAGGCTGAAGATCCCTACTTTAAACCATTTATTTAATACAAGCAATGATTGTTTTTTTCAACTGTTATATGAAAGAGTTGCTTACAACAACTGCAAAAACACCTATCTGAGTGGAAAATTTATGGGATAAAAGACATAAAATATTTTGTCAGTAACTAGGGTTTATACAAAAACCGACTTTTTGAAAAACCGGTTTTCGAATTCCAGATTTCCAAAAAACCGGTTTTAGCCGGTTTTCGAATTTTTGTCAAAAAAAAAATAGAATAGGGAAAATATTTTATTTAATTTATATAAAATAACAAAAAACGAAATCAATATCATAGTCAAAATATAAAAAAAATTAAGGATTACACATTACTTACACAAAATAATGAAAACTCAATCAAAAATTTCAAATTTCAAATAATATTTATATTTATTTCACTAATTTTAATTTCTCCTACGAAAATAGGATTTTAAAAAACATAAAATATCCACTGAACGGTGGCTAAGTCTTGTTCTTATTTTGGACACAATATTGCCTGAAATTGAAAATACTCGTTCACTAGCTACTGAGCTTGGTTTTATAGTTTTCAGGGCATCAAATAACAAATCTAAGTTTTTGGTTCTTTTATTCGTTGCCTCAAATAATGAAAATTCAGCTTTCAGTGTCTTTGGATTTGTAAGTTTTTCTTCGGGATCTTCAAGAATCTTATGAATTTATTTTTCCATGGCTTCCTTTAAAAAAGCATTACTCTGATGAGTAGTTTCTTCGATTTGCTCTTCATAAGAATCGGTTTCCAGAAAAGAATTTGGAAATATTCTAGACAATATCTTTCCAGATAACTATAACAACTTTATATTTTTGTTTCCAGTTTTCACTTTACAAGATTAAGCGAACCTGTTGTGACTCGTGACAGATTGCACTTATGTACTAACATAAGTGCAATAAGTCGGTTAGGCACTTCTTTTCCACGTGCGCAGTGCACAATGCACAAGCACTGGCCAACGCAACTCGCAACGTTGAAAAAATGTGTCTGCTGCCCGTTGCATAGAATGAATAGCAAATCAAATAAGTTAAAAATTAATTTTTACATAATAATTTGAATTCTTTTAAACCGGTTTTCTTAATTTAAAAACCGGTTTTCAAAAGTGACAAATTTATTTAAAAAACCGGTTTTTTAAAACCGGGTTTGAAAAACCGTCAAACCCTATCAGTAACTTTAACTCCAGCTTTATCCAGTCCAACTTTATCTCTCCTAACTTTATCCAGTCAGCATAAAATTGTATTTTATTAAGACATCGAAAGAGAACTGAATTAAGGCCCTTGAAAACAACAAGTTTCGAAGAAAATGTTCGTATAGATAAAAAGTAAATAAATGAAATTTGCATAACAAGTGTCAATGATTTTATAAAGAACAGGTATAAATTTTTTTTCTATATTATCGAGAATATTCTGAAACGATTTCTGCAATTTCATCGTTGCGTTTATGATTGGTGATTTTATAGAGGAAATTTCAATTGCCTCATTTTTAAGTGCTCTTACTTTTGCCCTTTCCTTGGGACAAATCAAATAAAACGGGCTGTTTACATTTTAAAGTTTTCTTATCGATTTAAATCCTCTTTCAAGTCGGAAAACATTTCCATATATCAACGCACATTCATCTTAAACGATTTCCCAGAACCTTATTTTTATTAAGATTCAGCTACAATCTTGTGGGCCGTTCATGAAAATACAAGAAAAAAAATAATTGAAAATTGTTTGTACTGTGATAGCATGGGAAAAGCGCTTCTGACAATGGAAGTATCTATCGGTGCAACATGTGCTTTTAGAGAAACTCTTGTTAAGAAACGGTTTTGTTCTGAGTGGCAAGAACGCTCGACTGTCAGGAGCTGTCGGAACTGTTAAAAAGCCAAGAATCCCTTTTTGTACTAATCATTTTGTCTCCGTAGACACGATTTATTTGCAGCGTGACAGGGGGCAGTACGGCGTCCTCGGAAGGAAAGCGGGGACTGGAACAATGCCATGTCCGATTGTCGAAGCTGAAAGGAGCCCGGAACATCACCTTCGGTGGTCGCCTGGCGGGGGGGGAGGCCCTCTCGCCCGAATGGATGACGTCCACAGGAACCGTATGAACGCCGTGAGCTAGTCTTTAATGCCACAACCACACATGCGCGAATAAGCTGCGAATAAGCCCCCCGTCACCTCCTGACACATTTTGGTGTCGATTGGTCCCCCCTCAACGTGGTGGAAGTATTTCGTCGCTTTAATCATTCGTCTTAAAACCGCTCTCCGGAGCGGTCTGAGTACGAATCTTCAAAGGGACGAGGGACGCCATAAAACCTCTTCTCGGCGATGGGACCAATAAATCCCTGCTTTCCCCTACACTTCGCTCTCTGTTTCGCGAATGTGTGCTCGCAGTGTTAGAAGGACTGCGATTTTTTTCGCGAGGGCTTTTGATTGGAGTGAGAGAGAACGGCAGGTCGCCGTGCGTCAAGGGAGTATTTGATCTCGTCAGCGGGCCACGTGAATTGACGAGTGCAGGGCACTGTCGAAGCGTGTGTATTTGCTTTTAGGCTGTGGGACTTGTGAAACTGCAAGGCAGTTTCTATTTCGAATTTTCTTATAACGTTAGGCGGACCGCCTCTCGACCCTGCGAGGCAGTGGTTGTTTTCTTATGTACAGTTTTATTTTGTGTCATTATGCCAATTCAATAAAATAAAGTGTTTATCGTAACACGAGCTCTTCGTCTCGAGTCACTTCTTGGAAATTTGGAAGTATTCTCAGCCAGTAGAAGCCGGGGATAGTTTGCAGGTGATCGCCCGGGGCACGGCAGTGAAGCATCTTCGCCTTGGAGTCATCACAGTACCCTAAACTCTATAAGGGCCTGTTTACAAAGAATCCGTCAGTTTCAGCGCATTGACATACTTTAAACCAGCTATACTCAACTTTTTTTTCTCTCGGGCCGCATGCACATGTTTGCTACGTTGCGCGGGCCGCAACACACTATATTATACCTCATAATAGTACATACAGGGTTAGCACAAATGAATGACCGGATTTTAAAAATTTATATTTTTGAAACTAGTACACATATTACAATAAGTGATACACGAAATTAAAGAAAATATACCAAGTTTTAGTTTCAGTTACAAATACCGCTTTAATACTGAGTAAATGTTGCAAATTTGGTTATTTCTACAACTGCACGAGGACAGCATAAATTTTGTGTTTCAACAGGATGGAGCCCCAGCCCATTGGTCTTTGCATGTACGTGCTTACTTACACGAGGAGCTTCCACACCGATTGATGGGGCGTGCGGGTGACAGTGATTTACCCTTAATCACATGGCCACCAAGATCCCCGGACCTTACACCATGTGATTTCTTTTTATGGGGTTACGTCAAAGGCACTGTTTATGCACCACCGATGCCGAAAACACTGCAAGAACTTAAAGAACGCATTCGTGCAGCATTAGGAACCATTGACAGTGTGACACTACAAAATGTGTGGAACGAACTTGATTGCAGATTAGATGTTTGTCATGTAACAAAAGGGTCACACATCGAACATTTGTAACTGAAAATAAAACTTGGTATATTTTTCTTTAATTTCGTGTATCGCTTATTGTAATATGTGTAATAGTTTCGAAAATATAAATATTTAAAATCCGGTCATTCATTTGTGCTAACCCTGCATAATAATTTAAAAAATAAAACTTTAAAACTTTAACGCATTCAAAAGTTCATTTAAAATGAGTGGGACCTTTTGAAACAAACTTTTGACTACTTTAGACTAATCAGGGTTATACTTGCTACATGCTACTCTGAATATGTCATGAAAGTAAGAATCAGTAAGTCGATTTTTACCACGTTCTGCGCATATTTAATTTTGGAACTGCATGATTCGCAAAGATCCGTTGATGCAACATACGTGAGCAGCAGGTGGCACATTTTTGTACAGTTTTGTATTTTTCAGGTACTCATATCCAAAATTATGTTTAGAAAAGCACCTGCCTGATAATGAGTGTGAGTGTCTCGGGAATGTATGAGTTTCAGTACCCCTGCTTTAAACCAATCACAGACCTTAACGATTTCGTGGCAAATCGTTTGGAGGTTTGTAATTGGTTAAATATATTTCAATACGCAGACGCTGACGGATTCTATGGGCCTGTTCACATAGGAGTCCAGTAGAGGAAGCTTAAAAGGAAAGATGGCGCTGAGACGAATATAAACCAATCATAAGCGTTAAAAATTTCGTTGCTAATCGTTTGGAGGTTTGTCATTGGTTAAACATATTTCAATACTTTAACGCTTCCTCTACCGGACTCCTATGTGAACAGACCCTTAGTGTAAAGTTCCTTTTATTTTTCTGCGATATGCTATTAATCGGGCTTTTGTACCTACCGACTTGATCAACAGTTCGTTCAATTGGATCGAGATTTTCAAATTATAAACATTATACGCACAATTTCTAAACAAAGTTTGTATTTTTTTCTTTTTTTACAAATTTGTGTGTTATAAGAAAATTTTTACCTCGTATTAATTTTAATGCATGAGTTATTAATAAGATTTTCTACCTTTAGTAGAAAATGATGTTATTGTTTTTTCTCTCTCCTGGCATTCAAAAATCATAATCAAGTAAAGCGAGTCTTCAAAATTAATCATGCTTACCGTATACTTTTGAAGTCCCATACTAAGTTTGGCTGTCCTGGGATTTGGTTTATTTTTTTGTTGATGTCCTTCATATTTTCTTTAAATCTTTTATGAGAATAATCAACATAGTAGCTACGTTCGACACCATGGATATCTATGACGTAGGTTGCGACATCTATGGTGTTATAGAAGGATAAGGAATTAGAAAGTTCATTTAAAATTTTCTTTTAATTTGTGCTTTTAAAAAATAATCAATACACAACAATAAGATAACATTTTACAAATAATATCAGAGTATTAATTGCAACTATTGGTGTTAAAACAACTGCTTTAATTAAAGAAACTATAAAGTTATTTTCCGGGAAATATAACAATTGGTAAACATATTTAGATTTGCTATAATTTAATTGATTAAACGACTAAATTCACCTATCCGCAGTTGCCTGGGCATTTTATGTGTAGAACAGGGGTTATCAACTTATCAGTCGCTACGATTCCACTTTCAATCTATTAAAAAACCGCTTGAATCGACTAAAATAACACAAGTATGAATATTCTCTAAATCGGTTTAATCTTAACCTGAGAGCTTTATTTTAAATAAAAAATATAGATAAAAACTTCTACCCTACATGTACTTATCTTTCCTAGACAATATTTTAATCCTGAATATATATATATATATATATATATATATATATATATATATATATATATATATGTGTGTGTGTGTGTGTGTGTGTGCAGGTGGTTATCAAAATAATGGAAACACCTATCCATATTAGTGGTGTGAATGTTTTTTCGTATTCCTTAAAAAACAAGTCTGGAAACCGGTATTTTTTTATATAATATAGTGTATGTATTATTCTACTGTCAGGTAGCAGTAATGAAGGAAAGGGCATCGTGCTTTTAGGGGGAACAGCGTGAAATGTCAAACCTTGCAGACCTTGCGAAAAGGGCAAATTGTTGGAGCGTGTTTAAATTGGAGTATCTGTTATTGCAACCCCCAGGCTAATGGGTGTTTTTCGAGCTTTGGTATCGAAAGTCATGATAGCATACAGAGTGAACGGAAAAACATCCTTTGCCAAATAGAATATATATATATATATTTTTTTTTTTCTGACGAAAAGGAAAGCTGAGTGAAACAGACGGACGAGGTATGAAAGCGGATTGTGATTTGAAGAAAGAAAACAACTGCAACTAAAATGATCGAAGAGCTCAATCTGCATCTGCATGTTCCGGTATCAATCATTAGAGGTAGAAGGGAACTTCACAAACAAAACATTTAGAGAAAACATAGCTATTCCCAAGTCATTTGTAATAGATGCCAATACAAATTATCGTCCGAAATGGTGCCATACGAACGCAAATCCTGGTCGAGTAATATGTCGATAAACGGTATTTGGTCCGACGAATCATTGTTCACATTGTTCCTTGCAACAGGACGTGCGTATGTCTGGAGAACACCTACACAAGCGTAAGATTCTGGCTGTCTCGTCTCAACTGTTAATCATGGAGGTAGGTCTATCAGGGTTTGGGATGGCATCTCATGGTTTTCTTCAGGCCCTATTGTTACCATGAAAGGGAGATTGAATGGGAAGGAATATGTCAAAATTTTAGCTCACTGGTCCATCCTATGGTACAAAAATTGTTTCTTGCAGGAGATGGCGTTCGACAGGATGATAATCTCCCTATAAATACAGCTAAATCTATCAAGTATTGGTTAGAAGAGCATAAAAAATAAGTCAAGTATCTTATCTCTCCCTGTACAATCCCCCCGACTATAAATCCTCCAACGACTGTGACCTGTATAAACGGACAGATAAAGGTATCGATATCTACCACAGCATCTCTACAGGAACTTTCATGATTTTTCCCTGAAGAATGGTAAAATATATTCTTAACAACTATTTATGACTTGTATAATCCAATTCTAAAGTTAATCAAGTGCTATTACATGACAAAGGTGATCCTGCGCCGCATTAATAAAGATTTTCTTGATGTTTCTTAGTGTTTCCATTATTTTGATAACCAACTGTATATATATATATATATATATATATATATATATATATATATATATATGTGTGTGTGTGTGGGGGGGGATGCCATCCATACAGCCTCATGCATGCCACTCCCACATGGAGTGCGCCCTTGTAAGCTCCCGTGAGAGCCACCTAGCTGGCACCGCGAAGAACAGAAGAGATAGACGATGTTTTGCTTCGACGAGCGTGCACGTGTCTGTGCCGCGCTGCTTGTTTCCCCCCCTTTTAGACGTTAGTTCCCCCTGTAAATAATGTCCCTCTTTAAATAAATGTTACATATGTTAACACTGTTTGTGATTATTCCCCCCAAAACCCCGCATACACACACACACACACACACACACACACATATATATATATATATATATATATATATATATATATATATGTGTGTGTGTGTGTGTGTAAGTAAGTAAGTAAGTAATAATAGCGGCACACCAGTTTTAATTCTATTTCAATCTTCTCTTTCACATTATATAACTAACTTTCGCGTTCTTTCTATATGCACCTGGATGTCGCCTGGGCATATGGCACCACAGGGGGTCACGTGGTAAACAGAAACTAAATTTAGTAAATGCTGGTATGAGCGTCTGTTCTATGGACTTTGAGATTGAACTTAATTATATAAAATCCTATTGTGACTGCGACTGACTATCGGCAGTCCCTGCTCTACAACATTAGTGTTTCTTGAAGTGCAACAACCAAACAATGACATATTGAAATTAATTCCGAGCAAACAACGTAATTGACTTCCTGAAACCAAGCTATCAAGTTAGATAAATGATTAGCAAACCGCTTAAAGGCTAGGTTTGGTTTGATTTGTTTTCGTTTGGAGCGCTACGGTCACCATTTTTCTACGCGAGGTCTAATTACCGGGACCTATAGTTTAAAGCCGATTTCGAATGGCTACAACCATCCATGCCAACAGTGGGACTCGAACCCATAGCATCTGAACCGAATGCCAGCGCCCTAGCCATTCGGTCATAACCTAGCCTTAAAGGCTAGGTTTGTATTAAATATAGCTATCAAAGGAAGTAAATCTTGGGAAGGCGGGGAGGTCTTTTATGGTAACCCGCATATATTTTTCGCGGGAGAATAAAATTTCAAAGTATGGCATAGATCGGTCGGGGGGGGGGGGAGATCAAAATATATTGAGAACAGGCATGATTTTAACTTTAGTCTGCTAGATTTCTCAGTCAACCACCTTCAAGATTTCATAGAGCCAATGTTATGGAAGAAACTTCTTTTCGACTGCCACCCCTCAAAACGGCCACTTTTTAACTTTTTATAGGAACCATTACTGGCTGCCCTAGAGAAGTTTCACTCTAGAGGAACCCGGGGTAGAACAGGGTACGAAGTTGAAAATGTGCTTTAAAAATACTAAAGGGTTAACTCAGAGAGCTGCAAATTTTTCTATGCATACATTATAATGTAATAATCACAAAAATACAATAATATTGTAAGAAAATAAAAGAACAATATATTTTTTTTCAATTACAAAAAATTATGTCATTTGCCCCGTTTTGCCCCGTGCCCGGGGCAGAACGGGGTGGTAAGGACATTTAATTATAAAAACATATAAACTAGTGGAAATGCAGAAAAAATAAGTTTGCTCTATATTTATTTAGTTTTAAGTGATTATAAAGATTTAATTAAGGTTACGGCTTTTATTGATTATGTCCTTTTCTTAAGACTATTCACAAAATTCACACACTAGGACAGCCTCATCATCTTCGCTATCTATTGCTGCACAGGAATTGTGTGCCCATTTTTTGCACATGGAACAAGCGACCCAACCTTCAACTGACTTTGAGTAAGATTCCCCGCAATATAAACACTCGCAGTCAGAACAATCCCCAGAATCACTCTCGTTAGTTTTGGGTTCTCTCTTCAGCTCCTTTTTTCCATTTATCTTCAGGCATTTTCCCTTGATTTTTCCATTCTTAAATATTTTTATCCTTGCTCTTTCTTCTTTAGCAAAGTTCTTTTCTTCTTTTTCCTTAATAGCGGCTTCTAACTCTTTTTTGTATGGGGAATCTGTTAAGACAGCGATCTTCCCCCTCTTCCTATTCGTCCTTTTCGCGCTTTCTTTAATTTTTAGTATAGGTATTAGAATTTCATGTGAAACATGAAATGAAGAGGCCCTGTAGTCAATTATCATCCAAGAGCAGCCAGGAGTGGCACAATTAGCGTCATCAAATCGGACCTTCTTAACCGGCGTGTCATCATTAGAGTTGGCTGAAACCTCACCAGCTTTATCATCCAACCTGATATGCATGTGTTTTTTAACCCTTTACTTCCCAGTACCCTTTAAAGTTGAAATTCTGATCTAAACATTTGTAGGCACTCTGTTTAGGCTTAAAGGAGTACACAGTTAAAATTTCATAAAGATTGCACTTCCGGTTTCGATTTTGTGGGTGTTCCATGACCTGGAACACTGGGAAACTAATACTTTGAAAAGTGAGGCTGAGCGAGCATTGCGGTGAAGCGAACAAAAGAAAAAACGCACACATACAAATTAAAGCACAACAAAAAAAGCTTGATTATATATGGTTTTAAATAAATATTTACAGTTCCTATATACAAAAGCAGTTCCTATTTATACAAAAGCAGTTCTTATATACAAAAAAACACAGAAATAAAGACACAATTAAAAAAACTTGATTATATATGATTTTAAATAAATATTTACAGTTCCTATAAACAAAAGCAGTTCCTACACATAAAAATATTCACTAACCTATTTTTTTTGCTTTGTGATATTTTTGGAAGCACGTCAGTCCCTTCTGAAAAAAGCAAAAACCAACATTGCAAGTTTTGCAACATTGCAGTTCCTCGAGTTTACTGTTCGTAAACTCGAGGATGAGAGGATGCTGCTTAGGCAATCGACGAACAACGAGGAGCCCGAAGGACTAGTACTGCACAGGATTTTGGACATAGGGCTTTTGTACGAGGTATGCGGTCGAAGTTGAACCGGTTTGGGCTGGCTGAGCTGGACAGAGAGAGACACGTGTTCTACTGCGCGAACCGCTCTAGTTTCCCAGTGTTCCACATCATGGAATACCTTTTGAAAATCTTTCGTTATTGCTATGGTTTCGGTATAAAAAATTTAAAATAATATAGAATAAATAGTTTTGAGTATAGCCAATAAAATAACATAGGAATTTTTTTCCTAGCAATTTTTGTTTTGTATTTAAAAATGATTTTTAAATTGTGGCTCTGAAATATGGCTCTTTTTATAACGCCCCTGGAACAAGGGTATGTATGGGCTTGTGACACGCTGCCATGAATTATCAAAAAGAGTAGATCAAAGTAAAAAATGAAGCTAATTGCTTAGTTTTTCGCCGAATTTTAACGGTTTTAGAAGCGAGTAAAGATTGGTGTTCCACTATATGGAACACCGGGGAGCAAAGGGTTAACTGGTTTGCTAGGCGAAGGCAATTCCAATTGTTAAGCTCCGGATGTTATCACCTCTTCACTTGAAGGCCTACCAAGTCTGATGTCAGTTGTATCTACTGGGAGAAAATCTGCGTCGGTTTATATGGATGGGTCAGTTGGCCATATTTCTACGTAGCTACGTAGCTTGGAAACCATTAATAGCAGTTTTCATTGTTGCGCTTTGGATAAAAGCTGATCCAAAAAGCGTTGAAATTTGAAAGAGAGTTACGACGTTCTCTGGGTGGCTTCGTAGCCATTTTCGAAGCTCATTGCTGTAAGGAAGAGTTAAAGGCTTCATAAAAGAAACATCAAGTGGCTGAAGTCTGTGAGATCAATGTGGTGGTAGACATAGCAACGAAATGCCACTCTCCCTCGCGTAGTCTCTAACCTCAAGGTTCTTCGTATGTGTTGAGAGGCCATCTAATATAAGAAGAACCGGAAAATCTCTTGCTGCCTTAGAAAATTCCACAAATTTTCAAAACCATACAAGAAATGACTCAGCAGTTATCCCTCCAGTGCTGTGCACCTCAGCCCAACCTCCTGGTGGCAATCCTAACTCAAATTCTTTCTGCTTCTTCTTTCGAGGAAAAATGAGCATCGGGGACATGTAAGCTCCGTTTGCCGACATACAAATAAGGCAGGTTACAGTTCCGCCCTTTCTGCGGATGTTAATGATCCGACTTGACGTTTCCCCTTGCAATCTATAATCTTTGATTGATTTTTAGGGTTAAACGAAATGCCCGTTTCATCGCAATTAAATATTTGAGAAGCCGTTAGTTTGTGCTTGTCGAGTAAGTTCGTTAGCAACGAAAAATAACTATCGACAGCTGCTTTATTAAAGCCTATGGATCTTGCACCAGATGTTGCTTCGGCTTTGCGAACAGATAAAGTAAGATATCTCCTAAGGAATCCATTGACTCAATCTTGTCCTGCGATTCCATTTTTAAATCTATGACCAATGCCATTTCTTACTGCCAACAGATAAGCTAAGATACGCAAGTCCTTCATTGTTAGACCGAATAACCTAGCCTCCATAGTTTTTAAGTAGTTAACGAGCACAAGTTCCTGCTCGTCTGCAAATACGTTTTTAAATTTTTCAGCCGTTTTATCGATCTTGTAGTCAGGGTTTTCCTTTCTTTTTTTAACGTATCTTTCCAGAGTAGACTGGGGAACATCAAATTGGTTCGAAGCCTTCAAATACCCAGATATTCCAGAAATAACCGCCTCGACAGTATTGTTCATTGCCTCAGTAGACCATGATTGCCTATTTGTTTTTTTCCTATAGTCTCGAACCATCTGAATTCGAAAGAAAAAAATTAGGGGCGTACCAAAAACGATGTCTTAGTTAAAATCATTGCGGGGCAGAATGGGGTACTACCCCATTCTGCCCCACCCGTTCCGCCCCAGGGAAACGATTTAGGTTAGGGACGTAAGGTAACTCGAGAAAGATAAGTAAACAAATGTTTAACTACAGGAAACTAAAGACAATTAAACGTGATTCAAGCATGTACTAACTATAATTGTGATGTAAAGAAATATGTATACCTTATCTTGGTTGCAAAATCATCAAAAGTTACAATACAGGGGCAAAAATCACACAACGAAAGCTGCACACACCAACGCTCCAGAAAACTATACTAAAATGGCTGTCGAAGTTGAGAAGCAATACGTTGGTCTAGTTGTACTTATTGCCGGGGACTAGCAGCACCTCCTTGACACCTAAAAATATCGAACTTCATTCCGCCCCGAACCCCGTTCTACCCCGTGTTCCCATATATATATATATATATATATATATACAGGGTGATTTGTTTTAAACTGGCACTACTCAGAGCCATCTGTGGCGCGATCTATTAACCGGAATTCCACCAAAATTGATAGAGGGACTAAGGACGACATAGTAAAGAGTTTCGGTAGAAAAAAAGTTCTGAAAGTCGCCGATAGGGGATGATATGGCGCTGTTGTTATCGGCGCATCGGAGAATTTGCATATAAGGCAAGTAAATCATCAAAATAGAAAATCACGACTACGTAGTCGACAGCAACGCCAGTATTTTGGGCGATAAAGATAAAGGGTGAATATCTAAAAAGTTGTAATAAGCAGACAAATGAATAACAAAAAAAAATTCACTGCGACATCGCTTTATGCAGCAAATTCACTTCTCTCTCCTTCAATGTGATCACCATCATGGTGGACGACACAATGCATCCTGAACTCAACGTTCTCGACGGCCGAGCGTAACATGCCACCAGGAATGTTCATCACAGTCCGAGATATGTTGTCCTTTAGGGCCGCCAAGTTAGAGACTCAACCAAGATACACCTTGAACTTAAAATAACCAGACAGAACGAAGTCACATTGGTTAAGTCCGGGGAGCGAGGTGGCCATGCAAGTGGAAAAAAGCGACTGATGAACCTTTCTTCTGTATAGCGATGGCGCGACAGATTCCGCACCGATCTTTATAGCCCAAAATACTGTCGCTGCTTTCGACTACGTAGTCATGAATTTACATTTTGATGTTTTACTTCCGTTTCATGCAAATTCTCGGGTGCGCTGACAACAACAGCGCCATATAATCTCCTATCGGCGACTTTTGGAAGTAATTTTTTTTTCATGGAAACTCTTTCCCGTGTCGTCCTAGTCCTCAATAAATTTTGGGGTAATTCCGGCTGATAGATCGCGCTACAGGTGGCTCTCAGTAGTGCCAGTATAATAAAAATCACCCGGTATCTCTCTCTCTCTCTCTCTCTATATATATATATATATATATATATATATATATATATATATATATATATATATATGTAAGATAAAAAGGTTTCTTCGTGAATCTTTGGTTTGTTTTAATAGCTTACCTGGATAAAAGAAATCTATCTTCTTAGATGGGTAGGATTTGACTGAACCCTTGAACCGGACCTCACAGTGATATGATCCTTGCTTGGTACGATAGTCATTGACATCGCTTTTCGATTTTAGACCGCTGTCGAGGTATCTCTGCGTTAATACGTAAGTAGAAAAATCAAGAGGAATGTCGTCTTTAAACCAGCGATACAGAATCTTCTTTCCAGGATAACTTTTCACGTTGCAAATCAGTACGTCATTTGTACCGCACGTAGAGTTCCATGGGAAAACTTGGAAAGGATCTACGGAGTTCGCACCTAAACCACCTTCTATTTTGACATCCAGATCTGAAACATTTCAAATTATTCTTGTGAATAACATAATGCAATGTAAATCAATAAGTGTATTTTAAGATACAACACATTCACCTGAAATGTAGCACAAATCATACCTGTCTGATTAGAGTTTTATTGATTCGATGATATAATTGATGCACAATAAACAATATAAGACAGCTTAAAATAAGAACAATTTAATTTTATATACAATATAACGCAAGCGTCATCCATATATCAGGCGAAAGGTCCTACATCAATATCCTTCGGGTCCTACCACCAGGTAATATCCATCATCAATCCTACATCACAAAATTCTTAAGCTGACCAAATCATTAAATTGATTAACTGACACGGGTTATAGGTCAGTATAATATATCACCAGAAGTACTACATTTAGAAGTAATATACTTCGTACTTTATGAAACTGAAAAAGTACAGTACTAGAATAGGTTTGGTTTGGTTTGGAGCGTTACGGTTAACTTTATGCTACACGAGGTCTAATTAGACCGGGACCTACAGTTTAAAGCCGATTCCGAACGGCTACAAACATCCATGCCAACAGTGGGACTTGAACACAAAGGATCTGAACCGAAAGCCAGCGCCCTAGCCATTCGGTCATCAGCTGGCAGTACTACAGTAGGACTACATTGCAAGTGAAATTTATATTCAGTAAGATACTCACTTTGAAGCAGAAATGCATGCTATATGTCACCGTAATTACATTTGATAGTGGTTAGTATGATTAATTATAGAGTGATGCTCATATGTATAGATACAAATCAATTTATTAAACCTAATTATAATACATATACAAACAATACTATTCATAGCAGACTTCCGAATTCTCTATCTCATTAACACAATATATATGCATTTCAAATTATCCTTCTTCCTATATCATACCAATACATTAATTATTCTTATCATTACACTCTTCATTCTCATCAATACCAAAGACTCACATTCTTTATCTATTCCCTAACATTCGCTGATTATTCTACGCTCTTAATCGATACACATAAACACATTGCTAAATCATTACAACATACTAATCCAATTAATACGGACATACACAATCAATATTCTATGATAGATATCTATGTATATATTGTAACATTTCACCTTAATCTGACCCTATCTAATTATCTGTGATCTCTAGTACGTATTGGGCATTGTTAGGATAAGTCAAGATACTCTCCTACCTTATCTGAAGACACTCATCACAAGCCTGGCTGGGGGGTCATCGGACTTTTCTGGTCATCGGGCTTTCTGGTCCAGAGGAACGGCTGTAACTATTTGCTGGCGGCGGACTCAGGGCGCACGTCTCCGTAGATACACAATCGATTCGGGGGAGCGTTGGTCAATCGGAAGGTCCGTTCCTCTCTTGCTGAATGGCAGGTTAGTCGGTCGGCCTCTCCTGTACAGGGCTTTGCATCTAATTCTCCGGCCTAACTGTTAGCGGTCAGCTATTCGGGTACCGAGGACTTGGTCTGTCTCTCCCGTATTAAGTCAGTAGCCCGTCATCGCCTTCTCTCCTCCTTCGTCGGCTACGGGGGCTTATGTGTGCCTCGTGAGAATTCTCAAATTATTCTGCTCTTTTCTAAAAACTTTCCTACCGAGCTCAACTTCTATCATTATCTATTCAGGCCTTCATTAGTGGCCACCTTCTGTCCTATAGGTCGATCCGAGGCCCCTTCATTGGCCGACCACCTACTTTATATTAATATTTATTCCAATAAATATTGAAGGGGGCGTCCGCCCTTGCACCTGTCTGGGGTTTCTTACACTTCCAACTTCTCACGCTCTTCTCCGGCCTCCTGTGGTGTTTTTAACGCCGTCCAACATCGTAAACTGCCTCACCCCTTTTCTTCTCCTAACTACGACTCCGTTTTCAGACTTCCCTTAGCTCATTATAACCAGCTGGGCCCCTTTTACTGTCAAAATTCTCTTCCCTCTGACCCCAGCATTATCCATTTTAACTACAATCCGTTCGTTAAACGCAGCTGTTGACCGTTTTCTCATTTCAATTGCCCCTTCTCAACTTGTCATATCTCCTTTCGTTTCGCCTACGCAGCATATTACCCCGCTGGTCAAGGCATCTCTTTGTCTGATTCCTTGAATTATATTCTCTATCGACCCTTTTTCTGAACACGTGTCGTGTCTCCACGACACTATAGTGGTCTTTAAGATAAACTTGACTTTTCTCTCTCTCTTTCTCTTTTAACTTTTTAACTGTCGTGCCCGAGATAGTCTCGGGGTGGATTTTTTTCTTGCATCTTATTGTCAAACCCGAATCTATCTCGTGACAAGTTGATTTGGGCTTTATTCAATAGATGTCAGCACTAGTATTCTATACCATATCTTGGGAGGTGAATTTTTGCGTTATTCAGTAGATGGCAGTTTATGAACGTTATTTTGTACTAAACATTTGATTTTTGCAATAAAAAATTGACATTTTCCGTACCAAAATCATCAAAATAACTTGATAGTTAAAAGGTTAAACTAAAGTTGCATTTACAAATCTGGGATTTGTAAAGTGTATTCCACATGTTTTTCGGTCAGAAACGTGTCTTTGTTTTTGACCGTATGTTCTCCGTGGATCTTTATATATTTAACATTCTAGTTTAAAAATCTTTTATTTATTCTCAATATCGAGAAATAACAACTAACACGTATAAAAAGTAAGACACTACGAACTTTCACTCCTACGGTTTAAGTGATGAATTAGAATAGAAGGAAAATTTTTACTCTGCCCTTTCCCGTTGAAATTGGCAGTCTGTCTGCCCTCTGCATTTTTAGAATGACGGTACCTGAAAGTTTTGAATTTTAACTTTCATTTTAACCAAAGAGGACGTGAAGTGGTTCAGAGTGCCAGCAATGGCTCGCGGGAAGCAGGTTGTAGAATTATATAAAATTACTTACATAGAATTGCACAGGATGGAACTTAAAGAGTGGCAACTAGGTATGTACAAAGTATACAGAAGAGATACAGGGCTGAAACTTTTATGCCACTTAAAAGTAATGATCGGCATTATTTAGCATCCGTTGCTAACGTCCTGGAAGCTGCAGGAAGCCTTTGGCAGCACCTGATCTGTTGATCCTTCGAATGAAACGGTCTACAGCCTGCAGAATCTCTAGTGGAATCCACGGAGCGGTTACTTCCTCTTGGGGATGAGGTCAAAGTCACATGGACTGAAGTCCTGGGAATATGGGCGATGGTGGAGCACTTCTCAGATCCAGCGAACAAACACATCAGCCACAGTGTGCGCACAAGCATTTTCCTTCCATCAGTACGATGCAACAAATTATTTCGCACTATAGACTGGTAGCTAAAAGATGGCTGTGTTCATCCTGTCACTGTGAAGGCGGGTGATGTTTGTAGACACAGTGCATTCGCTCTGAGGTAAGGCAGGTATATGACGTACGTGTTGTGTAAGCTGCTTTCCTGGGTTCTTCTGCGTGGGGGCTCTACAACAGTGTTACCACTATTAAAGTTCCACCCCTCGTACTTGACTCTCACAACAGAACTTCCTTCGCGAACATAATATTATAATCTCCAACAAAAGTTATCGTTAAGTAATCAAGCCTTGAGAATGAGCCAGCGGCTTATAAGGCCAGTTAAAATATTTTTTTAGATCTTGTTTTTGTTGTTGTTCTGAATGACCCTGGACAGAAGTTCAAGACCAGGTCCATATAGGCTTCGGGCTAACAAGTGCGGCTCCAGTTTATAATAGCACCACAGGGGTCAGAGTCCGACTTGGCTGGGTGCCACCACAATTTTGACCGAGTCCCCCCTAAGGGTGACATCTGGGGAGATCGTACTATCCCTCACACACTTTATGACCTCAAAAAGGGGCTTTCCGGTCTACGGATTTAACGTGCCCATATCTGGCCTAGACACGGAGGTATTTCATGGCGCTTGTCGGGATTCGACCCGAGCACCCTCAGTGCCGAAAGTCGACGCACTATAGATAGGCTACCTCGGGCCCTTTTATATCTTAAATATCTTCTAAACATCAGTAGCGTAACCCGGAGAAATGTTCGGGAAGCCCCTTAAGTCTGACAGAGACATTATTAAAGACTTTCTTTTCTCAATTCATTGTAATAATATTTGGAGGATGAAAGACTTTCATTTTTAAGGGGGGTTGGGCCTATTAGATCTTCTTGTGTCCCTGAAACTTGGTCACCCAAGACATGGTCAAAAGCAAATATTGTTGTTTTTGTTGTTGTTATTTCTAATGCCCCCGGACCAAAGGTAGACCAGGCCCAGGTCCAGACCAAGTCCATATAGGCTAGCGGAATGAGGGGTAAGGCTCCGGTTTATAATGGCATCACAAGGGCCGGAGTCCTTTTTAGCAACGTGTCACCTCAATTTTGACCGACCACACCCCAGGGGTGACAGCTGGGGGATCGTACCTTTCCCCCCTCTCTGACCTCATAGAGGTACTTTCCGGTTTACAGCTTTAACGTGCCTATATCTTACCTAGACTCGGAGGTATTTAATGGCGCTTGTCGGGATTCGATCCGAGCACGCTCAGCACCGAAAGCCGGTGCGCTAACACTAGGCTACCTCGGGCCCAGAAGCAAATATGCGTACTCTATGCGTACTCTGTAGAATACGTATATTTGCTTTCATCTCTCTTTGCTGTCTACTTACTTTGTCTCTCTCTCCAAAATTTCCGCCACGCGACGGAAAATTTATGCATCCCCCACCCAATCCGGTCCCACTGACAAACAATGGATATGAAATATTTTACATCAGGCTTGTTATTTAGCTTAGTTGAGTAAATAACACTCAAACTAGGTTCATCTCTGTCAGTCTGTTTCTGAAATTATTAACTTCTGTCAAAAGAAGTTGACATGTTTCGGTGAGGAAGACTGTCAAAGTATCCCCTCAATCATGGTGTTTTTCAAAGGAATGGCAATTCTAAGTATTTACCATTTCCTTTTCTGCACTTTAGTTATTCATTTCCGGTAATCACGCTCAATGTTTTCAGATCATCCCTCCAAATCGACAAACTTCTGTTTCTACAGAGACCCGGAGTAAAAAATCTATTTGCTTTCACGGCCTTCCGAAATCGAACTAATTAATCGGTCGTTACACTGCCAGCAAAATTGTCTTGCGAGCTACGTCTGCAAGCTTGCCAGAGGTTCCTCATCTACGTACTACGAAAGAAAATTGCAGATGTAATACTTATCAAAACCTAACAAGCGCGGGAGGAATATTGAGAAAAAATTGAGAGAACACATTTTTGACGTTAAAGTCAGTTACTATGTATCTACTATTGAGTTTTATCATTTCCATGTTTCTTCCTTCCTCCGGATGTAAGTTTTGTGAGAACTGCCTCTATCATCGGAAATTCGCATTTCATGTTCATTAACCTCGTTTTTCGTCTGGAACTTTATTTTACGACACTTATATGCACTTTTTATCTGTAACCGAATTATGTAGTAATAGTATAAAAGGATGCATTATGTATGTATGTTACAGCGTAACACTGGAACGCCTGGAGAAATATCAACCAAACTTGGTACACATATGACTTACCATTTGGAAAAATATACTATAGGCGTAAGACACCCCTAGAACGCCTAGGGGCGGAAGGGGTGACATGTAAAAATAATCGGAAACGTCTAATATTAATGTCAAATTCATAGGTTTCGAGGTTCTGAGATGAATAAGGACACTCCCGATGCCGTTTAAGTGAAAGTTCAGCCCCTATCGGAATGGGGGAGGGGCTGAAGGGGGAGAGAATAAAAGGTCCAAAATAACAGAGCAGTGTCAAATCCATAGTTTTAGCGGTCGCTGAGATGAATGGTGACGTTTAAGTCCAAGTTCAGCCCCATCGGCATGGGGCCGATGTCCAAAATGATCGAGATAAACCGAGATGTCCTAAATACCCGGGAAACACCGGGCAAGCAACTAGCAATATAATAATTTTACCCCAGAAAGACTGTGGTTTTCCTTTAACACGCTTTAATATCAGATACCAACGACTTGATTTAAGCTGAAGAAATTCGATTTTCATATTGTTTTCTTTCTCTTTGAAATGGGTGAAGAGCTCGTAACACACACACCGACACTCATCTATATATATAAAACAGTTCCGTAACTGACTGACTGACTGACTGACAGATAACGCACAGACCAAATCACTGGACCTAAAAAGGTTGAAATTTTGCATAGCGATTCTTCTTATAGTGTAGGGGTGCACTAAGAAAGATTTTTGAAAAATTCTCGTTAGATTTTTTAAAATTAAACTATTAAGCTGTTTTGTAACTTTTTAAAGTTTGCATTTAAAATTATAATTGAGGTTTATAAAATTTATATCACGAGAAAGATCATAAAAATTACTTTAAAATGAAATCTTTTTCGAATCTTTACCTCCATTTTCTGATTTTTGATGAATTTTAAAGATTAATTTTTAGAATTTAATTTAATAAATGCTGATCACGTGGTTTCTTTTCTTTTGTGATACTTTAAACTAATTTTGATTCACGAGCATAACAACGAAATAAATTGACAAAAAAATTTGTTTTTCTTTCTAATGCTGCAGTCGATTGGACGTTGTCCAAAAAAATATTAAAATACAGTAAAAGAAATGTTCCTCAAACTGTACTATATTAACTGTGCTATATTCTTTAGTATGTTCTATTAGATTTAATTTGTATATTTTCTTCTACATTATTTTGTCTATAAAAATATCCGTTACAATTTTTTTATAAATATATTATACGTACATTTTTTTGCATTAATTGCATACATTGACCATTGTATGTAATTTGAATGTACTCCGTAGCGAAGCACGGGTATTCAGCTAGTAGATAAATATAAATTGGGTAAAAAAATGTCTACTTATATTTTAACAGCAAGCGCCATATAGCAATATACATCAACAAAATAAAACTCAATAAAATGCTAAAAATTTGGAATATTTCGAAATAAAGTACGTACTTCCCATTTCCATTGATCTGACGCAAATGAACCGAAAGTTATCTGAACAGGAAGAAAAGTGTATACCAGGGATCCTAGCAGGAAGTCCGGCAGTATAATGTATACAAGAATCATTGCTTTCTTCCTTAGCCCAGAAATCTGAAAAGGAAAAGGCTTATTATTTGAACACAGAATATCAATAAATAGCTCCGTAAATATCTTATGAAATTAACTATTAGCTATATTTTCATGAAACTTCAGCAATTTGTTAGCAATATACAGGGGGATTTTTTTTAAACTGACACTACTCAGAGCCATCTGTAGAGTGATCTATCAGCCGGAATTCCACCAAAATTGACAGAGGGACTAAGGACGACATGGAAAAGAGTTACCGTTAAAAACAAATTTAAAAAAAAAAAATTAAAAAGTCGCTGATAGGGGACGATATGGCGCTGTTGTTGTCGGTGCACCCGAGAATTTTCATAAAAGGCAAGTAAAACAAGTACAACAAAATGCAAATTCATGACTACATAGTCGACAGCAGCGCCAGTATTTTGGGCTATAAAGTTCGGTGCGGAATCTGCTGCGCCTTCGCTTTGCAGAAGAAAGGGTCATCAGTCGCTATTTTCCACTTGCATTTCCACCTCGCTCCCCCGACCTAACCCATGTGACTTCTTTCTGTGGGGTTCTTGAAAGTCCAAGGTGTATCTTGTTGGAATCTCTAACTTGGCGTCCCTAAAGGACAACATATCCCGGACTTTAATGAACATTCCTAGTGACATGTTATGCTTGGCCGTCGAGAATGTAGTGTTCAGGATACAATGTGTCGTCCACCAGGACTGTGGTCACATTGAAGGAGGGAGAAGTGAATTTGCTGCATAAAGTGGTGTTGCAGTCGAATTTCTTTGTTATTCATTTGTCTGCTTATAACAAATTTTTTGGTATTCATCCCTTATCTTTATAGTTCGAAATACTGGCGCTGCTGTCGACTACATAGTTGTGAATGTGTATTTTGATGTTTTACTTGCCTTTCATGCAAATTCTCGGGTACGCCAACAATCTTCCCCTATCAGCGACTTTTGGAACTAATTTTTTTTTTCGCGGAAACTCTTTCCCGTGTCGTCCTTAGCCGCTCTATCAATTTTGGTGGAATTCCGGTTGATAGATCGCGCTACAGATGGCTCTGAGTAGTGTCAGTTTTTAAAAAAATCACCCTGCATTATCAGCAAACTTTTTATCTCGATAGAAAACACAAGCATAGAAAAATTATAGCACACATTTTAGTATTTTGCTAATATATTATGTTCAATATTGAATTGTTTCTGCTTGAAAAGAGCAATTGTTCTCAAATGGAAACTGAACGCACTGACAGATCTTAGATACATTGCCATTCCACATTTTTCTTAGGCATACTCTCAAATACAGTTTCAAACGTTCTACGTACTCCCTACCTTCCATACATTATCATTATCATGTGCTCTTTTCAATTGTTAGACTAATTACTGTCTATTATATGGTTTTAAACACATGCCTTTCGTCTAATGGCATAAAAGGATAAACGATTTCTTCATTTATTCTAATGCTGTTCGTTCTCGTTATCGGAATGCTCTAAGTATTTAAGGGGACAAGGGAACTTCGGCATCGATTTTTTAAAATTTTAATTTTTAACTCTATATACGAAATGATAATAATTTGTATTCTTTTGTATTACATTGAAGACCCTTGGAATTCAAATTAAGGAATTTTTGGCAGAAAAGGCTTGTTTTTCAAAAAAAAAAAATTAATTCAAAAATGCTATCATTTTACAAAATGTTCCTTGTGCATTCCAAGTCATTTTAGAATCTTAAATTTTTTAATATAAGTTTACTGTATATATGTGCACATAATTGTGCATTGATTTTTTTATATGAATCTAAAGCCATAAATAAGCTTTTTTTTTAAATCTGCCTGTTATATATTTTATGCTTTAGCTTTCTTGCATGGTATATAAAATTGAAAAATATTCGTGGTTTCAAAGAATGATACCCAGTTTTGTGACAAGCACTTCTATTAACAATCATGAGAAATTTGAAAGAAATCAGAAGAAAATTAAAGCGCATGGAGCCTTTTGAAAAATGCTTCGTTTTCGGATCCATCGTTTTTCAGTATGTGTCGTTCATTTTACCCAGTCCCAATGATCATATTGCTTTGTTATGTTTCCGCATCTACCTTTTTCCCGCATTTATCGTTCATTTCAATCGGTCCCTTGAAAAACGATAGATTGAGATTCCACTGTATATATATATATATATATATATATATATATATCACATGTGGTATATATATATATATATATCACATGAAAATAGTCACTTGAAATCATGAAAATAGTAACATTTTACCTCAACATTATTCGCGTTATACCAGATTCCTATAACGCGATTTCATAGAACGTGTAACAAATTAATTGCGTTATACGGAGTCAACTGCACATTTTTTTCTGAAATATATTTTTACCTTCTCCTTCGAAAC
Organism: Dolomedes plantarius; assembly: GCA_907164885.2. NCBI lineage: Eukaryota > Metazoa > Arthropoda > Arachnida > Araneae > Dolomedidae > Dolomedes > Dolomedes plantarius. The sequence continues at coordinate 201,864,354 of OU015490.1, read as the reverse complement.
CGTGTAGGTTTTGCTGCCGCCTCGTATACAAGATTTCATATTCTTTTTGAGAGGCTACACGACCTTCCTTCCCAGTACAAAATTCTTTTGCACTGGTGTAAGGCAGTGCGTCATTTATCTCAGAAATACACTTCCGGCCAGTAATCGATAATGGTATAGACAAGTCCCAATTTTCTGGACAGTCTGTAAGAGAATTATAGCGATTACAAACAAGTTTGCGTATATTTTGAACATTATAACTAAGGCAACTACAAACATTTAAAGAAGATGTTTTGTTTTGATATTATTTAATAAATAATTATTAGTTGCATGCAACACAAAATGAGCAAAAAATATATAAATTATTTACCTCGTTGCAAAGAAAAATTAGGAGGATAGTTGCTTATTCGTGAAACATGATGACATCCATAAATATATCGGTTTTCGTAAATCACATAATGATTAATAATTTTATTTAGTTGCATGCAACACAAAATGAGAAAATATATATAAATTATTTACGTCGTTGCAAGGAAAAATTAGGAGGATAGTTGCTTATTCGTAAAAAATGATGACATCCGTAAATTTATCGGGGTGTTTCGTAAATCAAGGTATGATTAATGACTTTATTTAGTTACATGCAACACAAAATGAGCAATATCAATATATATATATATATATATGTGTGTGTGTGTGTGTGTGTGTGTGTAAGTGTAATGCGCTGTACATCACGTAGTAGAGGAGATGATTCTCACTGCAAGAACGGCACATCACGGGGAATCAAGAACTTTGATAGTCGTGGACCGCAGAGGAACTCTTGAGGAGAGGCATTGAAGGGACGCACAGAACAGAGATGCGATACATATTATTTTATTCCGGATTATTCTGCAGACAAATATTATTCAGCAAAACACAGTACCTTTACAACTGGACACACACAATAGCAACGCGAACGGTCCATGCCGGGGCGCATTCAGAAGGCAGATTTTACATCGTTATATCGGGCAGTAGCGGAGCAGCGCGAAAACAGAACAAGGTTAATAAGAGAGGCGAGGAAGCAGAGCTAGGACGATACCAGAACAAGACATAGACAGTAAAGTGTACGCCGAAAACTTTTGCAGAAAGTTATAAAGTGTAGGAGTGCTGACCGCGGGGAAATCTTTTTATTGGCTAGAATTGGGCATCTGACTTGATTACATAAGGGTCGCATGATGTTCCGAAAAGAGCACCGTGGCGAAAACAACACGTGGTGCTGATTCATGTTTACAAATATCTTTAACGCGCATGCACTAAGGGGTAATATGGATGGTTAGTTCGTTAATTCCTACGTCTCAATTAGAAGAAAGGGATTGTTCTTTATTGAGAGGAAACAAGGATAGTTTTAAATACGCATTAGATATATAATGTTGGGCCGTTATTATCACACACACACACACACACACACACACACACATATATATATATATATATATATATATATATATATATATATATATATATATATATATATATATATAAATTATTTACTTCAATGCAAGGAAAAATTAGGAGGATAGTTGCTTATTCGTGAAACATGATGACATCCATAAATATACCGGTGTTTCGTAAATCACATAATGATTAATGTCTTGTTTATGCCCCCTATTTAGTTAATGACTTATGATGCCCCTTATTTAGTTGCCTGCAACACAAAATGAGCAAAAAAATTATAAATCATTTACTTCGTTGCAAGGAAAAATTATGAGGATGGTTGTTTATTAGTGAAACATGATGAAATCGATAAATATATCAGTGTTTCGTAAATCCCATATGGTTTGTTTTGGACCGCTACGGTCATTCTTTGCTACACGAGGGCTAATTAGACCGGGACCTACAGCTTAAAGCCGATTCCGACTACAAACATGTATGCCAATAGTGGGACACGAAGCCACAGACTCTGGTAACGAAAGCTGGCGCCCTAGTCATTCGGCCATCGTCGGGCTAAATCACATAATGTTTAATGACTTTATTTAGTTGCATGAAAGACAAAATTAGCAAAATATATATAAATTATTTACGTCGTTGCAAGGAAAAATTAGGAGGATAGTTACTTATTTTTGAAACATGATTACATTCATATATATTTTGGTGTTTTGTAAATGACATCATGATTAATGACGTTATAACAACCCATCTACTAGTTCAGTTGATCTTCAAGTAAGGCCTGGACTCCACTTCACCAGAAAACGCGACAGAAACAGAAAACAGAATCGGAAAATCTACGCACTTCCGGTTTTTTCCGTTTCTGCCCAGCAGAATGACGGCGGAAAACAGAGTTGAAAATGTTGAACTTTTCTGTTTCCGTCCGCGGATTCCGCGTGTATGACAGCCAATAGGAATGCGTCTTGATCCACGAAACACAAAACAGCAATGGCGTCTCGGTTTGACATGGAAGCGTTTATTTATGAAACCATCACCTCCATAACTGCAAGCTAAATAAGTCAAACAGTAAATTCTACTAGAATAATTTGTTGGAATAATGATTTTCTATTACCAGATAATGGATTTAGTGCAAACTGATCTGTAATCCTAAGATGTCACTTTGTAAAGGTCTGATATTTTTAACTATCCAAATGTTATAGAGATGATATACACTAAACATGACAACTAAAACCCTCAGTAATATTTTGTCGAAATTTCTATTACATACTATTTGTTATGCACTACTGTTTTTTCAACAAGACTTTTTTCAGAACTCCTGATCGGTAGTTCGAAGATCTCTAATTAAGGTGTTTTGAATACCATGTTTTTCCCTTTCTTGGAAAATCTTTCGAACCCAGAATCGATGTTTTCTTTTTTTTGCTTCAGAGGTTCTAATTAAAGACATCAGACTTAGGAAGTGCAAACTCGCCATAGCAAAATCTGTGTCGTTTTCCATACTTTCTTGAGCATAAGTATTTTATGTCCGAATCACAGCCAATGTAAATCAATAAACAAAAAAAACAAAAAATGACGACAGATGGCGCCAGCTGAGCGGAATCTGTCTGAGCGGAATCTGGTGAAGTGGAGTACAGAAAGAACGGAATCTCAGCAGAAACAGAAAACAGAAAAAAATTCCGTTTTCTGTTCTGTTTTCTGTTTCTGGTGAAGTGGAGTCCTGGCCTTAATCTCTAAACAAGCTGCTGGAAATAGAAGTTGAGATCTCCAGGTTTCTGGGGCAAGTGTGCCGTTGACCTGTTATGATCTTTCCTCTCTAATAAGTCTTGTCGTGCATATATACTGTAGCCCTAAATAATATGATTACAGAATGCTTTACAGCAAGAGTGCAATTCAACATCTAATGAACTGGCCCCTTATCAGTGGTAAAACAAGTACCGACATTCTCCTTTCTCACATGGCGGACTCTAAATCAATAACTTTTCAGTGGATCCCATCACATGGGGCTTTGTTCGTCAACGATCAGGCCGACCTACTAGCAAACGAGGGCTGTTTAGAGGATTCGCCCTTGTTTGAAGTCTTAAGTGCATCGGAAGCTCATTCTGTTTTAAAGATCAGGCTATACAGTTTTTAGAGAGAGCCTCCTGCTCATCATTGATATCCGGCCAAGCGCCCTGGTCTGACATTGCTCATTAGAGGTCCGAGACCAATACAGTCTGCCTTGGCTTGTCTTCAGAGTGTCCATACAAATGGTATGCTTTTCGAGAACTCTACTAAGGTCTTTCCCCTTTGTTCCTGTTCTGCTGATCCTGCGAATCCTTCCCGCATTGTGGACTGTTTAGGCATCTCCGTCAGTATACTTGCAGCAGATCAGGATTCTGTTTCCTCCTTTTCCCGCCCATGACGGAGCCTCATGGATCTGGTTTAGCATTTTCTAGTCTAGAGGGCTTAGCAACAACAACAACAGAATTTATAGAAACCAGACTCTTTTTTAAACGTAGGATTACGTTCCTCCATAATGGTCCTCCGGAAAGGAAAATTTCAGACGCTAAAACTGTCCGTCCGTCCGTCCTCACGTGTTATAATTTTGGCTGCGCACCAAACCCAGTCTATCGCTTGGACAAGTTAAACAGAAAAGTACCAAGATGAGTCAAAATTTTGACATACATATATGTATATATATACATACGTACATATATATAGATACGTATTATACATGCAAAAGAGGTAAGCAACGATAAGTAATTCTAGTTAATAACCTGCGGTAGTTCCGTTAAAAGAGACTACCTGAATTTTTTTTAACATTACAAGTATTTTAACACCACATTCAGAAATTAATATAACAAGTCAGTGCATACATGCTATCTACATTAGGTAAAGAATATTTGAAAAACATAAGTGCTTCGGACACATTTCCCTGCTAACACGGCCGCGTTTACCACTAGGTAAAAGAGGCACTTGCTTAGGGTCTGCGCAGGTACATTTGTCAGTACTGCATGAAAAAAATAAATCCACCGGCATCGATTTCTTAACTTAATTTTAAAAGTATATACAATAATAATACTTATCTCCCCGCTATTTGGGCGGTATCCTTTATCGCTATTTCAGTGGCAAGGGGAAACGTACGAGACAGCTCATCTGTGCGCTGTGTATGAGTATACATTGTTTTTTTCCCGAACCATTAAAGCCTGTTCACACTGAATCCGGAGCGTAACGTAGCGTCAAAAATTTTAACCGATCACAGAGCTTAATTCCTTGACCACGTGATATACCAGGCCAATCATAGTTCATGCTCACAATCCAACGTAGTAACGCAACGCAATGCTCCGGATGCAATGTGAAGGGGCCTTTAGTGCGACGCGAGCGGAGGTAGGAGAACACGTTTGTCTACGCATATCTTGACGCATTCAGTCGCAGTCGAACAGTTATCGGCAAAACAATGCACATCAAAGGGCCCAGACATTTCATGAAAGTAGTTCTTTTTTTTTCTACATAATTATACACGATAAGATGCACTTAATTTTTGTGTTTTAATAATAACTATGTTTTATATTTTAAAATCGTTCGATTTTATATTTAAACAAAGAAATTTATATGGTATATACACATGAAACATTTTTCTCTGTACATTATATTAAATATTTACTTTTTTATTGCTTTTTGTTATCATTTTGTTTAAAGGAGAATGTATGATGCGTTACATTTTAAATTTTTTTTATTGCATTTACTTAATTTGAGAAACATTTAAATTTTCATTAAATAAATCGTAATACGGTATTTTAATTCGCATTTATAAAACTATTGTTATTGTACTGTTAGAATATAAATTTGTAATTTTCTTCAAATATAATAACAATTTTAAATTCTATGTATAGATACCTTTAATAGCATCTTTCAAACATACCAGCGGATTTGAAAAACCGCTTCTGAAAAATTGAATCCTATAACTGAATATTTAGCAACGTGGCTATAATCCACCCTTAACCTAACTGGCCTATTCTCTGAAGCGGCAGTTAAATAATTAATATTCATTAGCACAGCGAATGTGATAGCGCGGTCCGGGCCTCAGCATCATTAAAGACACCGGAAGTTATTAAACACCATGGGAAAGTCTTTATTGGAACCACCTGGAGTTTCTGTAAAGAAATCTAGATGGTTCGAGAAGATTCGGAAGGGATTTAAAAAGGCCAGCCCATCCCAGCCAAGAGATGAGGTTTGAACGACGGAAGACTGTCAGGGGACTTACTGCTTGGAGATAGAGCACCGGAGGCCCTCACCAGAGGAAGAATCGACAGACCTGCTATTCTGCTTAATAATGCATTTTGTTGATTGTCTGGCGGTGCAGATTAGATGCTGTACGAAACTGTGTTATACTTGTATATAATTCGAAGAAACAAAACTAATAAAGATCTTGTCTCTAGTAAATGGCTTTGTCCTCTCTCTAAAAAAACTCTCTCGAATAGTGAAGTTTAGTTGTGGGGCCACTACACCACAAATACAAAACTGTATCCACATTTCCTAACGTCGGAATAATTACGTTCGCGAAGTTAGCGATCTCACCGAATGATGTCATACCAATGAAGATTTCATGAAAGTCCTTCCTCAAGCTTATTTTTAGTCCTAGAGAACTATGTTCTACCAAATGCATCCCCAAAACGAACACGTCGGCGCCGGTTTCAAGTTACTCGCGAAAGCAATGACATAACCGAAACCGCCGTACGAGTTTATCGTTTTTTTTTGTCCTTAACTGGTATAATACTATAATATAACATTAGTAATATGAACCATTTGCTGAAATAGATAAAAACTAACTAATCTATAGTCCTGAACGTGGTTAATACTCATTATAATAGCTTGCAAAATACTTCAGAAAACCCGGAAATTTGAAAAAAAAAATTCAGACGGGAAAATTATTTACCATGTCAACATGAATTAAATTTTCTAGAAAATTTTTCTAGACATACTAGTTTCTCAGTTTTAGTCAATGATTTTCTATGTTGTCTTTTTCAACAACCTTGAAAAATATTTGCCCATAAATGCATCGCTTAATATCTCCCTATCCTGTTTTCTTCTAATTATTTCTTTTCTCTCTTACGTTTTCTTCATAATTCCGTCGATTCATTTTTTTTTCCTTTTTCTCTCTATATCTTACTATGTATGTAATGTATAGCCAACTTTTGAACGCATTTCAAGCTCAAAATTTCGTTACACGATGTTTTACAAAAGAGAAATGAAAATGAAAAAACTCCTTTTGAAGGAAAGCTCAAAATACCGCATTTTACAGACCATAAGACGAACCTCAAATTTATGGGAGGATTTTTAGAAAAGAATATTTTGTTAGGTATACAAAAATATTTTCAATTTCTTACTTAATAAAGATTTTTAAAAATATGTAGTAAAAATATGCATAGTAAATATACTTATATATATATATAATAAATATTTATAATATTTAAAATAAAATATTTATTTTATTTTAATGTTACCTTCGGACCATAAGACGCACCCCAATTTTAAGTGGATTTTTTTTATGTAAAAAGGGCGCTTCTTATAGTCCGAAAAATACGGTAGTTTGAATCACTATTCTTTAATCACTAACAAGTAATATTAAAACTGTAGTAATTCAATACCTCGATAAGACAGAAAAAAAATTCAGATGGATTTGCAAAGATCAAGATGTTTGTACAACCTACCTTTGTCATTCTTTTCAAGCATTACATTACTCTCACAAAGGAATGGGTAACTTGAATCATTGCAGTCTTTCGTCATTAGCACACTACTATTTAAACTGAGCACCACGCAGTCGTGGAGGAAAGCCTCTCCCTCAGGCCACTTTAATCCAAATGACTCGAAATCTTTCAGGATTGCAGGTGCTGAGCCCTCCTCTCTATTCAATAAAAAATATTTACATGTTAAAACATTGTCTATAGTATACGCGTAATACTCTTTATCACCAATTCATTTTTATATATATGCATCATTTTGCCGTCCACTTAGCATAGTGGATAAAGTCTTCGCTTTCCACACTATGGGATTCGATTCCAGTGTAAGGCTTGGTTGTGATCTGGTACGGCGTGTCCAGCGAAGGAGTCCCTGATTTCAAAATTAAAAATCTAGAAAACAAAGATCTGTAAAAGAATGAAACAAACGGTATGTTTATCGGGAAAGCTGTAAGAATTTTATACACTAATTTTCGAAATAGTTACAAAAGCTGCTAACAGATGGCGCTCTACAACTCGTATCAGTATGCATTAATAAATTCATAGTCTCTGCAATTACTAAATCACAATCTTTTCAAAATGTCCACTATTCGCTGTACGGAGGTGGCGCAAACGAACAATAAAATTTGCCATCACACCCTGTAGTGTCTCAACAGAAATCGATTCAGCTGCCACACAGATCGCCGATTGAAGCTCGTCCAGCGTGGTGAGATGGTTCCTGTAGACAGTATCTTGTGCCCCACAAAAAATAGTCACAAGGACTCAGGTCCGGCGAATATAGAGGCCAATCCATGCCTGCGCCAGTAAAATTTGGCTAACAGCGCCATCTGTTAGCAGCTTTTGTAGCTATTTCGAAAAATAGTGTATAAAATTCTTACAGCTTTCACGATAAACATACCGTTTGTTGCATTCTTTTACAGATCTTTGTTTTCGAGATTTTTAGTTTTGAAATCAGGGACTCCTTCGCTGGACACGCTGTATAAAGTCAGTCTTCCACCTGAAATAGGAACCCCGTCTTGAAAGGGAGTCTGCGGAAATATCACTGTCCATCGTCGCGGTCATCATCTGTGTAAAAATAAGTTATCTTTGTGTCTATGCATTTCTTTTTGTATATTGCCACCTTTCTCTTCATATGTACTCCGGACTGGGGATCTTGTCTACTGAGGCCTCGGGGACGTAAACAACAATAGCAACATATGAAACATACACAATACAAGCCAAATCGGTTAAGTCCAATTTTTGAAATTTTAGTGTCAAAGCAATTGATTGACTCCAAGCTGTTAACATTCATAATAAATTTCCCAAATAATAAGGACTAACACCACTCAATGACAAAATATTTTTGGGCCATCGAATAATAAGTAACTTTTTTCAGAAGCCAATCGTCCATACTCTAATGTAAATCATTGCAATAATGCAATTCAAACGTAGAAGCTAGTACTTGATGATAACATTCAATCGTTTAGTGTTGTTTCATCACAAAATTAAATAAATGAGTCAGTTACAATCTAATTTATGCAGAAGTAAGTGCTTGTGAATTATTAAACTAGCTGAAGTACCCGGCGTTGCCCGGGATTTTAAGAATGTTTGTTTACCAAAATTATATCCGGGATGTACAAAAAAAACACACTTCCTTCACATGAGGTCAAGCCTAGGGTCTAAGCCCCTACTATCCCCCTGAAAATCTGAATTTTTAAAAAATATTTCTTGCTGTGTACCTAGGGCTTTAAGAGGGCCATTATTCAAATTTTCAGCTTCCTAGGCTTTATGTTATACTGTATCCAGGGATACAATGTTATTTTTTTTAGGGGAGGGGGCTTAACACCTTAAAATTCAAATTTTTTTTGTAAAGATTTATTAGCTAGCACCTAGGATCTAAGAGGAACCACCATGGAAAATTTCAACTTCCCAGGCCTTATGGTTCCAGAGATACAGTGTTGGTTTTTTATTTCATTTTTTTAGGGGGAGAGGGCTTAACTCCTAATTTCGGAACCCTAAAATTCGGATTTTTAAAAAGATTTCTTCATGAACAGCTAGGGCCTAATAAGAACCACTCTACAAAATTTCCGATTCCTAAGGCATATTGTTCGAAAGATACTCTGATGACTGTAAGTGAGTGGTAATAGCCTATTTTATATACAGATATCCTTTGGTCTTTGGTTCGAATATTGAAATATTCTTTCCCCGAAGAAAATACTACCCTATTACATTTATCATAACCCTGTTCGAAAGAAGACCTCAGATATCTTGATAAAAACAGAACTAATTCATAAAAAATAATTAAAAGTTATTTACTTTTGAAACAAAAATTTTTTTATCTTTTATCTTAAGTCAAGTACCATTACATTTAAAGTGAGACCTAGCGATCAAATTATTTTCTCAAGATATGCAGCACTTTAAGAGAAATTAGAAACTACTTACTTAAAAAGAATTACATTCATTGAATTACGTCGGATATAATAGTTTGCTTTTCGACGGATTCCCACCCACAATAAATCAACACCTGCAATAGAAGTTAAATTAAAACCAAATGCAATGAAAGTATACAAAGATTTGTCGTGACAGCATTTCAACTCATTCTGCATTCAGAATACAGTGATTTAATTTCTTTTTCAAATTAAATCACCGCAATTTCTTTAATTTCCAACAACTGGAGTCAACATTGGAAATAAAATATTTTGGTTGTAGCTTTTAAAACCTCTCGGGAGATGAATGTGATAATTATCTTTCAGCCTTAGGGTCTGTTCACATAAGAGTCCTGTAGCGGAAGCGTAAAAAGAAAGATGGCGCTGGGACGGAAATAAACCAACCATAGGCGTTAAAATTTCGTTGCTAATCGTTTGGAGGTCTGTCATTGGTTAAATATATTTCAATACTTTAACGCTTCCGCTACCGGACTCCTATGTGAACAGTCCCTTATACGATGGAAGGGGAAAAAAAGATTTGAAGTGAGAGAATTTCAACTTATTTTCCTTTTAGAATTCAGTGGTTATTGTGCCTGAGTTGGAATCAACATTCGAAATAAAATATTTAGGTTGTCTTTTATCCACCCGTTTTTTCGTGCATCAAAGACATATTAAGATATTGATTTGATTTGAATTTAACTTGATTTGTTTCATTTCGTTTCAGATGGAAATTTAGAGCAATTGGCTGGAATAAAACTTTAACTCTTTAACAGGCATGGACAAGTTTCTTCAAATATTTAACAGACTCTGAAATTATTCATGCTTTTCGTGAATCTTGGACATCTGATTGGGACTTAGAGACAACTGAAGATGGAAGCAACTCAAGAAATGGGAAGAGTCCATTTAGGACAGGGGTTCCCAACCTGTGAGTCGCGACTCCCTTGAGCATCGCAAAGTGTTTCCTTGAGGGTCGCCCTGGTTTTATTCAATTATTTATTTACAAATGCCGGGCGTTTGATAATCAAGCCATTAGCCTTCTAGCTTCCCAGTGTTTCTGAACAATAAGATCAAAACCATTAAGTGCAGAGCACGTGTCTAAACGTTCACTATTCATTGGTCGTTTGGAATTTATAAAGTACAATTAGATGAGTCCCTAAGTCATATTCTAAAAAGATGGGAATTGAGGTAATCGTGTCCAGTCAAGACGAAACAGGGCAACAACAGAACCACGAGAAAAACTCGGAATGATCTTGGAACAGCAAGGCTCTCTCAAGCCTTTCCCCTAGCTTAATTAATCATCTCAAGTTTATATCTTTTTCCAAGTTCCAGTTTAATTAGAAGTTTGGCATAATGGAAGGTCATAAATAGATTCGGATTTTGTAGAATGGTGGTACCTTTCTTGTTTTATTCAATTAAAAAACTTTTAGCGAATGTCACCGAAAAAATGTGTCGGTATTTATTTACCATGAAACTTCAGGGCAGTGACGTCTTTTAAAGGAAAAACTCTCATTCAAAGCGCAAACTCGGTTCGTTAGAAATCTGCCACCTTTATTTGGTAGTAATCCACAAAATTAAGCTTCCCGGACGGTTAGTCCATAAGCATTGGTGAGCCTGAAGACCAGAAGCTGCGTAGCAATATCTGCAAACTCAGCTGAGGGTTTATTTCCCCTGTTCGGTTTATGTTTAGTATGGGCCTGGGCACCGGACGCACAGTACAGATCTGCCAACCAATTGAGGCAACCCGGGACCCCCTTTATTTGGTAGTAAATAAAAATTGGGGTTACGTAGTCGTACAGTACACATATTCAAGAAGCAATTTTCTCTTTCATCAGACTGTGCTGTCACATTTGGCATTACTATTGTAGTTTCTCCAACGGAATAAATCAACTTTATGTATGTAGGAGTTTTTCTGTTTTCACTGTCATATAATTCAGGATCGAAACGGCATATGCATTATTATTATTATTTTTTTTTTGAGGTTCTGATCTGTTCTATTTTGTTCTTGCTTTTATACACCTTTGACTGAGGGATCAATGTTTCTTAATGGTCTCCATTTCTTACAAACTTTTTAAATATTTAATTTTCGTTAAATTAAACATTAAGTTAGAATTAAATTATGGAAAATGCTTGTTTCTTTACGTCTTAAAAGGCCTTTTTAATGAAAATATATAGAGGGAAGGGGGGGGGGAGGGGCTAAAAGCAGAATGCGTGGAAAATATTGAAGGGATTCGCGACTCGAAAAAGGCTGGGAAACACTGGTTTAGGAGTTTTTAAAGACTAACCCTTTTCTTTCTTTTTTCTTTTGCTTTAACAACAGCCGTATTATTTTTATTTTTATTTTTTACACGTGACATTTCTTAACAAAAATTCTCCTTATCAAAGAAACTTTTAGTCTGTTTTTAGTATTATAATCTTCAATAACACCAAATGTGACCTGTTGTAACAAAGTTCATCGGTTATGACAAATTTAAGATAATTTTAATATCATCCCAAAATAAACGTTAATATATTTCAATCCGAAATAAAGATCAATTAAATATTTCAATCCATTCCTGTTATTGATTACATACTACCTCCTGCTATGTTAAAACCTTAACTAAATTCTACCTATATGGCTGAACAAAAAACTAAGCGGGAGAATCTATTACTTAAAAATAGAACATTAATTTTAGGAAAATACTGGGAAAGTATCTACCGTTGCTGAATACAGACCTCTCATTAAGGCTGCTATGTACTAAGAAAAATATCGTATTTCCCTTTTCCTCTTCTTGAAGACTCTTGTGGTGGGAGGAGTCCAGTTGACAGTTCAAGAATTCCACCCCCCTTAGGATTGACATTTTGAGGGATTGTAATGGCTCTCTCTCTATAGGGGGGTTAAGAGCTGCCCCCAAATTTTTTATTTAAAATATATTTTTGTCAACTATTTACAGGTACATAAATGCTGATAATCAAATAAAATTGGTATTGTCAGATAGCCTGAACTTTTCTGCAAAGCTCTACAGGATTTATTTTATAAATTTCGTCCACCGAAAGAATTTATGAGCGTTTAAAACACACTATACCAGATTTTTCCCCCGAATAATTTAAATTTAAATATATTAATTGCATTTTTTTAAAAAAAACGAAAAATGTACACAAATGTAAAATTTCTTTCTCTATGGCGGAGAACATTTTTTTTAAAAATCTTTGAATCCAAGTCGGCAATCCGTGGACAAATTTTCTCCATGGGTTAACATTGAGGTGAGCGAATCCAATGGGGTTAGTACATAGCAGCCTTAAATATACTGAATAATTTTTTTAAAAATTAGGGATTGATCGGTTAATTGTTTAGGTCTGCAAGTTAAATAAATTAGAAGCCTTGAAAGCTCAAGCTTAAATACTGGGCTCCAGAAAAAATTGATGCATGGCATCCCATTTTCAAATAGTTACACATACATACTGATGGATCCACAAAATATACGATATTTAATATAGGTGCTGATGTATTTTCGTCAACCTTCTAAAAGTGTATGGCTGTTGGAAAATTGGCCCCGCATTTTTACGTAAGGATCGCTGTGGTCAATATTGCTACTGCTGAGTTGTGTCAAAACGTACAGATGACGATGTGGTCACCGAAGCCATTATGGCCCTGGATACCAGTGAACCGGGATCATCAGCATGTGTAATATACTGCCGTGTGATAATTAATATTGTAATCAAGTCCGGCTGAGGGGTAGTCCTGCAATGGATCTTTATGTCACCGAGGGTACACTAGGTGGGAGAGGTTTGTAGGCTTGCACAATGGGGATGAAAGCTGCCAGAGCCAGATTTACCGCTATCACTTCTGGCTGCTAAACGTATTATTAGAAAGGCTTTCTGTGGTTACGTCTTAGAGAGCTCGCAAGTGTTAACGTCCATGATGGAAGGAAAAGGGGGGGGGGTAAATAGTTCAATAAATTGATTCTTTGACTCTCTAAATGAGTCCACTTTCTTTAACACACTATGACATTTATTACATCACTAACGAACATACATAAAACATATATAATAATAACAATGAAACCTATGGAACGTCTGCGGGAGCACGTCTGCTCATCACGGTGTCCAATCACATTCTCTCTCCTGCGCTTTTGGGCCGTCTGCCCACTTCGGCGTCTCGAAGCTTACTGTCGCTTGCTGCATTCTCGAAGTGTATTTCTCGTTTGCCAACAACACAAGCTAAGCTCAAGAAAAAGTTAGGCATGCCTAGTTCATAAGCGTGGAGTAGAATTAAAGGAGATTTAGCAAAAATTAAGTTTCTTTCCCTTTTAAGAATGACAACTGGACATGATTACCCACAGAAACAATTGAAGAAAACAGGAATAGAAGATTTTCCCATTTGCCCTTTACGTAACAAAGTTGTTATGACAGGAGACCATTTGCTAGCCTGTACATTACCTGCATCACTTTAAACAGTCAGTGTTTTAAATACCTCCTTACATGCGATTTTACTGAACTGCTAGACACCGCACAGTTTGCCTCGTGCTGGTGAAGAATTTTTAAAAAAATGTATCGCCAAACGTTTAAGGCTGCTGTGTATTAACCCTATTGGATTCGCTCACCTCAATGTTAACCCATGAAAATACCATTTTTATTGGATTATCAGCATTTATGTAGCTGTAAATAGTAGAAAAATTTTCTCCATAAGTTAACACTGAGGTGAGCGAATCCAATAGGGTTAATAAACAGCAGCCTCAAACGTTTGGCGATACATTTTTGGGGGTAAGTCGTTTGGCGATACATTTTTTTGGGTAAATCTGCGAATGCATTGCTAATAACTTTTAAATCAAGGTACTACTCGAAAACGGTAATACAAAACAGGAGAAATCCGTCTAATATTATAAGGTTTTAAACTTACCCTGTTCCTGTAATTCTCGAAGTAACGTAGAATTATTAGGTATTTCACTCAATAAATAACCGAAATGTAATTTACAGGTAACATCAGCTTCATCCCACGTTACATGTTCTTTTAAGAATGCCTCGTAATATATCGTTTTTCCGTTTCTCGTGATATTCGGATGGTTCAGAGACCTACGACTTCTCACGAAAACATCTCCATACACTGCAAAAAAAGAATATCGTATGTAAAAAAATTAATTTTTACCCCTACATAAAACTAAATCTGTTGTTGGTCAAGAAACAAAAAAATTAAGCCGGTAAGTTCACAAAATACAGTCAAATGCAAAAATAAATTTCATACTCTTGTATTTTTTAGATACTTTCGAATATGAGTGGATGAATACGAATGAGAAATTGATAACAGCTTACCTGAAGTTATGAAAGCTACATAAGTAACTATTGCGCTTATTCTGAAAATGTATATCTCTTTCATTTCGCCAAAATCTGCCCAAAAAAGAAAAAAACGGTTAGCAGGATAGATATCAACGTCACAAAGGATGTTTTATTGCAAACGAATATTAAAAATAATCAGAAGTCCATTAAGTTCGTCTTTTGGAAGCACATTCCACTATTTGAGCCATTCACAAGCCAAATCAGTTAAGTCCACTTTTTGAAATTTTTGAAATTTTAGTGTCAAAGTATTTGATGGACTCATAACTTTTTACATCTCTATATATAAAAATGAATGTTTGTTTGTTCGTATTTTATGCACTGCCGTACCGTTCATCCGATTGCAATGAAACTTGGTCAACTTATTGCTTGAACTTGCGCGATAGTTATAGACTATTTTCATCCCGCTACGACGTACCATTCCCGAATTATGTTAGAACAAGTTTGCGCGGTATCAACGAATATTTTTGTTCAAAGCCATTGTAACATTTCATTATTGCCAATTAAATTATAACACATCCGTAAAAATAAATAGACATGAATTAAAAACGTGATTTATTCATATATTGGCACATGCCAGAATGAATTTGATATATTATTTTCATATAAAGCCATAGATTAAAAAAATACATATATTGTTTTCATATACGTCATTTCATATACTTCATATACGCCGGAATATTTCTTTTTAAAAATAAAAATATAAGCATGGAAAGTCATTCATTTTCAATGAATGTGTTATCAATCCATTTCATGAATTGAAACTATCCCAAGCTACCTGTTCAAACTCAAATATACTGAAGGACACGTTCACTTAGCTAGAAACACGTGCGTTTAGCCTTGACGCGATGATTTATATAACTGAAGTGACATTGAAACATAGATGATTTTGTTTTGAGAAAGAATTACAATCATGAAATACGTGTATAATATAATTAAGAAAGTCTTAAAGTGGCATTGAAACGTAGCAGACGATATAGTTTTGAGAAAGAATTTCGAGCAGGAAATACGTGTATATACTTTTTCTATAATAATTATCAGATTTGCTGTGTTTTAATACTGAATGTGATCTCAATCCATTCAAACATTATTGATTCTTTTTCTATAATAATAAATCCATTCAAACGTTATTGACTAGCTGTAAATTAAGGCTTTAAAATGCCCAAAAAGAGGAGAGCAACTTTTAATCCTGCAGAAATAAGGGAAAAATGTCAAAGATTGTTGAGAAATGAGCAATGTGATGAAAAAAAACAGAAGAGCGCGAAGCCAACAGAATTCGAAATGCAGTTAGACGCACACAAGAATCTGAAGAAAAACATTCCCAAGCGCGAAGGCAACAGAATTCAAAATGCAAAGACGCACACAAGAATCTGAAGAAAAAACATTCCCAAGAGCTCGAAGGCAACAGAATTCGAATTGTAGTGATCCGAAGCAGTGAGACTGATGAAGAAACTTTTAACGCGTCGAACATACGATCGTCTTCGAGCTTCAACATCGAAAGGAGAGGAAAGCGATGAACAACGACAGCATCGAGAACAAACTAATGCTATTTGCTACCGCAAAAGAATTTTAGTGAAAACTTTAGAACATCTTAACATGAGGCTAATCATTGAAAAAAAATAATAACAAAAACTGAATCCCGAGAGAAACCGGGTAATACATCTAGTTCATGATAAATTTCACAAATGAAAAGGATTAAAACATCTCAATGACAAAAAAAAAATTGGACACCGAATTACAAGTAACTTTTTTCAGAAGCCAATCAATATGAGTCTCTAACGTAACTCATATTGATGAGTACTCTAACGTAAATCATATATGAGTACTCTAACTCATATATGAGTACTCTAACGTAAATCATTGCAATAATGCAATTCAAATGCCGAAGCAAGTACTTGATGATAACGGTTAATCGTTTAGTGTTGTTTCAGCACAAAAAAAGTAAAATAAATGAGTCAATGACAGTCTAACTGCTGCAGAAGTAAGTACTTGTGAATTATTAAGCAATTATTTCATTTTTTTGTAGTAAAAAAATAATTTGAAAACTAAATTGGATATTATTACTTTTTTCACTTGCCAAATCGGCCAAATTTGCTCTTACTCACGCAAAAATTGGAATAATTATAATGATGACTCCAATGATATTCTATCTTATAGATTTTATAATGTCGTCAGATAAAACCTACATCTGCAATAATACATTCTACAATGTTTATTTGAATTTATATTTTCAGAGGAATTTAAAAAACAATGTATATAATGTTATCACTTTTCTCCACTTTTTGTTTAATGGACTTAACCGATCTGCCAAGTGAACGGCTCATTTGCCAGTTTTATGCAACCAGCATCCATTATAAAAACTTAGCCAGTATATGGTGTGTAACCGCCTAATTCTCTGCCAGACCGTGAAACTTAACAGTAAAATATTTTCTCCAAAATTGTGCTTAAAATGATCGTTAAAATAGTAAAGCGCAAGATGAATTAATATAAAGTAAAATAATAACGAGTAACCTAAATTTTACAATGACGCCTAAACATGTGTTCATGACATTCAGTTCACTACATAACAGGAATATACAGCTTTGTAAAATCCTAAACAGAGACTAAGAATGACAGCTAGTATCGGACTAATAAATATACCGCGTGATTCAAAAGTCAGTAAACATTTTGAAAATCCATATTTCAGTAAATAATTAACGTATGACAGAGCAATAAGTATAGACGCGCATGATATAGCGTTGGATTTTTTCATACGATCGAAAGCCTCGAAAAAAATTTTACATAGTTAATTACAAATATGTCCACCAGATGGCGCAGCACCAGCGTTGACGAACGATCGTGACCGTTATAAAAAGAACCACAAAGACAACGAGAGTTAATTACGGCAAGTATTAGTTTCTCCTTCCAAAACACAATTCAACCTGCCCTACCCTCTGAAATTAATATTTATATTGACAGACTTAAAAAAAATAAATCTGCTGGTGAAGGTAATATTATTTCTCAAATGCTAAAAAAAAACCTTAATAACTATCTTATTTATATCACTGTTAATTAATAGGCTTTTAACCCTTAACTACTTCCCGGCTTGTTGGAAAAGAGCCTCTGTGGTTCCTATCTACAAACCGGGCTCTGATGGCCCCAATCCTTCTAATTAGCGTCCTATCAGATTATTTTCTGGGCTTTCCAAGGTCTGCGAATTTATACTCACTAGGCGTCTGGATGAGTTCTTCAATAAAAATGACATCATTAGACCTGAGCAATTCGGTTTCAGGTCTAAGCACTCCTCTCAACATCAGCTCTGGAGGATTGTAAAACTTATTCAGGACGCAACAGCTTCGAAAAACCAGAGTTATTTTCACGGACGTTGAAAAAAAATTTTGATCATTTTTGGTTCAACGGTTTAATTTATTATTTAATTAGAATTAACCTTCCTCCTACACTTATTAAAACTCTTAATTGCTTTCTCACGAACAGATCCTTCTCGTTCGTGTTAACAATAACCTCTATTGACCTAGACATATTTTTATCGGTGTGCCACAAGGTAGCCTCCTCGGTCCTAAACTGTTCAACACCTACATTAACGATATGCCTACTGATCCCAGTATCCATCTTGCTCTTTATGCGAACGATATGGCCATCATCTCCCGCCACAGACAAACACGTTCCGTGTTTAGAAATCTCCAAAATTATTTTAAATTATACGACCATTGGCTGCGTTGTTGACGAATTAAAGTCAATACATCGAAATGTGTCACCGTTTATTTCCGTCCAACCCCCTCTACCTCTCCACCCCGTCAATAAATTTTAATGATCAACCAATTCCCTGGACTGACTCCTATAAATATCTTGGAGATATTTTAGATTCCAAATTAAATTGGTGTCTTCATGTCGAAAATGTTGTTCATAAAGCGAAGGCTGAAACTGGCACCCTCTCAACTTTCCTATCTTACCGAAATCGCCGTCACCTCGTACAAAGTTGCCTCTGTTTAAATATTTCATGCGTCCCATTATGACGTAGAGATCTGCTGTTGCGGGAACAGTAGCAATTACATATCATAGGAATCTTCAAGTTATTCAAAATTCTGTCCTAAAGCGTTGTTTCCGCCTCTCGGTATATACGTCATGACATCACGCATAAAGATCTTCTCGTTCGACTTTTTCAAAGGCTCGCTTTTAATTTCCACAGGATTAATTCCCAAAACATGGTGCCCATGTATTTCGCTGCGATGGAAATTGCCATCTTGATTACGTCTCCATTGGCGACCATTGACGATGGGAGACATAATTAAAGTAGAGGTGCAGCGGAAATCTAGAAATTTAAAGAAGCAAAACCATGTTTTCAAATTTTAAAAAAATGAGATAATATAAATTTCAATAGCAGGAAACTAGAAATTTAATGAAACAAAGTTATACTTTCAAATTTTAAAATAATGAAGAAACGATGAAACCAAATTTTTGTATAACCACTCCAGAATGAAAGTCACTTTTATAGAATAAATGCATTTAAATTTTTTAAAGTGTAGTTATTTTAACTTAACTATACTCTCTTTGTGGATTTTATTTTTCGAAATGAATAAATGTACTAAATCTTAATATAATGAAAGTCACTTTTATAGAATAAATGCATTTAATTTTTTTAAAGTCTAGTTATTTTAGCTTAACTATAGTTTTTTTATGGATTTTATTTTTCGAAATGAATAAATGTACTAAATCTTAATATAGCAAAAGTCACTTTTATAGAATAAATGCCTTTAATTTTTTTAAAGTATAGTTATTTTAGCTTATCCAATGGCCGCTCTTGTTAACAAAGGAATCCGGCGCTGCGCAGACCAGTAGAGATTTGATCGCTGTCAATAACCAAAAATCTATGAATCAAGCTATTTATAAGATAATTAGTTTCAAAGTTTTTTAAAGTAAACAGAGAATACAAAACATTTTGAAAATAAAGAATTGCTTGTGAAAGGAAAAGGGTTGCCCCGATGAATAGATATTCACATAAAATATTTAGCTGTAATGAGTAAATTTTTTAAAGTGTAGTTATTTTAACTTAACTATACTCTCTTTATGGATTTTATTTTTCGAAATGAATAAATGTACTAAATCTTAATATAATGAAAGTCACTTTTATAGAATAAATGCATTTAATTTTTTTAAAGTCTAGTTATTTTAGCTTAACTATAGTCTTTTTTATGCTAGCTTAGATGCTATTTAGCTTAGCTTAGCTATTTAGCTTAGATGCATGGAATGGGTTTTCAGTATTTATTTTTTTTTTGTTTTTTGTAGCGTGTAATGTAAATGGGTATACTAGCATTAGCAGGTAAATCGGGGAAACTAACTCGTTAGAAGCAGTACATTTCCGACCGAAAAATCATTCTTGAACCGTTCTTTAATTTATTTTTTTCTTTAAAAAAAACGAATATGTTAAAACAATAAAAAAGTAACACAGTCGTTGTATTTTTAAAGGTATACTTTAAAGCGCAAGTGCAATTAAACCCCTTTATTAAGATCTTCAGAACCGATGTTAAGAATTGGCAGGGTTATAGCTAAGGATGAATTGCGGTAACTCCTCTATTCACCAGTATAAGAAATTACTTTTATTATATAATTATATTACTTTTTTTCCTTCGCGAAATCATTGAGAGACTTCTACGTAAAAGATCTAATATGCGTGTTTCGCGGAATCTATAGGACCTATAAAAATAATCCACCTAAAGGGCATGTTCTGTATCCCGTATAATTATAATTTTTGCCATAATGTAATGTTGTTGAAAACGTATTGGAAGAGCTTGAGGTAGCCTAGCGGTAGCGCATCGGCTTTCGGTGCTGAGGGTGCCCGGATCGAATCCCGACAAGTGCCATTAAATACCTACGTGTCTGGGCCGGATATAGGCACGTTAAATCCGTAGACCGGAAAGTTCCTCTATGGGGACAGAAAGGGTAGAGAGTGTACGATCTCTCCATAATTATTTCCTTGAGGGGTCAAAAATGAAGTGACATCTGGATAAATCGGACTCTTATTTGGAATCTTAGTACAAAGATTTCTATCCATAGGAAGCATATTTGTCTAAATGGGCTTTCGAGGTAGGCTAGTGTTAGCGCGTCGTCTATCGGTACTGAGGGTGCTCGTATTGAATCCCGAAAAGGACCATTAAATACCTGCGTGTCTGGACCGGATATCGGCACGTTAAATCTTTATACCGGAAAGTCCCCGTATGAGGTCAGAGAGTGTATGATCCCCAGATATCGCCCCTGGGGCGCTCGGTCAAAACTGAAGTGACAACTGCTTAAATTGGTCTCAGACCCTTGTGGTGCCACTAGAAACCGGAGCCGCACTCCCCAGTCCGCTAGCCTATATGGACCTGGTTTGTAATGCTAATGGCCAGGGGGCATTACAAACAACAACGATGTATTCCATGCAAATGTTTTTCACGTATATATATCAATCCTAAACATTTACGATGTTTTTCTCCAAGTACAGCTAGAGAGTGGACGTAGCAATTAACATTTTTCTCTATAATTCAATATTTTCAAGAGTCGAAATTTCTTAATAATTGAAATAGGGTCGTATGGGGTAATTTTAAACAAAAGGGAAATGTTTGTTTTGCGGCAGGAAAACTGGTTAAAGGGTATTTTCAATATCTGTGCTTGAAGTTTTTCTGTCAAAAAAGTTCGATAAACGGCTTCTCGGGGAAAATCTTTATTTTGCGATCAAATGCAGCTGTTACTGTACAAAAACAATATCAAAGTAAATATAACATTTTCTATTAATTAGTTATATTGTTATAAGGTGATTTATAAGGTGATCGAGGCTAGTGCGGACCAAAACTTACAAAGTTTGATTTTGAATGACTATAAAATTGGTTTTAACCGCTAGAAATGTGAAAGTTTTTACAGGTTAGACAAAAAAACCTTCTCTTTTAAAATATGTATTTAACCTTTTCCTTACTGGGTGGGATAGCATGTATCCCAAGAATACGGGACCAAGAATGAATATATATATATATATATATATATATATATATATATATATATATATATATATATATATATATATATAACCCCCTTAATGGCCATTCGTACAAGGGAGGTATGAAATTTCACGTTCTAAAGGGGGAATAGGAAAAATAGGCCCCGTAAGCTAAAGGTTAAAGGCTTTTAATTCAGCAATTTTAAATTTTCAGAACCGAAAATTATTTAACATTCAAAGTACTCACTTGCCCCGCCGAAACTGTATAAGTGCGTACTTCGCCTTTATTCGTTGCCTGTTTTACTCACCGAGGACGTTTCAGGGAGAGTGCAAGCAACCTGTTTCTTCACGGTTCTTTTACTCTTTGAAGTTCTTGAACTGAACGAAGATTCGTTGAGTTATGCATTCTTTCCACAATTCGAGTTCAGAAAAGTAAAGCGAAGGGGAAAAACAGAAAAAACATAACAGTGGAGAATTTTTTTTTAATTCAGTTAAATTTGTTTTAAAGATAAAAGTAGCAAAGAACAGTTCAATTTCACTGCCAAAATCTCTGACACCGTAAAGATTGTCAGATTCTAAGGAGTTTTCACTTCTTTGTACTATTTATCTTAGTTGTTTTAGTTTAAGAACCTTCGTGTTTCTTTAGTTCATTTATATACGATATGTATTATGTGTATTACCTATAGTGTAAGGCCCGAGGTAGCCTAGTGGTAGGTCGTCGGTTTTTGGTGCTGAGAGTACTCGGATTGAATCCCGACAAGCGCCATTAAATACCTCCGTTTCTAGACCAGGAATGAGCGCGTTAAATCCGTAAACCGAAAAGTCCCACTATGGAGTCAGAGAGGGTGGGAGATGGTACGATCCCTCCAGATGTCGCCCTAGTAGGTTGCTCGGTCGAAATTGAGGTGGCATCTGGCTAAATCTGACTCCGACCCTTGTGGTGCCTTTACAAAGTGGATCCGCACACCTCAGCCCGCTAGCCTATAGGGCACTGGCCTGGAATGATTCCGGCCAGGGAGCATTAGAAACACCAGCAACCTATAATGCATTACCTATAGCATACCATATATGTCACCTATAGTAAAATGAAGTAATTAATGAACAAATAAATAGCATAAATAATTATAATTTAAATTAAAGAGGAAGTGCGTCCCAGTCTGTACTTGCCTCACTAACTACTTCTACATTTACCCAAGTACGAAACTTTTGTGGGGTAAGGGCAGACCAGCGCTTAGCGCTTAAAAACTAAGAAGTAGAAGAAATAACTAATAAAATTAAATAACAATATCAAAGGTGTTAACTTACCACCAAAACGTCTCAAAGAAGCTTCAACTAAGGTGGATGATCACTGACACTCATCTCACTATTGCAAGCGAAATAAACAAGCCACACTTTGTAACCATCGCCTGATGTTATGTTTAGATCTAACACATTGCAATGGATACAGTGGGAAAAATCGTGGTTTTTACTGTACATTCTCGTAGATGGTACTACTATAAGTTAAAAGACCTTAGAAGTTATATGGGTGTTACGTACTTTATCCGACTCCCCTTACATCATTTTTGATGTTGAATGCCCCCCTGTAAGAGTAACAAATTTCTTGATAACCTTTCATAGTGTTACTCTTTATAATAATCTGTTTCGTACATTTAAATCAAATATCAACCCATATTATACTAAAACTAAGCTTATCTGAAATTCAACCCATAACGCCATATTTATAAGACTTATGGTATTCTTCTAAAAAGAGTAGAAAAAGAATAAACAAATCTCGGTAAAATCAAAGTAATTGTTACAACACTATATGTGTTTAGCACTGTAACCCTTACCTGTTGTCTATATATAGTTCCTATTTACCTTTTCGCGATATTTTAGGTTTGTACCAATTTTCAGCGAAAGGCTGTTATTAATAGAGCATGTAATAATCCTCTAAAAGCAAAGATAAAATTCAGATTTCACCTGGTATAGCCAGAGATCCCCCCAAACAAGGGATAAATTTAATAAACGACAGTCAATCAGATACACCCATATCTAGTCATATTTCATTAGGAAGAATGATACGTTGTACGTAGTTAAATACATTTTTAAATACCCTAAACGTAATTCTCGGGGAGCAATTTTTTAAAAAAACACCTTTTCTAGAACCTTCTCTAAACAAAGCTCTTTTGAACAAAAAGTGCACGAAAAATAACGGATTTATATTAAGGTTATTAACAAACCATTAAAACAAATTTAAAAACGAATTAATTCATCATATTCAAGAATTTCCAAGTTCAGATTTTTTTTTCCAGTGAATTCAACGACACATTCAGGGAGTTTTGGTAATTGGATGTACAGCGGAACCTCGATATATCGAACCTCAAGGAGAACGAGAAAACTTCGAACTATCGAGGATTTTGATGTACCCAGGATCGATTTAATAATAACATGGAAGTGCTAGGCAGGTTCAAGGGGAATGGAAAAACTTCGATTTATCAAGAAATTCGATTATATCGAGATTCCACTGTATTTGGTTGCATATGATACTCTCATTTAGAGCTACAAAGATATCAGCAAAAGATTGATTGATAGAGATCCTGTCTGTTTATCGCAGGTGTTTTTTTTTTTTTATCTTGAACAAACATTAATATCAGATTAGAAAGGGAGAGAAACCTGTGACCAAAGAGCTTTAAGATTGTGTCATCTCAGCAAAAGTTGAAAGTACGAGTTCATAATTTCAATCAAGTTCATCGTGAAATATCTCTTCTTTCACTGTAACTGCTGTCAACCCTTTTTCGCTATAGAAGTATTTACTACCGTACAACAATTCTCATACCCGTGGGAGTTTGCATATGAATAATTTGTTGTTGTTGTTTCTAATGACCCCTGGACCAGGTCCATATAGGCTAGCGGGCTGAGGGGTATGACTCCGGTTTCTAATGGCACCACAAGGGTGAGAGTCCGATTTAGCCAGGTGCCACCCCAATTTTGACCGAGCTCCGGGATCGAACCCTCCCCCACCATCTCTGACCTCATAGTGGGACGGTCTACGGATTTAACGTGTCCATATCCGGCCTAGGCACAAAGGTATTTAACCGCTCTTACCGGGATTCGATCCAAGCACCCTCAGCACCGAAAGCCGACGCGCTACCACTGGGCTACCTCTTTATGAATAATATTAAGCTAAAACGAAGCGTAGGTTCTGCAACGTTATCGATTTCCCCAATAAAAAATCTTTCACATTCAAGACCGTGAAAAATTAAAATTGCTTTTCTAAAATGTATTCAATACTATCGTTCGTCTAATTACATAAAATAAATCACAAATAAGATTTTTCAAGTCATCTTGAGGTCCATTAAGCTCTAAATTTTAACCCGATCTCATTACAACTTTGGGGAAGAACATACATGATTTTTTATTCATCTTATATTTAGTCATAGTTTAGGAAATTATTTAATTTTTGTTTTTAAAAGCGAACATTCATTTAGCAATTGAATCATAACTCAATAGAGAATCATACATAATAAAGAAAACTGTGACCAGATGAAAAACGGAATGAATATATTTCCATCTTAGAAAACGCTGAAACTATCGAAAACACCAATCAAGTTAATCGCCAAATATTTCTTTCACTTTTACTGTTCTCAACCCTTATCCGCTATAGACGTATTTACCACCGCAAGAGTTTTCATAAGCGTGTAGCTTTGCACATGAGTAACATAATTCCAGCATGGGCTCTGCAACTTTATGGATTTTTCCATTAAATAATATCTTTCACTTTCAAGAACAGGAACAAAATTTTGAAAATTCCACTTATTTCTGTCTTTCTTTTCGTCAGGAGAGACAGGATGTGGGGACGCCATCTTGTTTCGTACATGTTTTAGCATGTGTGACGAGTACCATGTAAAAGTCGAGTAGTATCGAAGCATTTTTATCGTGTTAAAATGCGACGAGTACCAAGGTATGACTGTGTGTATATATATATATATATATATATATATATATATATATATATATATATATTCCAGGTCGAATGTGCCCGACACCACTGCAAACGGGCTTGTCGGTGTACAGAGGTCAGTGGTAGTCGGCGCAAGGGGCGCCGCCCCCTCAGCCCCCTTTCTCTGAGCCGCCTATGAATGGTCCTTGCGGTCTCTTAAGTACCAGTTGCACGTACGATCGATGATAATGATGAATCTGGGGCTGTGAGTACCGCTTTGACAATTGTTCGGTTCTTACGTTCTGTCGTTTCTATAGGCCGACCGCTTCCTTCTTTACGTTGTGTTCGGCCACTGATTCCTGCCATTATCGTCTAATATGGCATTGCTACTATCCAAATACCGAACAATTCGCCGATTAGACCAACCGGCTTCTTTGACCCCCAACTACACGTCCTCTCTCAAATGCTGACATCTGCGCATATTGTTTGCGCACCAGCATGCGAGGCATAGTTACTGTCTACCTGAATACACGGAATGAAATTTGCAAAGAAATTGTGATCTGGAATCGAAATTTCTCCTCTTTAATATCCTGAAAGTTGCGCAGTTAAGATGCGCTGCAGTGTCACATGTTCATTCATTGACCGCCAAACTTTAAAATCTTGCACTTTCCGCCGAAACCTGTATGCATATCAATTTGCGTCTAATTTGCATTGCACCATCTTGGTGCGTCGCTTTTTTTTTGTATAAGAGTCTATATACACTGGTGTAAGAAATTAAGAGAATTTGCAGACTTGGTCGATTATCTCTAGAACTACTGTACCGATTTTAATGAAATATGATATGTACATACATAGATACAATACAAATAACCCTTCAATAATTGTAATACACACGCATGATCGTGCGTAACACTCGTTGGAGTCGGAAACAGCGGTTGCAGAATAAACAAAAAAATGGGTTAATATATGGGTTAATAGGGGGTATGGTCCCTTCTTACAGATATACAGGTCTCGCAACGTGATTTCATACTTGAAATAAGGCAGTTTATCATTTCTTGTGGCAATTGGTCCCACTCGTTCAGCAATGCTGTTTTCATTCCCTGGAGGGTTCTCGGAGGGGGGTTGTTAGTTGCAATTGCCCTCCCCAGTGCGTCCCAGACATTCTCTATAGGGTTAAGGTCTGGAGATCTGGCTGGCCAATCCATCCGGTGAATATCCTCGCTCTCTAGAAATTCGTCGACCAGAAGAGCTCTATGTGGCCTCGCGTTACCGTCCATTAAAATGAACTCAGGGCCAACTGTACCCCTGAAAAGGCGAACATAGGGCTCCAAGACCTCATCCCTATACCTCACACCAGTCATAGTGCTTCTTTCAAAGACATGGAGAGGTGTGCGGCCATCCAACATGATGCCTGCCCAGACCATTAAGCCTCCTCCGCCATAATGGTCGATTTCGCGGACATTGAAGGGTAGGTAGCGGGTCTCTGGTTCTCTCCATATGAATGTACGGCGAGAATCGGTGCTTAGGCTGAACCGGGACTGATCAGTGAAGAGAACGGTCGCCTATTGATCCATACTCCAATCTCTATGATCTCTGCACCATGATAAACGGATTCTCCTGTTCGTAGAAGTGAGCGGGACGCAAACAGCAGGTCTTCTTGCAAACAACCCTCTCTCATGAAGTCTTTTGGAAACAGTCACCCTTGATACACGGGTTCCTGTGGCTGCATACAAGACCCGAGAGAGCTGAGAAGCTGTAGCACTCCTGTTACGCCTCGCTATAATCGACAAATGGCGATCTTCTCTGGCCGTCGTGGCTCTTGGAAGACCTTGCACAGGCTTTCTCTCGATGGATCCGGTATCCTGGAACTGTTTCCGTAAGTTCCACACGACGCTGGGCGTTAAAATAAACTCTCTACAAGTTTGGACTTGAGATTGGCCTGCTTCTAGCCTCCCCACAATCCTCCACCTCCTTCCATCACCTAAACGTTGGTGGTTACTCATTTTTACTGTTACAATTTGAAATTAACCGATTGCTGCAAAATAACACCAAGAATTAACCCATTTTTTTTGTTTATTCCGCAACCGCTGTTTCATACCTTCCGCTTCCAACGAGTGTTACGCACGATCATGCGTGTGTATTACAATTATTGAATGGTTATTTGTTTTGTAATGTATCAATTTATGTACATATCTAATTTAATTAAAATCGGTACAGTAGTTCTAGAGATAATCGACCAAGTCTGCAAATTCTCTTAATTTCTTACACCAGTGTATATATATTTATTTGGGATTCGACAATTTCGGGCCTTTCTTTACACGTGCCTGTTTTGCCTAGGGAAAAACGTTGCCCTCTCTACCATAACGTATTCTTTTTTTTCCCGCCAAGGCCGTTTTAAATTGTGCCAAAGTTGCTTTAATAAGGAAGTGCCGAAGGGAATAATTTAACGTGGAGTGTATTCGAAGCGCTTGCTCTTGAAAGAATCTCAAAAAAAATTTTTTCACTGTACCTCTAGTTCTATTAAGGATTTTGTTAATTACAAAAGGAAAATCGACAAAAAATAATTTCATTCGTTTGAAGATTAAATAGCTATAGACCTGTAACGGGTGTCTAGAAATGAATGCACGTTGATAAAAAGCTTTGTATCCCCCGCTCATTCAGGGGCGGGTGGCTCCAGTCCAGAGTTTTTTTTTTTTTTTTTTTTTGGGGGGGGGGGCGGCAACGTCAGCTCTTAGTGTTATATATATATATAAGCGCTCAGATCGAATCCTGGAGTAGCGCCACAAAAAATGCCTCCGTTCGTGTCGTCCCTTCATAGGGGGTAATGCTGTCCGCCTATATGGTGCCCCCACAATAAAATGGGCAGTAAAATTGCGGCGTGGTATAGGCGAATGTCTCACGACAAGTGCCTCCGCATTGGGAAATATATATATATATATATATATATATATATATATATATATATATATATATATAAGAAATAAACATCGTCTCATTTTAAATTTAAACTCATTTAGTATTATGTCTACGGTTATATAATTTTAGGCTATGAAAAAAAATACGCTTTTGGGAGGAGCAATTGCCCCTATTGCCCCCCCCCCCTTGGAGCAGCCAATGCGCTCCTGTAACAAAGGGACAATTATACATATCTATGCATGGAACGCAATTTATTAAATATAACATCCATTATTTAAAATAATAGAAAAAATGGTTCCAAAGGTAAGTTGGAAAACATTAAAAGTTTCAAAATAACATTATCTATATATTTAAAAGCCAAATACCACTTACTCACTGACTGACTGATCACTGTTTCTCTGGAGCCATAAAGCCCAGGAAGCTTAAATTTCTTATTGAAGTTTCTCTTAGGCTCAGGTGCTCATTAGGAAATCTTTTTAACATATTCGAAATTTAAGGGGGTTGAGAGAAGCTTACATCCTCCCCCAGAAAAAAAATCTAAAAATCCGTATTAAACGTTGGATTTCAACCGGATTACTTTTAAGTGAAAGTACGACTCAAAAGAAACATACTCCTAACGAGTTTCGTTATATATGTACAGGTAACTTTCCTATAACACGGTAGATAGGTTCCTAGAAATTGCCATGTTGCATGAAACCTTGTTATATGAGACCCAGAGACAGTTCAAAAAAGGGGGTTACGTTCTGGAAACTTATTAAAAACAAATTTTTTTTTATTCCATATAAGCAGCTTAATTTTTATTAAAAATATAAATGTATGTATAAAACAAAACGAAACGAAACCAAAAATATTATTTTCATTTAATTCGACCTTAATTTAATAAATTTCTTCCTCATCACTGCTCAGTACAATCAAACGAGAATGTTTTTTCGATTGAGCGATATCATCTTCACTTTCAGAACCTTTTTCTTCATTTAGATTTTTTGCACCTTCTATCCTATGTAAAAAAATCTGTAATTTTGGTTTATTTTCTGGTTCTTACAAGGTCATTGTAGATTTACGGTATGGAAATAGACAATTTTGCAGCTCCCTTTTGAATTTTCGGCTTCTTTCAGCGGAAGGGACTGCATTCAGGAAAAATTATTCAAGATTTTCATCTAAGCTTAGGCCTTCTTGTAATTTTATATAGTTATAAATGAATAAATTATAATTTGTTTATACATTTTCATGTAAAGCCACTATAGTTCATTATTCCTTCCAGTCATTATTTTAAGGCAATTTAGTTTTTAAACGTGTTAAACAAAAATCATGTTATCTAGTGCTGTAGAAGTACAGTGTTGTACAAAGGTTTTCGCAATTTTTTTATCGTGTTAGAGCGAAACCGTGTTGTAAGATGCCGTGCTGTAGGATGGCTACCTGTATATATATATATATATATATATATATATATATATATATATATATATATATATATATATATATATATATATATATATATATATTGACCTTGAAACAGACTAATTATAGTTCTATTTCAAGGCCGGGAACATCAGCTGTAGTCGTCTCTATGGAAATTCATATATGCCAAGTTCACACTTTGTATATGTGGATTAATTCATAGATAAAGATTAGGAAACCGATAAAATTTTCCGGAACATCGGCGGAACCGGACACGTGAAAAAGATTAGCTGATTCGAGGAACGGGCAGAAAAACCGGCTTCTTAGTCTGAAAAACACACTTGAAAACGAAAGAAACAGTTAAAGTTAGATGACAAGAAAACTCGTAAAAATTCGAGATGATTAAATTAGGAATTGGAATCAAATGGTAAAAGAAGTAAGATCGAATTTACAGATCGAATTTACATATTTAAGATCGAATTTACAGTAAGATCGAATTTATGATTTTTGATCGAATTTCAGAGAGCTGAAAAATGGAATATTAAGAGATTATTTTTGTGCAAATACACAGTGGAACTTCTCTATGGCGGCCAGTCACGGTTCCGCAAAAAGTGGTCGTTTTGAGGGGTGGCCTCCAAAAAGAGGTTTCTTCTATAACATTGCCTCTATGGAGTCTTGAATCGGTTCTGAACAAAATATGGCGGTTTAGAGAGGTGGCCGTCGAATAGCGGTGACCAGCAAAAGAAGTTTTACTGTATTGCTCCAGGCAACTGATCAATTTAAAATTGGTAGGTGGTTGAAGAAAATTAATTAATTCACATTCATTTAGGCATCATTTTGGAGTTAATTTGTAGGGCAAGATATGATCATACAGGTAGCCCTCCTACAGCATGGCATCTTACAACACGGTTTCGCTCTAACACGATAGGATTAATTGCTGTAACCCTCGTATAACACTGCAAACTGTAACACGGTTTCGCTCTAACACGATAAAAAAATTGCGAAAACCTTTGTACAACATTGTATTCTACAGCACTAAATAACATGATTTTTGTTTAACACATTCAAAAACTAAATTACCTCAAAATAATGACGGGGAGGAATAATGAACTATAGTGGCTTTAAATGAAAATGTATAAAAAAAATATAATTTATTCATTTATAACTCTATAATATTACAAGAAGGCCTAAGCTTAGCTGAAAATCTTGAATCAATTTTCTTGAATGCGAACCCTTAGGCTGAAAGAAGCCGAAAATTCAAAAGGAACCTGCAAAATTGTCTATCTCCATACCGTGAAATCTAAAATGACTCTGCAAGAACCAGGAAATGAACCAAAATGATAGATTTTTTAGAGGATAGAAGGTGCAAAAAATCTAAATGAAGAAAAGGGTTCTGAAAGTGAAAGTGATATCGTTCAACCGTAAAAACGTTCTCGTTTGATTGTACTGAGTGGTGATGAGAAAGAAATTTATTAAATTAAGGTAGCATTAAATGAAAATAATATTTTTGGTTTCTTTTCGTTTTGTGTTATACATATATTTATCATTTTAATAAAAATTAAGTTGCTTATACGGAATTTAAAAATGTTCGTTCTTAATAAGTTTTCGGAGCGTAACACCCATTTTTGTACCGGCTCTGGGTCTCATATAACACGGTTTTACAGAACACGGCATTTTCTGAGGACCTATCTACCGTGTTATGGGAGGGTTACCTGTATTTCTCTTCGGACGATACAGGCATGAAGTTCTGAAAAAAACTGTGTCGATTCCTTTACTTATATTAAAGGGTGGGCCCGGGGTAGCCTAGTGGCAGCGCGTCGGCCTTTGGCACAGGGGGTGGTCAGTTCTAATACCGACAAGCGCCATTAAATACCTGCGCCGGATATGGACACGTTAAATCAGGGCGCATCAGGAAGTGTTGTGGGTACCACAATCCATGGGCCTAGTCCTCTATTGCAGAGATATCTAGCAATGCACGCAAAACGTCAGAGAGCAGATAAAAAAAGAACACAGGAAAGAGAATAGAACACAGAAAATAATAGAACAGAAGAGAACACAACACAGAAAAGAGAATCGAAAGTGAGACAAAACTAAAAGCTCATCGTGAGTTCAAGAGAAAATAATATCGGAGAGAAAAACTAATTAACTTAAATCCAAGCTTAGATCGTCGCACGTTAAATCCATAACCCGAAAGCACCTTTATGAGGTCAGAGAGGGTGGGAGAGGGTACGATTCCCCAGATGTCGCAATTGAGGGTGATCGGTCAATTCTAAGAGATTACGGCCACCCCCACTTTCGTGTACAGTGGGTGATCGGTTAACGAACAGTTCGGACTGCGAACAATTCGGACAACGAACACTTTCACGAAAGATTTTTGTGTTCGGACAACAAACATATGTTCGGATAACGAACTAAAACGAATTCTACCGAACACCTCTGTGACAAAAGGTCGAAATAAGTTTCTAGTAATCTAAGATCAACCAAGGGTTGGTTCAGTGAGTTTATGTCATAATTCTAATCAAGAGGTCTACAAACGATACAATTTTAGTTATAAACATTTATTTTACATGTATGTACAGTCCTTAAAGGGGGGGGGGTCTACAAATTGCTACTAATCTAAGAGCTATGCGTACATGGCGAAGTTCCATCTAGTCGAATTCTAAAAACGGTGGGGGCGCTGCTCGCTACGTCATACATTTCGTCAGGACTTCTCCTCGGATCTCGGAGCACACGATAAGGTCGCATACTGGGTAGTTTGCGCCGAGACTTTGTGAATTGTACTCGTAACCTTTATGTAGTTGGTTTCATCCCTTCTGAATTTTTGTATCTGTGCTTTCTTGAATCCCTTATAAAAAATAAATTAAAATAAAAATAAAAATATTAGAAAATCTGGCAATATTATGAAGCCTAAAAAAAGTGGAGTGTCAAGAACTGTGCTCACCATAAAAACCAAGCAAGAGATTATAGCCTACGTAGAGAGTGGGCAGAAGATATCTGATGTTCCTAGACAATATGGCTTGAACAAGTCTACAGTAGGCACAATCTTAGCTAAGAAAGATATCATCAAGAAGACTCAAGCAGCTAAAGGAGTAACGAAAATCACATCTGAGAAGCAAAGTGCCATCCATGAAAAATGGAAAGGTTGCTTTTAGTTTGAATAAACGAAGGGGAGATGAAAAGAGATGTAACAAGCATGGCCATTTCAAGAGAAGGCTAGAGAAATTTTTTAGAAGTTGAAGGAACAAACTTCAGGTTCGTCATCCGAGAAGTTAGAATTCAAGGCTACCACTGGCTGGTTTTCAAAGTTTAAGAGGAGATCTGGCATTAAACATGTAGTAATGCATGGTGAGTCTTCTAGTGCAGATAAAGAAGAAGCTGAGAAGTTCTGTCTCAAATTTCAAGAATTCATTGAAAAAGAGGGGTATTGTCCACAACAAATTTTCAATTGTGATGAAACCGGTTTGTTTTGGAAACGCATGCCGAACCGTACCTACATCACAAAAGATGAGAAAAGTTTTCCTGGGCATAAACCCATGAAAGACCGATTGACGTTACTTTTAGGAGCTAACGCTAGTGGTGATATGAATCTTAAACCACTTTTCGTGTATCACTCTGAGAATCCTAGAGCATTAAAAAAAATTCCATAATCAAAAAAATACTGCCAGTGATGTGGAGATCAAATCAGAGGGCATGGGTCACGCAGGTTCTTTTCAAAGAATGGCTTTTTGAAGTTTGTGCTCCCAGCATCAAGGACTACCTTGAGACCAATGACTTGCCATTGAAATCACTGCTGCTACTGAACAATGCACCAGGACACCCAAAGGACCTTGAAGATAATTTGCTGATAAACTTTCCCTGGCTGAAAGTTCAGTTTCTACCTCCGAATACGACTTCGTTGATTCAGCCAATGGATCAGGAGGTTATTGCGGGTTTCAAGAAATTGTACACTCGCGCGCTGTTTCGTCGGTGTTTCGAAATGTGCCAGTTATCCTCAACAATAACATTAAAAATGTTTTGGAAAGAAAAATTTGACATTCTTGAAGCTATCCGACTCATTCAAAAGGCGTGGTCAGAACTCACTCAACGACAGTTCATTTCTGCTTGGCGAAAACTGTGTCCATCTTGTGTTCAAGAAGACGGAGATAATGCCCCTGAAATTATGAATGAAATTGTGACAATTGCGAAAGATCCGGAATGGGGGGGTGAACGAAGATGACATTTAAGAGCTCATAATGGAACATGAAGATGAGCTAACGACAGAAGAACTCCAAGAAATCTTGAATGAAGAACACCAGCGAAATATATCGCCTTCTGAAAAAGAGGAAGACGAAAGAGGGCCAATGACGACATCTGCTATTAAAGATCTTTTAAAGAAGTGGGAGGATGTCAGAGCAGCGGTCTTAGAATGACACCCAAACCAAGCCGATGTCAATAGGATTGGGGATCTCTACAACGACAATGCTATTAATCACTTCCGGTTAATTCTGAAGAAGAGAGAAAAGTAATCAACATTGGACATGTTCTTTAACGACCTATTAACAAAAAAAATAATTGATAAATGTGCAAGACTGTATTATTTTGGAAAAAATAAACTTAGTATATATTTATCTTTTAATTTAATTTTTAGGGCCTCCAGAACGAATTAATCGAAGTCCTATAAAAATCTATGGTAAATCGATGATCGGTTAACGAACATTTCGGTTTACGAACATAGTCTTGGAACGGATTATGTTCGTAAACCGATCACTCACTGTACAAGCCACTGCAAAACTGAAGACCAGCGCTGCGTAGCATTTCCTGCAAACTCAGCCGAGGGTTGATTTCCCCTGTTCGGTGGGGTTTTTTATAGGCCTAAGCGCCGGGCGGACAGTACAGATCTGCCAACCAATTTGGGCAACCCGGGGTGCTTGTCGTGTTGCTACATTCAGTTTTTAAGTCAATTGGGCGCGTATAGTAAATTTATTTTGGTTAGTACAATGTATTTATTTTTCTTAGGATTTATTTGGGTGCGTTGTGTTTAATATTTATTTTCTTGAAAAATAAAATATCTTTCTTATATAATATATAAAATATTCTCTTATCTTTCTTCCCAAAGCTCTGGATGTCGAACTTAGCAACCGAACAAAAAACCAATACACTATTCTCAACTTTTAGATTATGTAAATTAACATCAACAACTTTCAATTTAGACAAACTAAAAAGTTTAACATAAGAAAACTTAGTTTATTTACACACTTAATATTTACATGTAACAAAAGAATCTTTCATTTTCCGAAAACAAAGCACTATGATATTTATATCTTTCACAAATTATTTTTATTTTATAATTTACTTTGCCAAGGTTCGGGAGCGTCCCAAGCGCAACGACAAATAAACTTTACTATTAGTTCAACACTAAAAAACCCTTTCACAAAAAGAAACTCCTTCCTCACGAAAAACTAAATTCACTTAGCCTGATTTGGAACTGAACAAATCAAAATCATTTAACACTCACCCAATTATTCTTCATCAATTCAAGGTGCTCTCTTGGCCTTCTCGCCTCGCCTACGGTCAAGGATCACGTTGCTACGCAGGGCAGGGGGCTAACTTTATTCCTTTCACGGTGAATTACCCCTTTTTCTCAGTCGATAAATTGTAGCTGGGCTCTCCTTAGCGCGTACCTTCACTATCTTTGCATGGGCGCTGGGTATCTCTTCACGTCGTGAAACGGGATGGTGGGGCTCTTCTCGTCGTTTAACTTCTCGGCTGTGGCACGGGAGCTGAGTCTCTTGGTCTCGGCTGCAATCTGGATGCGGACCTCTCTATTTTACTTGATCAACGCAGTCTCGCAGTTGCCGTCACAGGTTTATGTGGAACCCTCAAGTCCACTTAAGGTATATTTATTTAAGTCGTGCTGGAGATGGGGACCTACAGCCTCCCCGATCCAGACTCTCTCTCTCCCTCTTTTTTTCAAACTCTTCAATGTATTTTTTTAATCCCCTTTCATACTTATGACTCCACCTTCTCATAAACTTCAATCAGCCAATCCGGCCACCGTAAACTTTTCATTTGCTGTACTCCCTCTCTCACCTTCTCATTGGCTTCTTAACTCAAAAACATTACGCCCTCACTGCCTGCCCTTGCGACCACCCGGTTTTCAAAAGACCACTTTCCGAACCGTACTGCCATAAATCTAACATAAAAGGCTTTTGTAAATATAACGTCATCGTTTGGTTCCGTCACCTTATCTGTGTCTCCATCTCAGACCTTCCCATCTTCAAAACTCATAAAACTGTCTTGCAACAGGCTACGTCCTAAATTACTCCACTCAACTCTATAATTATCTGTCGGCGTTAAATTTGATTCCGACTTTTATCGCAAACATGTAATAAAGCCAGCGTTTTATTTAAAAGCTCTTTACTACAGTGCTCTGTCAAAATTGAACTGACATCCGGCTAAATCGGACTCCGACCGTGGGGTGCCATTATAAACCGGATCCGCACCCCTCAGCCCGCTAACCTATATGGATCTGGTGTGAACATTTCCGGCCAGGGGTCATTAGAAACCACAGCAACAACAAATTGAAGATTTTAATGATCTTCGAATTCGTAAATTCGAATCCAGATAATCGCATCAAATGTTCCCTGGTATGAAGAAGAAAAATGTTTATCAGTTAAAGGCAAGTTGCAAGACATTTTTAATTTTTACAGTAGAATTTAAGAAGCTGTGCGTTTCTGTATCAGCATCCTTCTCAGATTGGTACCATATGTAGATAGATATAAGTTAGTAAATACCAATAGTATTGTTAATAAATTATAAATTAGTAGATAGATATAGTCTATAGATACGTACATAAAACAGTTCCGTAACTGACTGACTGACCGACAGATAACACACAGACCAAACCGCTGGACCTATAGGGTTGAAATGTTGCATGGCGATTCTTCTTATAGTGTAGGGGTGCACTAAGAAATATTTTTGAAAAATTCTTCTTATATTTTTTTAATTAAATTTTTAAGCAGTTTCTGCAATATTTTTTTAAAGTTTGCATTTAAAATAGTGATCTGAGGGTTATAAAATTTATATCACGAGATAAATCAAAGATCATGAAAATTCCTTTAAATGAAATCTTTTTAGAATCTTTACCTCCATTTTCTAATTTTTGATGAATTTTCAAACATTAATTTTTAGAATTTAATTTATTAAATGCTGATCACGAGATTTCTTTTTGTGATACTTCAAATTAATTTTGCGTCACGTGCATAATAACAAAATAAATTCACAAAAAAATATTGAAATACGGTAAAAGATAAAATTTAACCACTAGACTAATTCAGATGGAAGTTTTTTAAGAATTTAATTCAAATCAGTGACTACCATCCAGGACGATAGATCACATTTATCCAGGCATTGCTCAAATACAGAATAAGCCTATAGAATTGTTTTGCGAAAAGACCATTTTGACTCAAAAAAACGATCAAAATGCGTTCATTAATGTCATTAATGACATGATGCTAAACTCCTTTGAAAGGGATCAAATGGTCTACAAGTCGATAGACACTGTCTGTAATTCAAATGATGCTGTTAACTATCCTGTAAAGTTTTTAAATTCCCTTAAACCCCCGGGTCTTCCATACCATAAGTTCTTTTTGCGGAAGAGCACACCCATAACGCTCCTTTAGAATTTTAAACCACCGAAATTTTGTAATGGCCCTAGACTACAAGTCAAAGCCCTATATAAAATTTAATCGAAGCCATTATTTTAACTGGGTGTGCTCCAGGAGAAAAAGTGTTCGTGCCGCACTTTCCTCTAATACCCAGTGACCCCCCCCCCCTTCACTTTAAGAGACTGCAATTTACCCTCAAAGTATGCTTCACCATGACGATAAGTAAATCTCAAGGCCAAACTTTAAAATACGCTGGTGTAGATTTAAGAGAAAACTGTTTCTCCCACGGCCAGTTTTACGTAGCTTGCTCACGCGTAAGTTTGCGGACGAGCCTGGTACTATTAGTTCCGCCCAATAAAGGAACAAAAAATGTTGTTTATAAGGAAATCCTCTAAAAAGTAATTTCATTATTTTTTCATTGTAATTATCCTAAAATGTATTCCGTAGCGAAGCACGGGTAATCAGATAGTTATAGATATACTTAATATAGAAAGATAGATATACATAAGTTACATAAGTTAGTAAAATGTAATGCTAATTTTTATTTGTTGTCATCAGAGGAAAAAAAAGTTAAATAAAAATTTTAATTTTTAAGATACAAAACAACATGCTGTATGCTACAGATTCACTATTTTTTTACTTTCTGCTTTCCACCATTAAACAAAATTAAAGTTTTTTAAATGATTACAAAATATAATTTTAAGTACAGAGGACAATCATTTTAAAATATTCAGTTTCCCATCATTCAACAATATGTCGGTATTTTCAGTACATAGAATAGTTAAAAGAAAAGCAGTTTCTGAGCCTCCTATCAAAATTAGCATTCAGAGAAATTTTTAGAAAAAGAAAACTGTATTTTTTTATCATACAAAAATATTGGTTCAAAACTTATTACTGTTCCCTATAAATGAAATTAAAAAAATAAACTGCTCTACAAAATTCAAATCTCAAAAGATGAGAAATATGAAACCAAGTATCAACTTCCCCAGCTTCAATTAACCAAGTACCAACTTACTTATCATACAATCAAGTATCCATGTGTTTGTTGACTAGCACCACGTTACCTTGGAAATATTATTTTATTCAGAGAACGTATGTAACCCCCCCCCCCAAAAAAAAAAAAAAAAAAAAAAAAAAATTATCAGGCGAAGTTCCTAGGTCGGTTTTTAGTTAATCCAATTTTTAACTCTAAAAAAACCGGAATTTCCAGGGGACAGCTCCTGCCGACCTTGCTCAACGTCTCTTTTTCTTTCTTCCCTAACGATCGTGTTGGCCTTGCAATAATTCTTAAATATACATTCGTGTTAAACAATGCTTACCTTTTCCGAAAAAAATCCAAATACCCGATGTCTACTCGGAGAAAGACAGGAGCAGCTTTCAAAACCACATTCGCGCCGAGTCCCGTAAATAAATAACAAACAGACCGAGCCCTTCTATCACACGTCTGTTCTGCAGAATGAGACCGTATCTTCCTTGTTCCAAACGCAAT
The DNA here is from genome assembly GCA_907164885.2 of Dolomedes plantarius. NCBI lineage: Eukaryota > Metazoa > Arthropoda > Arachnida > Araneae > Dolomedidae > Dolomedes > Dolomedes plantarius. The sequence continues at coordinate 201,825,192 of OU015490.1, read as the reverse complement.
CCATCGTACGTTCAGATGCGATAGAAAACGAGAGTGACGTAGTCCGCGAGGTCGCATCATCCGCGGGAATTTTTTCTAGGATTTACGCCGATCCTTTTGGACTTATCTTTCATCGCGGAGTGACCAATCGCCGAAAATTGCCTAACGCAGTGATTCTCAACCTTTTTATGTCTACGCCTCCACTTTGGATGATATTCTTACCCTCCCCTCCCACGACACACACACACACACACACACACACATATATATATATGTGTGTGTGTGTGTGTGTGTGTGTGTAGAGCAGAAATGGAAAAGTATGCAAGAGAATAGACGAATGAGCCTGAATTCGTATTTACTGTAGATGAAATTAAAACTTTCATTGGATTCTTAATTTCTCAGGATATCACACTTTATCTAGTGAACGAGATTACTGGTCAGAATATGAAGATTTAATGGTACCTACTGTGAAAAATGCGATATCTAGCAATAGATATTTAGAGATAAAAGGGATTATTCATTTTGCTAATAACAATGAAGAACGCTCTCAAAAGAATAACCGAGCATTTAAAATTAGGAACTAGCACAGACTAGCACAATGTCCTGTCGAAGCTGATGCAACATTAAAAAAGAAAGATCGATGTTCATATGACTATCGCTTTGACGATAAATCCAAAAGCAATACCGGCCATGCCCGAAGGTATACGGTAAGTAAAGACTGACGACTAGACGTGCAATGGCTTACAAACTTCAACAATTAAATAACATTTCTTACATAAATCAAAACAATAAAGTTCAAAAGCCTCATAGCTCAATACACGAGAAAAACTCAAATACATCCATAACTACAATTAATCATATATATATACAATTACTACAATTTATAGAATCACAATTGATACATAAAATACAAAATATATTTTCAAATATAAACAACAAACCAAAATTATAAACTTAACTTTAAATCTAAAAATAGCACCTTTACAAACAATATAAGCAAAACCATTAAGCACATAAAACATGTTCAAAAATGTAAACAACCCACAAGGAATTTAAACAAAGCCAATAAACTAATTGTATATGTTCATCAATCATTCAATCAATCACAATTGATACATAAAATGCAAAATATATTTTCAATTTTTTTTCCTTTAACTGCATTAGACATTTGCATGCAATTATAAACAACTTTGCTAACAATTATACATAGCAAAACTCTTTCAAATAACTATTATTTCCATGAACATCTAAACAAACACATTAAACTTGACACTATGACATTAACCCATGGAGAAATTCTAAAGAAAATCCGACCTGTCCGAAGGCCCAGGGGCCAGGGCCAGGCCCGAGAACAAAAACCAAATTACCAATGGTAAACCAAACCTACTTAATGATAAAAATTTTACGTAGTTATCAAAAATAAATACAGGCCGAGTCTCGCTATTCCCAGAAAATCTAGGAATGTGAGGCATCCTGAAAAGGGTAATGTTCATCTAATAGATCATTCATTACAATCGTAATGAATCTACGACAAAAATAATTCAAATAAAATTGGTTAGCCGGCCCATTCAACACTGCTCTAGGAAGTTTGGAACGTTGATCTTTCCATCTGTCGCATACTTTCAGACAGTGTTCTATAGTCTGTACAGCACAGCATACTCAAGAGTCACGTTTTCCAAAAAATCTTTTTTGATATGAGCCGAAACAGCCGTGCTGAGTAATGGCCTGGTTAATAAAAAAATTTGAAGATAACCTTTGTGTTGATACTTCAGGAAATATACTATAAACAGGTCTGCCACGGTCACTTATCCACCTGTCTTTCCATACACTCAATCCCCAATCTCTGATTTTTGATTTAATCTGGGTCCTGGTATATTTAATTTCTTCATCGATCTGGTCTCTAGTAGTAGCAAGTTTGGCTGCCAAGTCTACTTCTTAATTTTCGGTAAAGCCAACATGGGCTTTTACCCAATGAAAATGGACCCTTAGATTATTATTATTTATTAAACACTTAATATCTTCAATATGACTACCCTTATAGTAGTATGTGTTCAAGGATTGCAACGCGCTCCTTGATTCACTGAAAATATCTAATTCATTTATTCCATTATTAATTGCGTTATTGAGAGCCATTTTTATAGCTATAACTGCATATGAGGAAGCATGATCATTCAATCTTTTATAATTTATTGCTATCTTTTCATTATTTATGTATTTAATGCAAGCGGCCCCAACTTTATGATTTATCTTCGAACTATCAGTATAAAATTTCGTATTTGTTATAGGCTTTAAATTATATGACCAACTACACTGAAGTGCCACCGAATTAGGGATAGCAAAGCCTATGCAAATTGTGTAGCGCTGCGCATCATGTATGGGGGGCTGTGGAGGAGTGAGGGAGCTGTGGTAACTGCATATATAGCGCGTACTGTGGTTGTTCTGAATTAGTTGTTGGAATTGCCAGTATGGGTAAACTGCCTTATTTAGACGCCTTCGATCGCGGACAAGTATCGTAGGTGCGCGACGCATGGGCCATTCAATTTCCGAAATCGTCAGACAGCTAGGATTTTTAAGGTCGACAGTGTCAAGAGTATACCAAGAATACATGGATGGTGGAAAAAAACTAGCGATCGGGCAAACTGCAAAGGACAATTAGCTTTGACAGTGCGTGGTGAGAGACGGCTCAGGCGTATTGTACGTAGCCAGCGAAGCCAAACATTAGCTCAAATTACCACCCAGTTTAATGAGTGTGCCAGTCGTACAGTCAGTAAACGGACTGTGCAACGCTCGCTTCACCGTATGGGTTTCTGGAGCCGTCGACCTACGAGAGTACCATTGCTCTATACTCGCCATCGGGCTGCACGTCTTGCCTGGGCAAGAGAGCACAGAGACTGGAGTGTAGAGGACTGGAAACGAGTAGCATGGAGTGATGAGTCTCGATTCCGACTACTTAACGCCGACGGCAGGCTGAGAATATGGCGTCAGGCTCATGAAGCCATGGATCCTGCATGCCTGGCTGGAACTGTACAAGGGCATGGTGGCTCAATCATGGTCTGGGGTGTTTTTTCGTGTCACAGTTTGGGATCTTTGGTGCGTGTACCAACCTCCCTCAATGCAATTCGGTACGTAGAGTTGCTGTGTGATCACCTCCATCCGTTTATGCTGTTCTGTTATCCGCACGGTAATGGAGTTTTCCAGCAAGACAACTGTACCTCTCACAAGTCCCGGTTGGCTACTGGCTGGTTGGATGAGCATTCCTCTGACTTCTCTGTCAGGAATTGGCCACCTAGAAGCCCAGACTTAAATCCTATTGAGCATCTTTGGGATGTTTTGGAACAAGGCGTGAAAGGCTATCACACATCACCAAAGAACCTTACTGAGTTATGGACAGCTTTAGCCAATATTTGGCAAGCCATTCCCGTGGAACGTTTCCAGAAACTTGTTGAATCTATGCCTCGTCGTGTGGCAGCCGTTATCAAGGCCAGAGGAGGCCCAACTCGTTACTAGGTAGGTATCCCTAATTCAGTGGCACTTCAGTGTATATTTAGTTAACTCTCTAATTTTCCTTAATTTTTTATTTTTAATCTCGCTATTCATGTCATTAAAAATAAAATCTTCAATCTGGATTTGTTCGCCTTCATTATAGATGGTATACAATATCGACTCTAATTGATATGGCATTTTAGCTTTTATGTGCAGTGGGATACAACCAGCCAAGACACTTAATGCGTCTGTAGAGACTGTCCGATAACATTTACTGCTCATGATTAAAAAGGGTCTCTGTAGTTGTTTAAGTTTATTATTCATATAGTTGGTGTCCGTGTACCATGCCTGGATCCCATGCAACAAAATTCTCTCTATTACTTTGTCATAAATTTCCCTTACATTTACAGCCTTAAGGCCCCAGGTCTTCTTAATGACTCTATTAATACCATAGGTGATTTATAAGGTTTTCTCTCTAATATTAGAAATGTGATTGCCGAAGTTAAGTTTCTCGTCTAAATAGATGCCCAAGTACTTCATCTCTTTATTATATTTTATATTACTGTTCATAAGCTTTATTGTAGGTTTTCTAGAGACTTTGCCGCTACTTGGTATAATAATATAACTTGATTTATCTATGCTATATTTCAATTTATTTTCATGGGCCCGCATTTCACATGTGTCCAGCACTTTCTTTGACAAATCGGTAAATTTATATACGACCTTACTGCTGAGTATTAGTATAATGTCATCAGCGAAAGCTTGAATCTTAATGTCAGTTTCGAAATTTTCTTTTAATAGTTTATTGATGATTAACAGCCAAAGAATTGGCTTCCAATCGAAGAGCCTTGTGGCACTCCAACATTATAGGTCCAATCTCAACTATGCTTCAAAATAACTGTTCTGTTTTTTAAATAACTCAGGATCATAACTTTTAGATGGTTATCTAAACCAATAGTGTCGATGGCTTCCTTTATACATTCTAATCTATTAGTGTTGAAAGCATTGCTATATCCAGGGGGGTTAAACATGTTTGTATATTGTTTTTTTTATTTTCTTTAATAATCTTAATAATATTCAGCAAGGCCTCCGTTACCCGACGGTTTCTCCTAAAACCATATTGCAAGTCAGATAAAATTCCCTTAGATTCTGTGTATTCAATTATCCTGTTAGTGAGGATCTTACCTAAAATTTTCCTAATGTTGGCAATAGACATATTGGCCTAAAAGAAGCAGGGTCACTAAGGTTTTTGCCCTCTTTCAGGGAATAAACGACAATGGGTTTTTTCGCTTTGACCATAAAAACAATATCACGATAGCCAAATGGAACGATAATAGATGTGTGACTGCTGCGACAAATTTCGACAAAATTGAACCACTGAAAACTGTTTCAAGACGTGAAAAAGGACAGAGGGAAAAATCTCAAGTTATACAACCATGTCTTATAAACAATTACAAAAAGTATACGGGTGGAGTTGACCATCACGATTGGCTACTAGAAAAACATAAAATTAAAATTCGTGGGAAAAAAATGGTATTGGCCGATTTTCACACGTATAATTGATATGGCAATTGTAAACACTTGCATCGCTTACAACATGGTTAACAATGAGAATAACAGCGTGAAAGATATAAGGCAGGCGATACAGTGCCATTGCATACCTCAAAATAGGAAACACCACACTAAAAAGTTTCGGCAAGCCAATGTTCACACAATCATCAAAGAATAAGTAGTCAACACTGTCAAATTAGATGGGAAAGACCACATAATTCTCAAAAGAGATAAACAAAGAAGATGTCCATTCCAGAATTATCGGGGGAAAGCCTCTTAAATTTTGCTCAAAATTCAATGTAACACTTTGCACAAACTGTTTTTTCAAGTATCATTCATAACTATATGAAAATAAGACTCGTAAATTACCCTAATTAAATACTTTTGTTTGAATAATATAAGTATTTTTTCTTCCTTCTATTTTATATATATTAAATAAATCATTAAAATGTCAAAAATACTAAACAAAATAAAGCATGTTGGCACACCTATGAAAGTCACCCAGGAAAACCAGATTTATCCCAAACTTCTACAAACGCCCAGCGTCCTATACATAGGACACTCATTATCTCGAGCTGTAACGATGGGATTGGAATTATTTCTCTAGCTTAGCTTAATATTGATGTCTTAAACATAATTTAAAAGAATTTTACTTTTTTTTATGTTTTAAATTAAGTTGGGCGTTAATGGGTTTTAAACTATGTTTAGCAATTGTGGGGGGAAAAAACCTCTTCTTTCAAGTTAGCAATGGTTTTATCTATCTAGTGGGAAGATAACTTGAATGGATCAGAGGCTTTTTTGTTCTTTAACGGTAATAATTTCAATTAACAGATCTCTTAAGGGGGGAAATATTAAACGTTTAATACATAAACTGATGAAACTCTGCTTTGAATGTATTAGTTTAACAAAAAACAAAAGAACAAAATGGCAACACAACCACCAGAAAATGAAATTTTGCTACTAGTCATTATATTCAAGTGGCAAAAATGTTTACTTCGAACCAAATATTTTCTAACACACTCATTCTCAACCTTCCAGTGGTCAAGAGCACATCGAAGTTTTCAGAGAGCATGGTGGGCACAACCAATGGTTTTTCTAACACCGATGATCATTATTTACATAATAGAAATATTTTTTATTCAACAGTACGTTACCAATATTCTAATATTACTACGATTATTATGTTTTGAAAAATAATGAAAAAAGAAGAAACATAAATAAAATTTTGATTATTTTATTGTTATATAAGTACATGGAAATAAAAAAATAAGTAGTATAAATGGGTTTATTATTTATAAATACTTTATTCAAAATTTAATGAGATTTTTGACTCTGAACTGAATTAGCTAATTTTTCGTAATTGGGAATATAAGATGATAATCCTGTTCTTAAGTTCGGATGTTCATCAGGGAGTGAGATCTGCGTTTTGATTTTTATAATATTCATCGCTGAAAATAAGGCCTCGCACAGATATTTTGAACAAAAATAAGATTTTATTTTATAGGAAACATTTTTAAGATTAAGAAATTTTTTAAGGTCAACGATATTCCAAAGTTTCTCAGATCTTCTTGTTTCAGATATGAAATTGTTTTCAGTCAGTTGAAATTCATTTCTGGAATATAACTTCTCCAATATTCCGGATTTCGTACCGAGTTAGTATAGCCCATCATCGTTCACTCCCATTATCACAACTATCATATTTCTGGGTACAGCTCTTCCTTTGTCGAGTTCTGGAATCCGTAACACAACGTTCTGACCGATGCTCATGGGAGGAAATTTAGCGTCACTGCCTCTTAGCATTTCGTCCGTTTGCTTTTTCATTTTTTTTTGGCACAATCATCTCGCTTCTCCTCAGTTAACTTCTTCCTTTTTGTAAGATGGACTCATCAGAGTTTTCAGAATCTGATGAATCAGTTTCATGCTTACGTTCAGGAATGTTGGCCAAAACCTCTTCAAGATGTTCTTCAGTTTCAAGGTCCGTTGAAAAACACAATTCCTGGGGAAGTCCATTAGTAAGTGGAACTCCAAACAGAGGTTCGTATTGGCTTCTGCAGTTTCCACGATGGTAGGTGCAATTTTTTCATTTGAACGATTCGTAAGCCATCTGCCCACTGACTTGTCTGATTGACTGCCATCCACGTCACCAACATATCACGAACATCTTGGTTTGCACGTTCGACGGAGCCTTGGCTTTGAGAGTATCTGGGTTTTCCATGAACAATTTTTACTTCAAACATATATTCAAGCTCTTTTATGATTTTATTCGAGCACTCACGTCCATTATTGAACTGCAAAACACAGGAAGCTCCTATGATACAAAATATGCCCATTAAGTTATAAGAAACTTCTTTAGCTGTTTTCGTTTTCAATGGGCGTAAGAAGGGGAATTTGGTAAGATGATCTTGATAGTTCAAAAGGAATTTATAATGGCGATCAGACTCTGATTGCATGTCAATGAGGTTAACTTGTCCTTGTTTTTGGAATGCGTTAGTAAGTATTGGTTTAACAACGACTCCCTTGTTTTTACCCTTTTTTCTGAAGTGACACTGTTCACAGAGAGAAAGGTACAGCTTAATCACTTTTAGAGGCATATTACAGTGTTTCACCCATCCTCCAAGTGTGAAATCGGACTTGGCTCACTACTGATTTGCCCGATCGCGAATTGATCAAATTCAAGTGCTCAAACTCCGAAATAATGTAACATTTCGGACTTGGCACATTTGTCAGTGATCAATTCTCGATGTGAGCATTTTTTTCGGACATTGTCCGATTTCGGAGTTAGGTTCCAACATATATATATATATATATATATATATATATACAGTATGCTTACTAAAGTCCTTTCCCATCCTCTTAACTTCGGAACGGCTGCTGCTATATTCATAAAAGTCGTGTTTAGGTATAGTAAAGTAGTCATGCGCTACTGAATGAAACCACCTACCGCTCCACCTGGTGGAAAACTGTGGAGTTAGCATTCCTATCTCAAAAATGGAACGAGATAGGGAAAAAAAGTGATTTACAAAGTTGTATAAAATCATCGATTTAATACGAAAAGATACCTTGTGAACATTAATGTAAAGAATAGAACGGATAAAACGCGCATTTGTTTTTTCGTGATTTCCTACACTGTGACGTCACGAAACTTGAACGAAAGGTGAAATGATTATCTTTCGGGCAAAACACGACACCGCAATGTGCACAGTGGTATATTGCTTTTGATCCCCAATCAAAAGGACCGCGGTTCAAACCTCGGGGGTTTCATCCTTGTACTGATTGTCTTTATAAACAGAGTAGACAATACGTAGATCGTGTAAAATAGTGTCGCATCAACTCAAAGCAACTTTGGTGTTCGAAATTTTTGCAGTATGCAAATACGTAAGAAACGTCACGGCTGTTCAACTGAGACAGCTATAAAAGAGTCATCTTCTTGGGGTTGTAGTATGTTGATGCTCGTGGTCATGGCTGAGTATTCCAAAGCTGAGTATTGTGAGATGGTTTTACTGTACGGTGAATGTGGAGGCAAGGCACGATCAGCAGCAAGATTGTACCGGCAACGTTTCCCTGAAGGCCCGCATCCTTCTCATCACACCATCCTAACTGTTGTAAAACGCTTAAGGGAGACAGGTTGCATTACTAGTCGACCTCGATCTGGCAGACCAGCTAAGGTAGGACGGCAAGTTCAATAGGATGAGGTATTAGCATACGCCCTCGCATATCCGAAATGCAGCACAAGAGAGATCAGTCAACACTGTGGTCTCTCCAAAAGTCAGGTTTGGAAAATTCTAAGTGAATTAGGTGCTCATCCATACCGACCAACGCCTCAACAGGTTTTAGTGGACGGGGATGCCGAGCAACGTTATGCATGGTGAAACTTCGTCATGAATCAGATACAGGCCCATCCAACATTCTTGGCAGATATAGTGTGGACGGAGGAAGCATGCTTTTCACGGAATGACATGTACAATAGGCAAAGCACCCATCACTGGACAATGGAAAATCCTAGATTTTTACCGCCGTTCAACATCAAATGCGGTATGCTATTAACGTTTGGTGTGCAATTTACAATAACAAGCTGATCGGCCCAATATTTTATAATGGCACGTTAACGGGTGCACGATATTTACAATTGTTACAGAACGTAATACCCGATTTTGTGGAAAACCTGCCGTTGTTTAATCTTAGGAATGTATGGTTTCAACATGACGGCGGGCCTGCTCATAAGACATCTCCAGTGAAGCAGTACCTCGTCAAGGAATTCGGGAACCAAATAATTGGGTATGGCGGTTTCGAAGAGTGGCCTCCACGTTCGCCTGATCTGACTCCACTGCACTTTTTCCTGTGAGGATACTTGCAACAGCAGGTGTATGCGACCCCTCCCCAAACATTGCAGGACCTTAAACGACGCATTACGGACGCTTGTGCCAACGTGTCACGCTCTATGCTCCAACGTGTGCAACGTGACATTCAAACGAGGATCCAAATGTCTATTGCAGCTGACGGTGAGAAGTTTGAACATCTCAAATAAAGGTATATTGTTAAAATGAGTTGGTTTTTTTTCTTTCTCAGATCCTTTTGTCACGTCACAGTGTAGGAAATCACGAAAAAACAAATGCGCGTTTTAACCGTTGTAGTCTTCTCATTAATGTCCACAAGGTATCTTTTCGTACTAAATCGATGATTTTCTACAACTTTGTAAATCACTTTCTTTCCCTATCTCGTTCCGTTTTTGAGATAGGAATGCTAACTTCGCAATTTTCCACCAGGTGGCGCGGTAGGTGGCTTCATTCAGTAGCGCATGGCTGCTTTACTATACCTAGACACCACTTTTATGAATATAGCAGCAGCCGTTCCGAAGTTAAGAGGGTGGGAAGGGACTTTAGTGAGCATACTGTATATATATATATATATATATATATATATATATATATATATATATATATATATATATATATATATATATATATATTGAATAAAACTGAAAATTCGATATTAAATGAACTGTAGATTGAAAGCATCATTAAACAACTTCAATTGCCTTGAAATTTTATTTAAGTTACCTTAATATTTCGTAGAAATATTCACTTGAAAATATATCACAAACTAAAAGAACACATAAAATCCAACTCAATATTTTAACCTGTTGCCACACTGAAAGTAAGCAAAAAAAATTAAAGATACTGAAACACAGAAAAGCAATAATGTCAAAAACTCACTAAATGGGCACGCGCCCTCTGCCGGAAGGTTTTATGTTTAAATGAAATTGAACATTCTCTCCACCTTGAAACCACCCAAGGGTTTCAAAAAGAAAAGAAAAACAATTACTATCACAACCATAATCAAGTTAATCAAGTGGTAATTTGCATAGTTTTTAAATTGGTCTTTTAAAGAGTCCACTCTCACATTTCACAGTTACTACTCTAACTTTATCATCCTTGCTTGGATGAACTTCTAAAACTCTAGCAAGTTTCCAGTGTAAGGAAGGGACAAGTTCATTTTTTATGAGAACGAGATCACCAATAGCAATATTGGGTTTAGATGAACACCACTTTGGTCGTTGCTGTAACTGGCTTAGGTATTCACTGCTCCATCGAAGCCAGAACTGTTGTAGAAGTCGCTGCACAAATTCCCAACTCTGTAAGCGTGAGATTGGAGTTTTTGTGAAGTCGGGCTCTGGAAGAGCAGTCAAGGGAGCACCAACAAGAAAGTGACCCGGTGTAGTGCTGAGAAATCATTTGGGTCCTCTGAGCTTGGACAAAGAGGTCTTGAGTTTAAATAAGCCTCGACTTGGCAAATCAGAGTTAGGAACTCCTCAATAGTTAGAAGTGCATCACCCATGGTTCTCTTGATGTGAAATTTCATATTCTTCACAGCAGCCTCCCAGAGGCCTCCAAAATGAGGAGCTGAGGGTGAATTGAAGCTCCACTTGATACCTTGTGATTCGGAGAAACATGCAACACTGGCATCATTTGAAGAGGATAGAAGTGATTTCAAGAGGATAGAAGTGATTTCATTGTTCTTCTCAACTCGCTGTCTGCTCCAATAAAATTAGTTGCACAGTCACTGTATATTTTGTTTGGTCTACTACGTCGGGTAATGAATCTTTTTAAAGTTGCTATGAAAGCCTTGGAAGTAAGGTCACTCACCATCTCAAAATGGATTGCCCTAGTAGAGAAACATACAAAAATTACAACATAAATCTTAAACGATTTTTTAAATCAGCCAGATCTTTCTTTGCATAGAAAAGGGCCTTCATAATCAACACCAGTGACAGCAAAAACTCTTGATGGTGTAACTCTTGAAAGGGGTAAGTCATCCATAAGTTGAGTATTTGGAGTAGCATAAAGTCGAAAACATGTAATACAGTTTCTCACGAAACGCCTCACAACATCTCTTCCACAAGGTATCCAAAACTTTTGACGGATCACAGCTAACAATAGTTGAGGTCCAGCATGGAGGTGTAGACGATGAAAATATTGCACAATTGAATTTGTCACATGATGATTTCGAGGGATGATTATTGGGTGTTTCATATCTTCAGATATGTTAGCATTTCTGAGTCTACCACCGACTCTAATTATGCCATTAGCATCTAAAAATGGGCATAGTGATAAGATTTTGCTTGATGAATTTAAATCCTTTCCAGATTTTAGACATTTTAACTCTTGTGAAAACTCAATGCTTTGAACACCTTTAACTATTCGTTGCTTTTGATAGCTCATTTTCTGTAAGACAACCCACAATTTTTCAGAAGATTTAGAACAGTTTCTTATGAAACGTAAACACCAAGCTATAACTCTGCACAATTTTGACCACGAAGAAAATTTAAATATGAATGAAATATCTTGACACTGAACAGCAGTTGAAATGAAGCTCCTTTTTCTTCTTTTAAATGCAATTCTCTAAAAGAAAACTCTTGCACATTATCATCATTGTCGTATGGTATGGTTGGTTGTCTTAGCCAATCTGGACCACATGTCCACATATCACACTGAAGGAATTCACAAGGGAAAAGTCCTCTTGTAGCACAGTCAGCAGGATTTTGATTTCCTGGCACATGGCTCCACTTTAAACCTGGAACGTCTTCTTGTATCCTGGCAACTCTATTTGCTACAAAGGGTATCCAGCGACGAGGCTCTGAAGCTATTCAAGCAAGTGTAACTTTTGAATCTGTCCATGCAAAACACCTTTTGATTGGAATGTTGAGGGCGGGCAGCACAAATTCAAGTAAATTGGCCAAAAGTAATGCAAAACAAAGTTCTAACCTTGGAAGTGATTGTTGCTTTAGAGGGGCAACTCTAGTTTTTGATGTTAGGAGAGAAACCTTCACAGATGCATCAGAAGCAACTGAACGTATGTAAATAACAGCACAGTAGGCCCTTTCAGACGAATCACAAAAGGCTTGAATTTCTATCTCAGGAGCATTGGAACTCAGTACACATCTTGGAATTTTAAACTCTGTAAGTAAAAATAGTTGCGACTGAAACTTTCTCCATTTCTTGTTACACTCGTCATTGATTTCATCATCCCAACCACATTTGTTACTCCACAGTTCTTGCAGAAAAATTTTTGCAACAATCACCACAGGTGCTAACCAACCCAAAGGATCGAAGATTCTAGCTATCTATGAAAGAATTGTCCGTTTTGTACATACTGATTTCTCATTGATAGAAACTGTAAACTGAAAAGTATCAGTAGTTGGACACCAAATAACACCAAGCACCTTAACCATGTTGTCACTGTCTATCTTTAATGAAGAAACTGGAGCTTTTAACTCCGGAGGAAAACATTGCAAAACAGATGGTATGTTGGAAATCCACTTCCGTAGCTTGAATCCACCCTTTTCCATCATCTGCAACATTTCATTAGCTAGATCAGCTGCTTCAGCTTCTGATCCTGAACTAGAAAGCAGATCATCAACATAATAATCTCTCAAACAAACAGAAGATGCCAAGGGAAATGTATCCTTCTCATCAATAGCAAGCTGTTTCATTACACGTGTTGATAGAAAAGGTGCAGTTGCTGTGCCATATGTCACTGTTGTTAATCGGTAAGTTTTGATTTGCTCACTAGGATTATTTCTCCACAAGATTTTTTGGTAATTTGTGTCCTCGGGATGAACTTGAACCATTCGAAACATTTTCTCGACATCAACACATAGTGCAACTTGATATGTTCAAAATCTTAGAAGAATAGGAACCAATTCCTGTTGCACTCTGGGTCCAACCATTAGGATATCATTTAGAGACAGGCCTGATGTAGTCTTGGCAGATGCATCAAAAACAATTCGCAGCTTGGTAGTTGTACTTGAAGGTTTTATTACACAATGATGTGGAAGGTAGTATTCTGATTTATCATTGTGCTCTGACTCGGATACTTGTACCATGTGGTTAAGTTCCAAATACTCAGACATAAAGTCTCTATATTGTTCATACATATCAGGGTTAGAAGAAAGTTTTTCTCAAGGGAATGCAAACGACGTAAGGCTTATTGTTTGGAGTTACCCAAAAGATCAGGCGAAGAGTGGAAAGGTAATCGCACGGTATATTTGTTACAATCTCTGGTGTAAGTATTTTGAAAATGTTTTTCACAGGCTTTCTCAGATGCAGTTAATGGGTTTGCTGTAGTAACTGTATCAAGTTTCCAGAAATTTGACACTAAAGTATCAGTGTCCATTTGGATGTTGTTGACGTGAATAGTAGTGTGCTTGTCTGCTGTAAGAGACACACTTCCTGAAATTATCCAGCCTAACTGGGATCTAACAGCAAATGGTTTATTATCGCCTTTTAATGTCTCTCCCATAAGCATTGGTAAAGAGACATCTACACCCAACAGAATGTCAACTGGACTGGATTTATAAAATGCTGGATCTGCAAGGATTATATCACTGAATAATTCTGCATAAGATGGGTCTATGGAAGAATGTGGTAGTTCACCAACAATTTTATTTAACACATACACAGGGATAGAGAAAGTGGGTGTGAATTTGTAATGTGGTATAAAACTAATCTCTGTTATTCCATTTGTTTGTGAATTTGATGAACCAAGACAAGAAATCAATACCTTAGCCTTTCCCTTTTGTAAACCCAACCTTTCTACACAAGATTCAGTAATAAAACTAGCTTGCGAACCAGGATTGAGGAGGACACGACAATATTGATAACCTCCTGCAGAATCTCGCACTCGAACAACAGCTGTACACAACAGCACATGATTTTGAACTCTGGGTTCAGAAATGCATGTAGTAATAGAATCATTAACATTGGAAGCCTTTGTACGTGAAACTGATACACTACTTGAATTAGGCTGAGATTGTGGGATGAATTGTTGTACATCAAGTGAATGTGTTGACTCAACAGTATGTTGAGACTGTCTTGATCTCTCTTGACCAGTTTTGAAACACAAGGCAGTATGATGCCTTTTATCACACACTCTACAATTGTACTTACTTCTACACTGAACTAAACTGTGACCAAAGATCAAGCAGTTAAAACAAACATTAGGTTTTTTCACAAATTCTGAACGCTGTTTAACACTTAGTTTCAAAAATGCATCACACAATGGTAGGGAATGGTTAGTCTTGCAATAAGCACACAAATTATGACTTTTAACCTCTGAAAAAAATGATGAAACTCTAGAATGATGAATTGCATTTTTGCTCTTTGAATTATGTCCTTGTTGGACTTTTCTCTCATTGCTCTTTTTCTGGATTTTTTTGCATGTTTCTCTAAAAAGTCCAGCAACTCTTGAAGGTCAGGAATCTCGTTGTATTCCATTTCACGTTTCCACCAGCTCCTTGTAATGTAACTGAGTTTGGACTGGATGATATAAAGGAAAATGGTATCTGCAAAGTCTTGAACCTTCATGTTAAGACTTTCTAATATACGCACATACTCTTTCGTTGAATCAACCAAAGGTAAAATTTGAGGTGCAGTCTCTGTTGTCATTTGTGAAAAACTGAGTATCTTGTCAATATATGTAAACACAATGTCTCTTTTGTTGGAGTATCTATCAGTCAAAAGATCCCAAGCAATCTGAAAATTTTAATCTGTTGTAGCGAAAGATTGAACAGTTTTTAATGCATCATTTTTTAGAGAACTCTTTAAATATTGCAATTTTTGTCCATCAGATAATTTATCATTATTTTTTACTGAAGCTTGAAAAAAATCACTGAACGTTAACCATTCGTCCAAGTTGCCGCCAAAGGTACGAAGAGTTAATTTCGGCAATTTAATATTCACACTATTTGAAGAATATGCAAAAGTAGAATGAGCAGTTTTTGGTTTTCCTTGAACTCTCAGAATCGCAACATTTAAATCGTCTACGATGTCTTGAATTTCTTGAGATTCGGCGACAAACTTCTCAACATCTGACTCTTCACACTGTACAAAAATGTCTTCAAACAAGTCTGTAATTCTTGCTGAAATGACACTCAACCGTTCCTGAGCTACCTCGATTTCTACAAAATCAGCCTTTTGTATAGAAACCGCAATTTTCTCTTTCAACTTTGTTAAATTTGCTTTTAAAACTCGCTTTTTGGTTAGCAGTTCTTTTAGTTTATCCATTTTCCTTAAGACACAATGAATCACTTTCAGAAAACAAAATAAAAGTTCGTTTTCAAGGCAGTCACGAGTTTTGTAGAAAAGGCTTAAAGAAAAAGCTTAATAAGCCGCTTATTCCTGCTACGACGGACCAATGAATAAAACTGAAAAATCGATATTAGATGAACTGTAGATTGAAAGCATCATTAAACAACTTCAATTGCCTTGAAATTTTATTTAAGTTACTTTAATATTTCGTAGAAATATTCACTTGAAAATATATCACAAACTAAAAGAACAAATAAAATCCAACTCAATATTTTAACCTGTTGCCACACTGAAAGTAAGCAAAAAAATTAAAGATACTGAAACACAGAAAAGCAATATTGTCAAAAAGTCACTAAATGGGCACGCGCCCTCTGCCGGAAGGTTTTATGTTTAAACTAGATGTATTACCCGGCTTCGCTCGGGATTCAGTTTCTGTTATTATGTTTTTCAATGATTAGCCTCTTGCTATGATGTTCTACAGTTCTCGCTAAAATTCTTTTCCGGTAGCAAATAGCATTAGTTTGTTGTCGGTGCTGTCGTTGTTCATCGCTTTCCTCTACTTTCGATGTTGAAGCTCGAAGACGATCGTATGTTCGACGCGTCAAAAGTTTCTTCATCAGTCTCACTGCTTCGGATCACTACTGATGAATCTTACGTAGTTTCGTATATTTTAAATGCTTTATTTCACAATTACAAATGACACACAACCATACTCTTATTTTCAGTTCTAAAACTATATCTAAAAGATGTTGCAAGATCTTGAAACAGTAACTAATGAGAAGTAACGTCACGTGGGTTTATGAGTTACAACATCCTCCCACCTTTTGTATTGCAGGCAAACTTACTAAGCAATACAAAATTAAATTAAATCTATATTACGTAAAACTAACAAAAAAAAAGAATTCTAGCTAAACTATACAAAAAATTAGTCACTTAAACAGTCTACAAGTTCAGCCGTTTCACAGGTAAAGCCTATGGGGTCGTAGATACCGTTAACAATTGACAGTAATTTTCTTTTCGTAACAGCTTCATCGTATTTTACATCAATCTTAGGACGAACGCAATAAAGTTCCTCAGTCTTAGTGTTCCTTTCTGTGGGATCAACTATGCCTAATGCTTCTAATTCCCACATCTTTGGGATTTCAAAGTTCTGCAAACAGAAGGAGACCATGCCAACCGCAGTATTCGTCTTCCCGCTTCCCAAGATGCTCCAACCCAGACTAGTTTCAATGGCAGATATACCGGATCTAAGTACTTCTATTCTTCCTGTGAGAATTCTTCCAAGTACATCAGCCCCGAGTAACAATCTTATTGGAGGGGTTTCTTGTCCAATGTCTGTTAAGGAAATTCCATGGCTTTCAAGTTCTGAGAGTAAATGTTTGTCTCGTACTCTTGGAAGTGTTGTGCATATTTTCGGTTGATCTAATACTGACACTTGGCACGAAAACTTTCTGTCAATTCTTTCTATGTTTATACAATAACGGTAATGTTCAGCTTCAGGAGTTTGTTATCCGCCGAACAACCCTTGAGATAGTATCTCTTTACCAGAAGGCAGAAGTTTAAGTTCTCGTGCTAAATCTTTCTCAATGTAAGAATGATGAGAACCGTCGTCTAACAAAGCACGAACGTATTGGCTTTGTCCTTTATTTTTCAGTCGTACAATAATTGTCTTTAAATAAATTGTTTTTGGAGAAGACGGTACCGTAAAAGGTGTTGTCGCATTTTCTTCCTGCGGAACTGGTTTATGATAGAAAGGTTTACTTGTTTTAGGCAGTTCAGGACAAAGGATTGCGTAATGCCTCTTAGAACAAATAACACAACGTACTTTACTGCGGCATTTCCGGGCTATGTGTCCCCTTTTCAAACAAACCAGGCAAAGTCAATTTCTCATGACAGCAGCTTTCTTATCTTCTATAGTCAACGTTCCTGCTTTGCCACAATCTTGACTAAAATGAGAATTGTCACAAAAGATGCATTTAATTTTTTCTTCTATGTGTGAAATAAGAGCAGAGGCAGATGGAATTTCAATTTTTGAATTATCAACTTCTTTTTTAGCCTTTTCTTGAGTTCCAAAGCCCGATCGTGCTAAATTTATCATCTCTTCGCCATTAACTTCCTGCCTTAAAAAGTTCATAAGTTTCTCTAGAGATCCTTGGCTGTTCTCAGCAATTTCACCGCCGACACTCGAATTGCTGGACAGTCTCTGTCGCTCCCAAGCTCTCAAAATATCTTCAGGAAGACAAGACTCAACAAGAGGTGATAAAAATTCAGCAAACTTTTCTTTGGATCTACCCAATGTATCCAAAGCTCGTAAATGAGATTCAAGTTGATCGTATAAAGTCGCCAAATCCATACATTTCCTGCCACTCAAAGCATTTTTCATTACCATCTTAAGTAATTCTCTTACATACACCTGTACTAATAAATCTTCCCGGCCAAATCTTTCCTTGAGTAACTCAATTGCCTTAGGGTAATTTTGAGCCGTAGGAGGAAAGCTTTCAATCAAAATGGCCGCTCGAGATCCTGGAGTAATCGACTGAATCAAATATTGAAATTTATCCTCAGCTGGCATCTTTTTATCTTCGTGTATTCTGGAAAATTGGCTCCAAAATCCCAAAAAATATTTAATATCTCCATTAAATTGCTGAATTTCAAGTTTTGCAAACGATACTTTCGAATACATGGCGATTTAATCGGTCGATCGTCAAAATTATTTTCAAAATTTTCTACTTTCGATTTAAAAGATAAGTACTGTTCTCTGTAATTTCCAGCATCGCTGAAATCCTGAACGTACTCCTTTCCTTGATCTTTGTCACTGTCGACGAGTAATAAATCAGAAATTGCTTGCTGAGTGGTTTCTAGGCGATGAAATTTATCAGACAATTGCGAACTCAATTCGCGAAGCCTGACAACATTCACTTCCGTTTTCGTAATTTCTTCTGCGATAGCCTTCGTAGTATTAGTTAATGTCATTCGTAAAGTCTTACGCTGCAGCTTTAAAGCATCCATAATAATTCAAATTCCGTAAAATACGTAAAAATAAAAAAGGTAACAACGTATTATTTTGAAATGTACCTTGTTTACTGTATCCTGTCGCCGACGCCATATGATGAATCTTACGTAGTTTCGTATATTTTAAATGCTTTATTTCACAATTACAAATGACACACAACCATACTCTTATTTTCAGTTCTAAAACTATATCTAAAAGATTTTGCCAGATCTCAAAACAATAACTAATGAGAAGTAACGTCACGTGGGTTTATGAGTTACAACAACTACAATTCGAATTCTGTTGCCTTCGAGCTCTTGGAAATGTTTTTTCTTCAGATTCTTGTGTGCGTCTAACTGCATATCGAATTCTGTTGGCTTCGCGCTCTTCTGTTTTTTTTCCTCACATTGCTCATTTCTCAACAATCTTTGACATTTTCCCCTTACTTCTGCAGGATTAAAAGTTGCTCTCCTCTTTTTGGGCATTTTAAAGCATTAATTTACAGCTAGTCAATAACGTTTGAATGGATTTATTATTATAGAAAAATAATCCATAATGTTTGAATGGATTGATTATTATAGAAAAATAATCCATAATGTTTGAATGGATTGAGATCACATTCAATATTAAAACACAGCAAATCTGGTAATTATTATAGAAAAAGTATATACACGTATTTCATGCTCGGAATTCTTTCTCAAAACTAAGGGCCTGTTCACATAGGAGTCCGTTGCGTTGCGTTAAGGAAAAGATGACGTTAAGACGAAAATAAACTAATCATAGGCCTCCAAACGATTAGCAATGAAATTTTTAACGCCTATGATTGGTTTATTTTCGTCTCAACGTCATCTTTTCCTTAACGCAACGCAACGTACTCCTATGTGAACAGGCCCTAAATCGTCTGCTACGTTTCAATGCCACTTTCAGACTTTCTTAAATTAAAATATACACGCATTTCATGATTGTAATTCTTTCTCAAAACTAAATCATCTGCTATGTTTGAATGTCACTTCAGTTATATAAATCATCGCGTCAAGGCTAAACACACGTGTTTCTAGTATATTTGAGATAAGCATATCTCCTTCAGTATATTTCAGTTTGAACAGGTAGCTTGGGATAGTTTCAATTCATGAAATGGATAGATAACACATTCATTGAAAATGAATGACTTTCCATCCTTATATTTTCATTTTTAAAAAGAAATATTCCGGTGTTGCCACGTACATGAGAATAATATATCAAATTCCTTCTTGCATGCGCCAATATATGAATAAATCACGTTTTTAATTCATGTCTATTTATTTTTACGGAAATGTTATAATTTAATTAGCAACAATGAAATGTTACAATGGTTTTGAACAAAAATATCCGGGAAAATTTGCCCTTTTTTTTTCGCGATTTTCAATATCCGTTGATACTTCTAACATAATTCGGGAATGGAACGTCGTAACGGAATGAAAATAGTCTATAACCATCGCGCAAGTTCAAGCAATAAGTTGACCTAGTTTCATCGCAATCGGATGAACGGTACGGCAGCGCATAAAATACGAACAAACAAACAAACATTCATTTTTATATATAGAGATGAAATTGAACATACATATATATATATATATATATATATATATATATATATATATATGTGTGTGTGTGTGTGTGTGTGTGTGTGTGTGTGTGTGTGTGTGAGGAAATAAATGGGAAAGGAATGGTTAAACTAAACTTAAAGGGGGCTTATTAATTAATTTATTCCCCTTGGCGTAATTCGCCACTATTCGGATATCCATTTCGAAAAGCATCGCAGAGAAAGTATTTTACGGGGTGGGCTTGATTCACGTAAATTGAAGAACCAGGAAGGGAACCTATATATAGTAACAAAATTAGAACCGCCTCTGCCTCATCTTCGGTGCAAACGTCTCGCGCATGCGCGATGGCTTTAGATGGTCAAATACAATTACCCAGGTCAAAATACCCGATTTTGACGAATGGTTAAAAAAAATATGAAAGTTTTGAAAATTGGTGGAGATGTTTTTTTAGGCATGCTAATGAACATACTAAAAGTCCCCACCGATCAGACTTGAGCTTTCGCCTCCATCTTGGAAAATATGTACACTTTTTTGGTTTTTTGCAAGTAACATCAGAAATATTCATTTTATGTAAAAAATTTTAGTACAAAAATTGAAGAGCATTAAGTTGTGAACAAAAAAATCATTTACATTTTTTCTATAAGTCGAACACGAACAAAGATAATTGACTTTGAAGGGAGCGAACCATCACACCTGGGACGCGGATGCGCGAATCATCCCCATCGCGATGGCGGGATGACCCGCGCATGTGCGCCAAAAGTCTTGCATACTCCCGTTTGTAGAATCTCTGCATATCACAGCTCGAGAGAAAGTTGCAGCAACATCCAATCCATTGTTATCAGATTGTATTGTGAGGCTTGGTGGATTCTATCTTTTTGTCATACTTAGGCTGCGTTGGGTACATAATAGCTGGAGGTGGGTTAAAATAAATACTAACTTTGATGTACGTAACTACATCAGTAGAAAAAATGTTGCCTGGCCATGCATACGCTAGAAAATTCCTAGCTCATTTATTTACCCAAACATCTTTAGCAAAAATAATTTTTGACGCCATGGACATATCTGATTTCAAAAGCAATAATCTCCATGAGTTGTTCAGAGATTTTGAAGGCTTTTTTGTGTTTTTGCAAATAACTTGGGAAATATTAACTTTATGTGAAAAAAGTTTAATACAAAAATTAAAGAAAATTAAATTGCGTACCTCTGCATATCAAAGCTCGAGAGAAAGTTGCAGCAACACCCAATCCATTGTTATTAGGTTGTATTGTGAGACTTGGTGTATTCTATCTTATTATGTCATACTTGGGCTGCATTGGGTACATAATGGCTGGAGGTGGGTAAAAATAAATACTAACTTTGATGTATGAAACCACGTCAGTAGAAAAAATGTTGCCTTGCCATGCATACGCTAGAAAAATCCTAGCTGATTTAATTACCCAAACAGCTTTAGCAAAAATAATTTTTGACGCCATGGATATATCCGATTTCAAAAGCAATAATCTCCATTAGTTGTTTAGAGATTTTGCTACTGAACTACTATCGCTAGATACCATAAACGGACATACTCATATACGAGCCATCGTATATGAGATTAAAATGAGGATGACTTTGAAGCAGTTGAAAGAGAATGGCCCCACTGCAGCCCTCTGTGTTCAGTACTTTAAAATGGTAAATCTTATGAAAGCTTGATTACCGCCAATTGTACGGTGAAAGCAAACGGTTTCAACATAGTATAAAACCCATTGTCGCTTTTTCAGAGGATAGCTATTACTAAACAAAACGACGAAGACCTAGCATTTTATTTAGAATATGAATCAGCTCCTTTTCCGTTGCTTCTGTTTAATGAAGTTGATATGTGAGAGACAACGACATTGGCCATGTACGACGGGCCCTCTGGGTTCAGTACTTTAAAATGGTAAATCTTATGAAAGCTTGATTACCGCCAATTGTACAGTGAAAGTAAACGGTTTCAACATAGTATAAAACCTGTTGTCGCTTTTTCAGACGATAGCTATTACTAAACAAAACGACGAAGACCTAGCATTTTATTTAGAATATGAGTCAGCTCCTTTTCCGTTGGTTCTGTTTAATGAAGTTGATATGCGAGAGACAACGACATTGGCCATGTACGACGTTTTTGAAGTTCCAAACAAAGACCTTAACGTCCTGAACTGCGTCAACATTGTGGACAGTGGTTTTCTCTTACAAATGGGGAACACAATGGGGAATGGTGTCAAATGAGGAACACAATTAACTTTTTCGACTGTTTGCACAAATCAAGCTAACTATATAAAAAAGCATTATGGTACCAGCTATATAGTCGGTTTTAACGGCTAGTACAACACCACTAACAGTACAAAAAAAATTGAACAAAATATATGGTCTATTGGGAAAAAACACGTAGACATAAATTTTGATGGAACCATGCGAGTTACTGTTCAACAAGAATAGTTCCTTTCAAATGAAAACAACAAGAGCAAATTGATCAGCATTCTATCAGCTGAGCTGGAAAACAATGGGATTCGATTCCGACAAAGTAATGACGACGCCGACATTCTAATTGTAAATATTACAATTAATGAAGCATGTTCTGGTAACAACATCGTTGTAATCATCGGTGAAGATGTTGACCACCTGGTTCTATTCACAGCTCTCACTCCTACAGAAAAAAGACATTTTCCTTGTAAAACCACGCAAAGGGAAAGCAAAGAAAAAAATATAGTCATCAAATAAAATAAAGTCATCGGGACTTACCAAAGTATACCTTTTCTCCATGCGTTCAGTGGATGCGATGCTACTTCTGCAGCATTCAACAAAGGAAAGAAACTTTGTGTAAAAATGTTCCAAAGTAAAGATATGGAACACAATGTGACAGTAGTTAATAAATGCAACTCATCGCACAATGATGTTGCTCAAGCAGGAGAATGCTTTATTCTGATCTGGTATGGAGCACATTCCAGTGAACAGTCCCTAAATAGGTTTAGGTACAAATTCTTCTCAAAATTTGACACCAAAATAAAACCATATATTTCGTCTCGTCCCTCAACTGAAGAGGAAGCCAGACTACATTCCTTTCGGTTGTATCACCAAGTTCAGAAGTGGTTTGAGTTGAATCCTGAGGTTTGGGGCTGTAATCATCAAGAGAAAACCCTCGTGCCCATCACAACTATGGATGCAGTGGCTCCCGATTTAGTTTTAAGCATAGTGTTTTTGTAAGACTGGCTGGAGAGAAAGATGCGTGTGTCGGAAAGCAGGCATCAACTGCACAACGCCCTGCAATAATTGCAATGGGGTATGTCACAACGGCATACCCTATTGAAGTTATTGCCCTGTAGATAATGACGATCCAATAAACGGAATTGATGAGTGAGGTGATGCTAGCTGACCCATAGACGATCTTTTTAAGATTGACGACGTGAACAATCTCGTACCGAAAAAAAGCACGTCAACCATAAAGTAGGTAAGCTTAAAATATTATACACAATGAAAATACGGTAGTGAATACATCCAAGTTTATTAAATTCGTTTAAAAAATTAATAATGATCAATTATCTATATACCAAAACACATTAAGTCTATTTTCTTGTGTTTAAAGAATGCCGCAATTAGAGAGTGGAGATAATTCAAAGGAAAGCGCCTGCAACGAGACTTGGACGCTACCTCCCTAATCAACGCGCATTTAATAGTAAATATTTTGGTGCGTGTTAGGGTTACGGTGAAATGTATTTAATATTTTTTTGTACGCAATTTAATTTTCTTTAATTTTTGTATTAAACTTTTTTATATAAAGTTAATATTTCCCAAGTTATTTGCAAAAACACAAAAAAAGCCTTCAAAATCTCTAAACAACTCATGGAGATTATTGCTTTTGAAATTAGATATGTCCATGGCGTCAAAAATTATTTTTGCTAAAGATGTTTGGGTAAATAAATGAGCTAGGAATTTTCTAGCGTATGCATGGCCAGGCAACATTTTTTCTACTGATGTAGTTACGTACATCAAAGTTAGTATTTATTTTAACCCACCTCCAGCCATTATGTAACCAACGCAGCCTAAGTATGACAAAAAGATAGAATCCACCAAGCCTCACAATACAACCTGATAGCAATGGATTGGGTGTTGCTGCAACTTTCTCTCGAGCTTTGATATGCAGAGATTCGACAAACGTGAGTATGCAAGACTTATGGCGCACGTGCGTGGGTCATTGTCAGCGTACATGTAAAATATGTACGTGAATAATTCTAATAATTCTTCTATTATATATATTTGTATAGCAGAGTAAAAGCTGTGCAGTAAAAGCTATGTTTGTTAAAAATAGGTATACGTTAAAACCATTGAAGATGCCCAAAATAATGTATAGACGACAAGCCTGTTACCAATAACATAAAAGTATTCATTCATTTGAAAAACTAGTTAAAATTAGTTAAAAGCAAAAATGTCAATATCTTCATTGTTCACTGGTAACATTAGTAATGCACACCGGGTTTTTACATTGAATCAATTTCTTAAACAAACAGTCTATTTCCTATACTGTGATGGACTATCAAAAGGGATTTAAATGTTGAAGTAATATAAAATACCTTACTTTTAGCAGGCTTAATACAATATCTTGTTATCTTATCAAAACAGACACCGACTTCTTAATAAAAGCATTGATGAACAGAGCAGCTTGACTCTACCTAATAATACCGATTCTCATCTCATATCTTCTATATCATCACCTCTATGCACCACTAATATCATTCCTGAAAGTATCCACGGCTTATATACACGTGTCAAAAGCTGATATTCAAATATCGGGTTGTAACTTCTACGAAATACGCCATCTACTAGAGACTTTTATGTTTAATTATATGACGTACGGCAGTTTGCCAAACATGACGTAATCACAAGAAACCTGCGTCAGAGATTCGGCTTAGTTATGAATTGAATCGCTTTAACATGAACCGGCTT
Source organism: Dolomedes plantarius (assembly GCA_907164885.2). Taxonomy (NCBI): domain Eukaryota; kingdom Metazoa; phylum Arthropoda; class Arachnida; order Araneae; family Dolomedidae; genus Dolomedes; species Dolomedes plantarius. The sequence goes on along the minus strand of OU015490.1, from coordinate 201,800,065 downwards.
AAAACGGAAATGCAAAGTATGACGCCAAACTTCTGAAAGGCAAGTAATTAATGAACCTTTAAAGTAATTCTTAGTTCACATTGCTAACAGTCATCCCCCCATTCCGATGGGGATGACCCGCGCATCCGTGTTCCAAGTGTGATATTTCGTTTCTTTCAAAGTCAATTATCTTTGTTCGTGTTCAACTTATAGAAAAAATATTAATGATGTTTTTATTCACAATTGAATGCTCTTCAATTTTTGTATTCAAATTTTTTACATAAAATCAATATTTCTAATGTTACTTGCAAAAAACCAAAAAAGTGTACACATTTTCCAAGATGGAGGTGAAAGCTCAAGTCTGATCGGTGGGGACTTTTAGTATGTTCATTAGCATGCCTAAACAAACATCTCCACCAATTTTCAAACATTCATATTTTTTTAGCCATAAAACCTATTTTGACTGGGCTAAATAGCATTTTCGTCAGACGGCGGGAGATTCTTGATTAAGGTCCTGTTCACATAGGAGTCCGTTGCGTTGCGTTATGGAAAAGATGACGTTGAGACGAAAATAAACCAACCATATGCCTCCAAACGATTAGCAATGAAATTTTTAAAGCCTATAATTTTAGTATTTTCTCTTCTTAGGACTTGCCACAGAGGGAGTAGCGACTCTTTGTGTGCGTGCCTTCAGGGGAAGGGGGGTTGTGAGGAAATAAAGGGGAAAGGAATGGTTAAACTAAATTTAAAGGGGGCATAGTAATTTATTGTCGTGGCGCAATTCGCCACTATTCGGATATCCATTTCGAAAAGCATCGCAGAGAAAGTATTTTACGGGGTGGACTTGATTCACGTAAATTGAAGAACCAAGAAGGGAATCTATAAATAGTAACCAGGGCCGGCGCTAGGGGCGGCAACCTTAGGAGGCGGCAAATGGGCTGTAAAATTAACTAGTTTATGAAGAAACTGATTAAACCAAGATTCATTTGAATACTTATGAAAAATTAATAGGTGGTCTTTCAATAAAATTTCCTTTTAATATGTTTTCGAACTTTTAAGTATAGGTACCCACTCACTTCTAAAATCCTCAAGCATGAGAATGACATAAGGTTTTAGGTATGTAGTTTTTAAATAAAAACAAATTTTGAAAGATGAGTAGAGTTTTCGTGTATTAAAGACCTAATCCCAAATCGAATGAAAAATACAACGCAAGATAGATAAAATATCAAATTATTTCAAGGAAACCGGTCACAAGCATAATAAACTCCCGCTTAAAAATGTATAACATAAAAAATGACTCCTTTTTATTAAAATTTAAATAAATGTACACACAAAGTGCTCTAAAAGAATTTTCTACCGAGTGTTTTAATTTGTCGGAACATGTATGGGGTCGCGAAAATCCAGTCATGACAAGCTGTGACACGATTTTTACGCTACTATTATATAAGGAAATGAGGACGTTCGATTGTTTTATTTATGCAACAATTGCCTTACAGGTTGGTTACTAGTGAAATAAAGTGCGTTACATACAATTATTATTTGCCGTGAGTTTTTGAAAATTGTGTCATAAAGTGTGTTGTAAAAGTAAGATGAGTAGGTAATAATTAAAATATAGGTAGCTTTTCTAAACCAATATTTTTATAGCTTCTACAGGATGTTTTTGGAAAAACGCTCAATTTCGTCAATTTTTTGGCCACTTTGGTGTTTCATGCAGTAGGATACACCCCCTATGAGGGGTAATTTTTACCCCTCTTATTTAGAAAGGGAATATAGGCCGAGTGGCACCTTGTTTTTAAGGGCAATTAATTCTTTTTACTACGGTCGATTTTTTTTAAATCGTTTGAATAGTGTTTGATATATATTTAATTTTAAATTTGCCGTGAGCCATTTAAAAATTATTTTTTTAAGCATGTTATCTTTAAATTTTGACTTTTTGCTCGGACACGTCGATTTTGTTTTGAAGGAAGTCACTTTTCTTTTTATTCTGTTTTTTTTAATATTTTATCAACCCATATAAAGGGTAATTTTTACCCCTATTATTTGGATAAAGAGAGTCAAGTGGCACCTCGTTTTGAAAGGTTTATAATTCTTCTTACAACGACGTATTTATTCGAAAATAATATGAGCCAAATAAAAATTACTTCTTTGAGCATGTTACCAAACAGAAATAAGCAAAAGTGCCTTTTTTAAAAATAAAATCGATGGGTCCAAGCAAAAAGTAGTTGTCCAAAAAAATATTTTTTTGGCTTATGGTAACTTTGACAGTAAATATTCTAAATCTAATTAAAAGATTTTCAAAAAAAAAAGAAAAAAAAAGTAATACATATATGTAATACATAAGAAGAATCAAAAGGTAAGTAAAAGTAAGTAAGAACAGACAAGGTACCGCTCAACTCATGTTCGCTATAAATAAATGTCAGGGGTAGAAATTAACCCTCGTAGGGGAGCATCTTTCCAAAAATATTGGAAAACTCTTTAGCTTTCTCGTACCCTTATTTACTTATTTCAAGGCGAGATTTTGTTGGCTTTTTTTAGGGTAAATTGTAAAAAAAAAAACACTTTCTATTCCATGGCTGACGTTTCGGTTTTCATCAAACCTTGAATCTCTGAATAAGGTTTGATTAAAACCGAAACGTCAGAAATGGAATAGAGAGAGTTTTTTAACAATTTACCCTAAACAAAGACAACAAAATCTCGCCTTGAAACATTCGAAAAATATTCGAAAACGCCTCTGTTTCGTTTAAAAAAGCACAATTATTTTTTATTGAAACATTTTCTTAATTGTTTTTAGAATGCCTGATGGACGTAAAAGATTATCGGGTGCTCAATACAAAAGAAAAAGGGTCGAAAACGAAGTTCAAATTCAAAAGCAGGCTGAAGTCTGTTAAGTTACCTACAAGGCACGAAAAGGAACGATGACGACACAGAGATATTAGAAGTTGATTCAAATCTTAATTATGAAGCCATTACCAATCAAGCTACCGATATTGCGCAAGTGGAGCCTACTCCAGGGACATCCAAAGAACCTACTACAGGGACCAGTGGCACACCCAGGGGGGGGCAGGGGGCCCTGCCCCCCCAAAGAAGTAGAAATATTGGTTTTGCATTATAAATATTTTTATTCGTTCATCTCGGCCCCCCCCCAAGAAAAAATCCTGGGTGCGCCACTGCCAGGGACGTCCACTGAACCTACTCCAGGAAAATCAGAGAAGAGACATTTGCTACGATAATAAATTCAGATCCGAGTTCCTGGCCAACTAGCTTATTAGAAGCCGAAATATATGTTTTGGTAAAAGAAGGAGCACCTCAACCACTAAAGGAATACAGTTTTCCGTATAATGATACCGGTCGAAGATTTAGCGCAGTTCATTATTTGAGAAACATGAAAATTGGTGAAAAAGTCATGCGTAACTGGTTAGTCTATTCAATTACAAATAAACTGTCTTTATTGCTTTTGCTGCAAACTTTTTGGTTCTATTCTAAGTTCTTTTTCTACCGAAGGTTTTAAAGATTGGAAGCATCTCTCTGAGACTTTAAAACAACATGAAACCTCTAAAAACCATATCCAAAGTCAAAAATCTTGGATTGAATTTAGTCAAAGAATACAGTACTCTAAAACGATTGACAGTTCACAAAGACTCATTAGCGCCCTTTAGACGTACGTTCTTTCCCGCTGGAAACCACGATCCCGCGCGATTGAGTGCACGTGTGAAGGTGTCGGAGAGGAAGGGAAAGCTGCTTTGGAGCGTACTGCAGGTTTTCCCGCGCGCAATCCCGTACGCTCCAAGCACTCGCGAAAGAACGTACGTGTCAAGGACGCTGTTACCGCAGAGATAAATTATTGGTACAAGGTGCTTCTGCGAATTGTTTCAACAATAAAAATGCTTGCTCAAAATTGTTTAGCCCTCCGAGGTACAAGTGACAAACTTTACGATTTCGGTAATGGTAATTTTTACAAATTATTCAATTACTTGCTCAGTTTGATTCAGTAATGGAAGAGCATATCCGTAGAGTGCTAAAAAAAAGGAAGTTAAAGTCCACTATCTCGGAAAAGATATTCAAAATGAAATAATTTTTCTTTTAAGTGAAAATATAACATCTCACATTATTAGCGAGATTAAAAAAAGCTAAATATTAATCAATAATTCTAGATTGTACTCCTGATGTCAGCAAGAACGAGCAAATGACAGTCTTAGTAAGGTATGTATCCATTGAAAAATCCAATCCCAATGAGGTTTCCATTAACCCTTTCAACGGCAGTGACGAAATATTACGTCGAGACCTGACTGTCTCATTCGGGCAGTGACGAAATATTACGTCCAACCTTAGTCGTCTCATTTGGGCAGTGACGTACCCCTGACTAGGCGCTTTTGCTTTTCCAGCACTGCACGGAATTCGTTCCCCGTTTTCGGAACGATAAAAGGTGCTTGATTTACAACCTCGAACTGTCCGAAATTGGGGAATGAGAACCCCTACGAGTGGTGCAGCAATATACATGTACATCTGCGATTCTGACGCATTCACGGGGTGGGGGAGAAAATTTTTTGAATAGACTGACGTTGCAAAGTTTGGGGGGGGGTTGCAGATCGACTTCCCGAAAAGTCACATACGTTCGGTAATTACACCAGTTTCCAAGAAGGAAGGTCAAGAATGAAGGGTGTGGAATAGCTGGCTAGCTGGCTGTTGTAAGGCCACAAGATTCCTACAGAGGCGATGAATTTCTCTAGGATCATAATCTGGGAGATTGGAGATTTTATTTTTTTTATTCTCTTTTAAACAATTTATTTAATTTTATTTTCTTTTAAACAATTTTTTTATTTTATTATTTTCTTTTCTTTTTGAAAGCATTAACATGATAAAAATTTCAAAGGCAATAATTAAAATTATGATGAAATTTATTACGATTTACGATAAAGTTTTCATTGTACTATTAGTATTCTCATAATTTGATAAATTATGTATTAAATACATGAAATCATGATTTTTTTATGTTATTTCAACAAAACTCTTACTAATTGCAATGATACATAAAATATGATATTGCAATGATAGAAGTTCCCTCCTACATTTTCTTTTACTTTGCACTCTAGATAAAGCCATCATAGCTAATAAAATCACATTTGAATGAAACATAATGTAAAAGTGTTCGTACATTTACGATTTTCAATGAAATAGGGGTCTATCCACTAATTAAAATGAATATTTCAGAATAGGTATTTAATAATAAGATCTATAATCTATTTTTAACAAAACTATATGAAACATTTTAAAAACATAGTAAAACTTTATTTTTAAGAAACCAATAATCAAAAAGTAACAAAAACTTTATGTCACAAAAGTCATCGTACACTTGTAAAAAATCTCTACATATTAGTAAATATTTTAATTTTTCGTTAAATTAATACTCAGTAGGATGTCCTTTAGCATCCACAACAGTTTTTAAACGTCTGGGAATAGATTGCACTAGTTCTTTTGTAATTTCTGCATCAATGTATATCCATTCTTTCATCATAATTGTTTTTAGTTCGCTTTTCGTGTGAATGTGTTTTCGTACTCGAACCTCCAGTTCTCACCAAATATGTCCTTTTGGGTTTAAATCTGGCGATTGAGGGGGTATTTTCAAAACTTGTGGACAATTATAGAGACACCAGAGGCGAACGTTGAGAGCCGTGTGCTTAGGATCATTATCTTGATAAAAAACAAAGTTGTTTACAATACTCAAATTTTGGGCTGATAATTTTAAATTGTCTTTTAAAATATTTATATAAACAACATGATTCATTATGCCATCAATAAATACCAAATTATCTCGTCCTGATGCTGACATGTACCCCCACACAAGGACACCTCCACCGCCATGCTTAACTGTTCCTACTGAGTTCTTCGGACTAAGTTCCTAATTTTTTTCTTCTCCATGCAATTATGCGCCCATCGAATCCAAAAATGTTAAACATGCTTTCATCGGCAAATAAGACATTATTCCAATACATTTGGGGCTTATTTATCATGGATAGTGTGAAGGAAAGCCTAAGCTTTCTGTTTTTCTCACTCACAAAAATTTTCTACTGGCAGAACGCCCATATAATCCAGCTGCTCTGAGAACTCGTCGAACAGTTTCAGGTGAAATGGAAGTAGAAAATGTTTCATTAAATTCTGCAGAAACTTTTACAGCACTCAAACGTGGATTTTTCACAAATTTTTTAATTATAAATCTATGATCACGTTTTGTTAACTTTCCCGGACGATCTTTTCTTACGTTGTTTTCGATCCTATTTTCTTCTTTAAAGTGTTTTATCACATACTGCATTGTACAATGGGATAAATTAAGTAATTTAGCAATATTCCGAATTGATTTACCACTACTAAGATGAAAAATAATCAATTTTCGAATGCTGTTTGTTGTTTCCTTACGACTACGAGCCATTTTTAAAGAATAAATAGAATATTACGGAGTAGGCAAGCAAAAAATAAATCAAAACGATATTTTAAATGCCACCAAAATTCAAAAATAAAAATAAAGCGCCAGACGATAATTTTAATTAGGAATTTATCCGAAATTATTTCAGTGTACGATGACTTTTGTGAGATAAAGTTTTTGTGACTTTTTCATAACTGGTTTCTTAAAAATAAAGTTTTACTATGATTTCAAAATATTTCATGTAGTTTTGTCAAGAATAGATTATAGATCTTATTATTAAATACCCATTCTTAAATATTCATTTTAATTAATGGATAGACCCCTATTTCATTGAAAATCGTAAGTGTACGAACACTTTTGGGAGACACTGTAGTAAAAGATCGTTCAAATTTGTTTGGTTTGAATTTCCTGATTAAAAAACCTTATTTTCACGAGAGTAGTATCCGTTGATTATAGATTGACGCACTGAATTTTGAAAAATAGTACATACGGAGAGGGATGTAATTTTTAAACTCATTGGTGTTGGATTCTCATTCTTATCTTTAACTCTGTTCTGAATTGAGTCGGTGAAAGGCAAAGTGGTGTAAGGGCCTGTTCACATAGGAGTCCGTTGCGTTGCGTTAAGGAAAAGATGACGTTGAGACGAAAATAAACCAATCATAGGCCTCCAAACGATTAGCAATGAAATTTTTAACGCCTATGATTGGTTTATTTTCGTCTCAACTTCATCTTTCCCTTAACGCTACGCAACGGATTTCTATGTGAACAGGCCCTTAGTCAGTAAGTCAAGTGGTGTAAGTCAAAAGCGTTTTACTGCAAAAACTACAATAATTCCACTATAAAATGAACAAATTATAATTCATAATAATTATTATGATATTGCAAATAATAATTATTTGCAATTCCACTATAAACTGAACATGGAGATTACATTTTTGCCCTCAAATAAAAAAAGTTGAAAATGTGACTTACACCACTTTGCCTTTCACCGCCTCAATTAATGAAAATTCACATTTTTTAATCACGATGTTTTTAGAATCAGCCTTATAGAGAATTTAGCAACGATTATGTATTTTTTGGTTGAGCTCCCACTACACCTTAACAACGTATATTTATGATGACAGGTAATGGTAACATTCCTTACATATGTTACTTTCTCTTGAGTTTTTTTGCAAAAGAAAATATAAAACAAAGTCGCGCAGCGGCTAACTATATATAAATAAGAGTGTTTGTGAGCATGTATGATGTTATTTGGCGTATCACAGAGATTACGAGGTTCGCGAATACGAAATTTTAGGAAAAGGTTCCTGGCACACCTATTTAACACACCTCGATGAGCTTTTTTTAATTTTTGGTCTAAAAACCTTTTAAATAGCGAAAAATGACTAAAAACTGTTCAATTTATTCATAAATCGTTGCCATCTCTCTAGCCAATTTCTTTATTTTCAAATCTCAATTTGAGTTAAAATTTAACGTTACATCACGTGCGAAATCTATATCGGCAAACTACCTTGGCTTTTTAATCGCTGATTTAGTTTCAAATATTTTTAAATACCGAATTGATAATTGATATACATCAAAACATGGAATTAAAAAGGAAGAAAATCGTTTCCATCGTGTTACGAGAACCAGTGACGTCATATTTGGTATTTAAAAAAAATTAAGCTCGCAGTAAATTTAAAATCGCCTGCTAAAATAACAATATAGAGATAAAGAAAAGTTTGACTATATATGTATGTATGTGTGCGATGTCCATAGAAATCTATCGCACGCAAGGGGCTCTCACCTCAGAGCCCAGATTTTATACAACACAGAGTGAAGCCTGGGAGCGAAGCGGCTAGTTTAATATTTAAAGCATGAGAAATAGAATATTCAATTTTTAACTTTCTTTTGAATTCAAAAGTTGATTTTTTTAACCTTTCAGTGAGGGCACCTGCACAAATTTTACGACAAATTTATTTTTTCTTACATTGTTCTAAAAAACTTACGTACTATTAAAAAAATTGGAAGAACTTCTTCAAAACTTTGCAAATTGCTTTTCAAATTTGCCTCTTATTACTTTAATGAAATAACTTGCATTTACAATAACGTAACTAAAAGTAGCGATTATGGCGCAAAAAGTACGACACACGCTTAGTCGTGCAAAAATTAATAAACACAAAAAATTATAATTATAAATCTTAGAATAGATAAAAATGCAAATCAAATTTTTAACTTTCTTATTTTAATTTTTTATTAAAAACTGTACTTTTTTATTTTAAAAACTTATAAAACTCACTAGATATTTATATGAACTAGCACAACTGAAATATGGATCTCAAAGAAATCGATTTTGAGAAAATGGATAATTTCAGGCAACACTTATTGCGTACTGCAGAATTTAATGCCAGGCAAATCTGATAGCTTTCGACGTTGTCTAAATAAATAACAGATAATGCTGTTACCGTGCCCCACTATTTTCCGTATTATTAAGGGGCCCATTGAAAATTGGCCTGAAAGACTTGTTTCGTGAGAAAATGAATAGCACCACGGGAGCGTCATTTTTTACTTGAATACGAGTTAAGTTCAGTTCCCGCTTTCTCGAAGAATTGCAGTAGAAATTTGTCTGGCGTTAGTATCCAGTACTGTTTCAAGTCCCCTTTTCCGCTGGGGGAAGGAATTGGGGGAGACCCTCAAAAGGGCTAACAGATTTTATGACTGTGGGAGGGTCGCGGAGTGACAAGCAAAGGACACTTCGAAAGGGGGGAATGAAGTGTTATGCAGTAAAAACAAACCTTTCGAGAAATAATCTGGCCGCTTGAAGGGTAGAACTGTAAAGGTTTCAGAAGCCAGGATAGGTGAATTAATCTTTCGAATTGAGCCGGTGAAAGGGTTAAAATCAATGAAAACTTCTTAGGCTTTCTTCCGGTTGAAAGATCGACGGGCTCTGAACTCTCAACTCTAATACTTAAAAGACGTGAAACATTGGGATTGAATTTGCAGGATATTAGGGGACAGGCTTACGATAATGGGGCCAACATGAGAGGAGATAAATCGGGAGTACAATCTAGAATAAAAGCGTTAAATTCACGAGCATTTTACCTCCCTATGTAGTAGCCACTCATTAAACTTGGTCGTGAATGACATGACAAAGGCATACTTAGATGCCGCCAATTTTTTTTAATATGGTCCAAAAATTATATCTATGTTTTTCCTCATCAACTTTTAGATGGACTACATTAATAAAATATGTTCAGGGACTAACTTTGAAACCCCTAAGTGATACTCGTTGGGAAAGCCGAATAGATGCATTAAAACCACTGAGGTATCAATTAGGAGGAATATACGATGCTTTATTTGCTGTTTGTAATAATTCGGAAATTGACAACTCTATAAGAGTTCAGGCTTCTGGACTATTAAGTTGTGTTAAACAATTTAAGTTCTTATGCTCCATTGTAATTTGGTACAAAATCTTAAATTGTATCAATCCAATAAGTAAGCTCTTTCAGACATAAGACTATGACTTACCATATGGTATGCAACTCTTGAAAAATTGTAAAGATTTTTTCAAGGATCTTAGATCGGACACGGCCTTTAATGAAATGCCTTGCGATGCTCGAGAACTCGCCGACGAAATTGACATACCGGCAAATTTTGAGCTTACCCAGCCACGTCAAAGAGTTCGAAGAAGGATTGTTAATTTTGACTATGAGGCACGAGATGATCCGATAGAAGATCCTACTTTGAAATATAAGGCAGAGTTTTATTTTTTCACACTAGACCAAGCTATCAATGCACTTAATCCAGGATTGATTAGATCAGTACCCACAGCAACTATTTCCAGTTTTTATACAATATTTATGATTTAAAAGATACACCTCAAAATGACTTACTAAAATATTGTAAAGATCTAGAAATAGTGTTAACTGATGGGAATTCATCAGATATAAACCTGGCAGACGGATATAAACCTGGCTCTGGACCTGGCAGACGAGATAGTATCGGTTTTGGCCTTACTAAATAAAAAAGTCCAATCGAGATTTTATAATTCATTTCAAAGCTGGATTTTGCTCCAAATCTCGGTTTAGTTTTAAGAATCTTGCTTCCTCTCCCAATAAGTGTGGCAAGTGGAGAAAGAAGTTTTGGCCAACATTTTTAATACCAATTTTTTTGCCCACGTTTAATTTTACTACTAAGCATGGGAAGGGTTTAGGTTATCTCTTTTAATTTTTGTTATAAAGGGGCGGCATTTTACCTTTTTGCTCGGGGTGGCGAAGCTGCTAGCGCTGGCCCGGATAGTAACAAAATTAGGACCGCCTCTGCCTCATCTTCGGTGCAAACATCACACGCATGCGCGATGGCTTTAGATGGTCAAAGACAATAGCATTTTCGTCAGACGGCGGGAGATTCTTGATGAAGACGGTCAAGCGTCACGCGGGAACGTGATGAATTCTTGGATTAAATTATCAGATTGAATCGGGTAGGTTAATAGTTGTAAATAAACGATGTTAGATGTAATTACTTGTAGTTCTTTGCCACCGGCCTTAACTTCATTGGCTGCTATAACTTTAATAATTATGTATGAATAGAAAAGGAGGAGTAAAGCTTGGATGTAAGACGACGTAATGGGAAGGGTGTAAGTAACGAGTGCGTCATACACACACACACACACACACACACACACATATATATATATATATATATATATATATATATATATATATATATATATATATATATATATATATATATATATATATATATATATATATATATATATATATATATATCCTTGGGATCTTTGATCCTAGAGATAACTTTTTTTTCTTTCTAGTTCGGATACAAATCATTTGACTATTAATATTTCTATTCTACTCGGAGAGATTTAAATAGGAGGAAAAATTATACATTCCTGGGATAGATAACATGTTTATTGGAACATACCATGTATATCAGCCAGTGACGCACCCAGGATTTTTTTCTTGGGGGAGGGGCGAGATGAACGGATTAAAATATTTATAATGCAAAATCAATATTCATAATGCAATTTCTATTTCTTTAGGGGGGCCAGGGCCCCTTGCCCCCTCCCCCCCCCCCCCTGGGTGTGCCACTAATATCAGCGCAAAAGCTATTTTTAGAAGAACATTTTTTGTATGCTTCTAAAAAATTATTTTTTGTGCTAAATATGTAAATAATGTATAAGAAAATCTAAATATGTAATGAATAATAATATATAAAAATCTATATATAATTATAATAATATATATACAAATCCAAAAGTATTCTATTCTACCAAAAGTATCCAATGCTACAGACAAAACCGGCCGATTGTATTTTTGGCTACCGGTAAATTCGGCCGGACATTTAGGTCACAACGCTAAGCAGCCGGCAAAACTAGCCGGGCGTTTAGTCTTCAAAGCTAAACATCCGGCGAAACCAGGAGTTGCTCGGGGTAGCGTCCTGCTCATCACAGATCCGTAGTCTGCTGTCTCATGAGTACTGTAGCGCCATCTATTGCATAGAATATTTTTACTGTTTTGTAAACTTTCGGACCACGTGTTTCATGCGTAGTACATTATAAAATGGATAATCAAAACAATCGGCGAGAATATTCTCGTTCTTCTCGATGAATGTAACTCGATGAATGTAACATTTACTCCACAAGAGAGTGATTTAGTTCATAAAAACCTGAACAACATTCTGGATGTTTATAATAATAAAATTGAAAGAGCAAAGGAAAGAAAAGTAAATTTAAATTCATACATTAATATAAAAAAGAAAATAATGAAACAAAAAGGATATTTTTCGACAAAAAGGAAGAAAAGCAGTGGTTCCAGACTAAAAAATCCAACAGTCAATGAATCAAAAAATATTAAAGAGTGTTTGCTCTCAAAGAGTGAGGTTATATGTATCAATACCGATTTTGATCACTCTTATAACGAATAAATATCTGGTTGAATAATAAAAAAATTTAAAAATTATGTCTCCATAGTTATTTTGATTTCTTTAATCACTTTTTCTGTTTCTATCTAATTGACTTTGAAATTAAAAATTAAATGAAAATCTATGTAAAGAAAACTTTGCCTAAGGCTTTAAAACTTTTTAAATGAAGTATTTAATTTTTAACATCTATCTGATGTGCTGACTCTTTTCTCTTGATATAAAAGTAAAAATCGTATTAAATAACCTTTCTAAACATTGTCATTTCATCTGATTTCTTGTTGCTGCATAGGTACATAAAAAAGTGTCTTTCTAAGATGGATCTAGAAAAAAAAAAAAACAGGACTTGGTACCCATCTTTAAGTACAGAAATTCCTCCAAGATTTTATTTTATATTTACCACATACTTTTGAGTTCATCCTGATACATTTTAAAATTTTATTGCATTTGCAACCTCAGCTACAACTGTTATAACAAATATCAATCATTCGTTGTGATTTTCTGATAAAGACCATTCCAACAATGAAAGCTACTTAATAGCTTCGCCGTATCACTGTTAAGCAATTATATGTATTGTTTAAAAAATTTATAATTCATATTGTTTACTAGTTTTACTTACATAGCTCAAACAGATCCAACTACAGTGTAAATACTAACTTTTTCTTATATAGCTTATAAAAAAAAGTTTAATTTCAAGATGTCTGGTACATGACAAAAATAGAAAAAAACTTTTATATTCAACAAATTTGTAGAGTTACTTATACCTAAGGCAGTGTGCCTAAAAAATCATAAGTTATAATCATATAATTTATATAGTTATTATGCAATAAAATTATAAATTTATTTACCTCAGTTAGTATATAATTTGATAACTTAAAAATATATATTTTCTGGAATTTTTGGCCAGAATCCAATTAAAGTTCTATATATTATGCATTAAAAAATGCAAATTAAAAATAATTAACTAGAACCAGTTGTTTAAAGTTAATTTCAATTTTTATATTTTCTAAATTTATTGAAAGAAGAAACTTAGCATTTACACAATTAAATGAAAAAAATATATTTTCTGGAATATTTGGCCAGATTCCAATTAAAGTTCTATATATTATGCATTAAAAAATGCAAATTAAAAATAATTAACTAGAAGCAGTTGTATAAAGTTAATTTCAATTTTTGTATATATATAAAAGTTTTGTAATTTTTTCCCGATTATTCATACTCATATCTTACGTGTTAAGCAATTGTTAATTATTCTCTCCAGTAGATGGCAATAGCAGCGTAGCCCCAGAGAGACGTCGTGAGCAGGACGCTACCCCGAGCAACTCCTGCGAAACCAGCCGTTAATTCCGAATCCTAAACTACTGGCTGATCGAATTTCAAAATATGACGCCCAGTGACTTACTGCGTCGGCCGGTCGCTTAGTCAGGATTACTCGGCAACTGGCTGGCCGGTTGTCTAGCCACAGCCGATCGCGACCAGACGACATAACTATTTATCAACAAACATGTCCTTTCTTTTCTTCCCAGTAATCTTAAGGATTTTTATGATGGTTACAGGGGATATGAAACTTAACGAACGGCATGCACCGTTCGTTAATGGAAACGTTCGTTAATCAGAATGAAGATAAAGTAAGGTTCTTTTGATATTATTTATGATATATTATGATGAACTGGTACCAAATTTGGTGAATTTTAACAGGTTGGCACCATGAGCAGTAGTCTGCAGTTTAGGCGTTGCTTTCTTATATCATTCTTTGATCACAGAACTTTTCATTTATGATTCCATTTGAAATCTTTGATGAATTAGTGAATTTTTGAAGATTTAGTGAATGACAATCATGCTCATCTTTCATTGCGTTAAAGATAACAGCAAGAGCATTAATTGCAATACTCCTAAATATTCTTTATTTTAGGTACATCATTCATTATAATATGCTTGTTTAAAGTTTTAAAACAATGTATTTCAAAGAGGATGGTTTTAAAAGAAGTAATACTTGATATTTAAAATTAAAATTCCTATGAAAGGAATAATAAATTATTTGACATTTCAAAACTGTGCACAATTATTAATATATAATATATAAAAAATTTAATTTTCTCTTCATGTATTCTAAAGATTTCTTCATTAGAAACTTTTTAAGATTTGCAAAATCTGTATTAACTGATATTTATGACCATCTTGATATGATTTTTCTTTAGAAATTATTGTAAAAATTGTAATTTGGTCAATTTAGAATTAGATTTTAACTGTCTGCTCTGTTATCTGCATATTCTTTATACTCAATAGATTAGTTTGTACTGGCAAAATTTATAACTGCTTTCTAGCTGTTCATGTCTGTGGTGATGTTTAATGTATATTGTTTCTATCCTTAAGTTCAGCGTTAGTCAAATTGATGTTTGTTGTTTTAGGATTTATGTATCCTACCCCCCCCCCAATTCCCCTCCTAGAAGCAAAAAATATTTAATGAATAGAAAGTAATTACAATAAGTGTCAAAAGTATAGTATTGAAAATGCTCATACTTTTTATTTTCCTTGATGCTCCAGAAATGTGTTGAATAATTTTGCTGTGATGGAATATGCAATGCCCAATTGCATAAATTACAGTGGGGTCCTTCAAAATTCTAATATACATTAAATGATAAAAATTGAATGTGAAGCATAAAAGACAAAAATTAGGAAGGTGGTCATATTTCCTTTTTTATACATATTTATAAGAAAAGAAAACTAAAAAATAGCTAGACTACATATATTTTATTCACAGAATAAAATTATTTCTAATCAAATTTTGTTAAATTTTTTATCAGAAAGATCATTTATAAATTGTTGAAATTTTAATTTCGTTGTTTCTACATTCTCTATAGACAGTATTGCAAAGCTGTTGAGTCTCTCCTGTGATATTGTTGACCTCAGGTTTTAATTAATTTTTATCTAACAAAGCTTCTTTTTCCCAATGGTACAGTTACATGAATTGTTAAAAATATCCTTAAAGTTATAAATGCATTTGAAAAGCCAGTAGTTGTCATTTATAGCAAATATAGAATTTCTATAGGGTTTCGGAAGCAATAGATTTTAATACTTCCATTTCTTCGACCAGCATATAGCTATCTATGTCTTTATCTCTTATAGACTTCGTTTGGTCATTATTCTGAATCATTTTTATATCTGTCAAGACAATTTCTAGTACCAATGCATGTTTTTGATGTTTGTTCTATGGAATTGTGTGGAATAAGCTTGTCTAGCTGTGCACGGTATTTGTTAAAAACAATGTACCTCAAACATTTCTTTCTAGGTATTTATTGTCTCATATGCATAATTAAATATCCTTTTTCATTTTGGTAAACGTGTTCCCCAAATTCTGGAATGTCTTCTAAATAAGTCGCAAGCTCTGTGGCTTGGACTAAAACTTCTTAGATATCAGGGTGGCTATATTTTCTCAGGCATACTTGAAGGTTTCTAAATGATCATGGTACTGCCTTTCAGACATATTTAAAATTTTTCTTCATGTGGGGCTCTGCACTAGCATGGGGTTGAATTGTATTAAAGTCAGCCCTTCCTTTGATAATTAATTCTTTATATATTTTCTAGATGTTAATGCCTAGTGTTCCTAAGGTTGTCTTATGATTATTCCTATTTAATTGTGTGGTGAATTGTGATGAGTTGGTTTAACAGACTTTTTAAAATTTTATAAAGAGAACACTGACTAGTAACCAAAATCTGTTGTCTCTATTTAGACATGTAAATCTACTCTAGGCAGAAAAATTGTGGGTATTTAGTATCTTTCACATTGCATGTTATTTCATTAAATCATCATTTGGTAAGTCAAGTTTCAGCAGTTATTTAGCTCTGTTAAAGAAATCAACTATTTAAAGGCGTTTTCAGAAACTTTTAAAATGCAGGCCTCTCGGGACAAGAGAATCGCTGTAGTAGATCTTTGATTTCAGCTTCTGGTTTTAATTACTCTTAACTTGCTGCAAGAATAAGCAACAACTTTTTAGTCCGAAATAACTTTTACCTGGCCTCCTTATTTCTTTGTTCTCTGAATACAATGATTTCTGATTCACGAAGTCTGTTAAAAAATATGTCTCAAGTACAATATTAGTACTCAGGAGGAAGTGTTATGATCTGGAGGTGTTTCTGTTTGGCTGGACTAGATGCAGTAACACTGTGTAGCAACAAAATGAAGTCTGCTGATTATGTACAAGTACTGAATGATCATGTGATTCCATCAATGGATTTTTTTTTTGTTCCCAGAAGGCAAAGGTATGTTTCAAGATGACAGTGCCAGGATTCATCGAGTCAAGACAGTGAAAGATTGGTTCCAGGAGCATAAGTCATCATTCACACGTTTGAATAAGCCACTGCAAAGTCCTGATCTCAGTCTAATTGAGAACATGTGGGATGTTCTAGAGAGAGATCTAAGAAGTAGTTCTACTCTCCCTTCATCCACCAAGGAACTTTGAGAATTGTTGATGAAATTGTGGTCAGAAATAAGTGTCGAGATTGTGTTTACACTTCTTGAATCATTGCCAAGACGGATGCATTCTGTAATTCGAGAAAAAGGTGGTCCAACAAAATATTGAACAGTGTGACTTTTTTTTTGGCCAGTCAGCATAGATGACAGAAGGTTTCCAAGATATAACCAAGGCCAAAAAAAAAGAACATAAGTAATTGTTTGTTGGAAATCAGATAATTCCGAATTATGTCTAGTACTTCCTTGAAAATCTAACATATTCTGAGCATTGTAATTAAAAATGGTCAGAATGTGATATTTGTATTCATAGATATATATGCAGTTGTGTTCACAACTTAATGCAAATTTGTTTGCATATTCATGATGTTCTGTGGCATTTTCTTGCACCTCATTTTACGACTTTTATATCTTATGATCTAAGTTTTAAGTGATGATTTTGTAGAGATACCTTAAAGTGGCTCTGAATTTTATCAAAATCTTTTCAAGAAAACATGGAATATGTAGGTAAAGTTAATGGAATTTCGATAAAATTGCTTTAAATTTTCTGATGAAATGCATGAATGAGTGTATCAATAAATGTGCTGGCAAAGTTATAGATGACCTTGAGCCACCTCCTCCTCCTCTGGCATCTGTTATTTATGTGGCCTGTGCTGAAGATCTGAAATTCACTTCCAGTGAAAGCAGATAATAATCAACCTTTTGTACTCTCTAATCAAATCACAAATGTTATTGATTGTAATTCTCTACCTTCAGAAATGGTTAGTTATGTTTTAAAAGTTCCAAATGCTTCTTATCGAAACCCTATACTTTAGATATCTTGAGTTTTATGATTTTTTTGCATTCTGGTATAAGATCAGCAATCCATTATTGTTAACTGCTTTGTACCAGTGTGTAAAAATTTTATACTCCAATGAGATTTATATAAAAGAATTTTTCCGTACAATTTATTTTGAAAGTAACAATAACTCTTGTAAGGCAAAATCTTTTGCTGTTTGGTACATTTGTTCGAAACAAAAACGATAAATTTTTTGCCAGTATCCTCACCTGAACTTATGTGTACAAAATAGAGAAAAATTAATTTTTCTTATTTCTTCAAGTGTATTACTTTTAAGAGTTTAAATTATTATATATAATATGTGTGAAATTTCCTTAATTTGGAAGGAGAAGGAAAAGGAAAAATAGTTT
This sequence comes from Dolomedes plantarius, assembly GCA_907164885.2. Classification (NCBI taxonomy): domain Eukaryota; kingdom Metazoa; phylum Arthropoda; class Arachnida; order Araneae; family Dolomedidae; genus Dolomedes; species Dolomedes plantarius. Next base: position 201,782,093 of record OU015490.1, on the reverse strand, counting down.
TATGGGAAGTAATTTATAAAAAGACTGTAACGTGTTTGTATATGAACTAAACAGTTTTAATTTCATCACGCAGGGTATTTTATATGACTGTAGATTTTGTTTTTAATTTATTTATCTTTAGAAAAATTTAATTCATGTGATTATTACTGTTTTGTATACTATGTATATATATGTTTCTTTAATCACTGTTTTGTTAAATCTGGTATTAAACTTTTGCAGTTTCTCTCAGTGCGTACATTTAGGACTGAAGAATAAAATATTTTATACTCTAGCATAGAAAATTATTTAAATTGGCAATTGCTTTTCTATCTCATTGTTAATGAAGAGTTAGAAGAGATTTTCACTAACCATGAAGTGTTATAATAGGTATAGCTTCATCTTCATCTGATATCCTGTGTACTGAACTGCATTGTGTAGAGTTCTGACCAAAAGAATTCCACTCTATGAGGATATCTTGAAATAATTTGCCTTGATACACAAAATGAAAAATGTTATGAGATTACCTCATCCTGTGAGAACAAAATGTTTTTCCAATATTCTCTGAATCGCAATCGTTTTATTTATTTTATTATCCAGAATGAATAATAAAATAACTCAAGATAATTAATGTAATTCAAATCATTCTTAATTTATCCAATTTCAGCTTTCTGAATTTTTATAATTTTAACTCTTGACTTTTCTAGATTTCTAGCAAACCTATTTTAGTAGTATTGATAAATTTGAAGAGTGTTTAAAAGATAATATAAGTCTATTCACATTTTTGGTCACCGTGTACATTTTTATAGGAATGCATATTTTTATAAAATAATTTTGCCTTACAATTTATTTTGAAAGTAATAACTCGTTTATTAGGCAACATCTAGAAATAGATAATTTGTTTATAGTACATTTATTGTGTAGTAGTCCTTTGTGTTTACATAGTTCGCTGAGTGGATATATGCAAATCAGAATTGGAAAAATGTTTACAGTTCTAATTACTTAAAGCAGGGGTTCTCAACCTTTCAGGCTCTACGCCCCCCCCTTTGAACACTGATGCGAGGTTACGCCTCCCCACCACCACCACCATATGTGGTCAATACAAGTATAGTACAATCGGAATTTGAAACTAAAGTTGGTTATTAAATGAAAATATAGAATAGATAATTTCATACACCTAGTTTATTACTACTCATATCTTAATTTGGAACATATTATTATTAGAACATATGAAATCAAAGAATTAAATACAGATCAAATATATTTGAGGTAATCAAGGATCTAGGTGAGGTTGGCATGTAATACCAGTCACTTTCACAACATTAATGAGGTGGCTGGCAGTATTTGTCATTGACAAGTTTTTGAATATTAGGTTGTAACTGTGATAAAGCACACCTCAGGTCACTTTCAACATCCAGACGTACGGAAATTATCGTATTTTTACAATTACGACAACTATCGTGTACGACATTTATTGTGTTCGTGTTCGTATGTCGAAAATACTTTATGGTTACATTGTGACCGCAAAATTGAGTACAATAAATGACAGTTAGTTTTACTTTTTATTTTACTTTCTTTTTAACTCACGCCTCCCTTGAAATTCTTCTACGCCCCCCCTAGGGGGGCGTGCCCCCCAGGTTGAGAACCGCTGACTTAAAGAATGTCATAAATCGTAAGCATTTCTCTTGAGCCATAGATTTTTTTTTAAGGTCTCTTTGGCCCAACATTCACTGTGAATACAATAGAAAATAAAGACTTTTTATCTATGGAAATGCGTAAAGAAGCATTTATAAGATTAACTTTAATTTAGAAGCTTACCTAACTTTAAATATCCATCCTGCATAATAAAGAAAATTTTACAAATTAATGAGGAAGTCATGCCGAAATCAGGATGTGTATTGTTTGCAAAGTTTTGTAGAAATGCGAAAATGCAAAAATATATTTTTTTTAGAAAATTGATCTTTACTTTAAAAACCTTACATAAATTTAAACACTCACCGGCCATCCCCCAATAAAAAAGGAAAAATATAGGAAAATTAGAACGACAAATATTTTTCTAATATAGAAATATCAAAAAATACTAATTTTTCAACCATTTAATTAATTATATAGCACTTTAATTAGCAGCAATCACCCAACACCTCTTGGAATCTTTTTTTTTTATTCTGAAAAATAAAGATTTTCAATAGGAAGAGATCTTTGAAATTTACAAATAAAGCGTTAAAACAATTGTTATCAATTCATTAATCAATTTTACAAAGTGGTGAAGACGACATTTCAGTATGGAAAAATAAACACCTTCCTGCACGTCGTGAAACGAGGGACTTCGGTTAGGATTTTACATTAACGGGTTCTCAGAGGTGAAATTTTGGGGTGACGAGTGACTTACCCACGTGACTTCTCCTCCTCGTTGGCGCGCTCGTTGGCAGGAAACTATTTTCCTATTGCCAACTAATGTTTGACGCCAAGTCCTACTCTAAACAAAATCGCCAATAGAATGAGGTTTGGCTTAATGTCCGCCATTTGCAAACTGAGAATAAAGTGAGTAGCCGGCGCGTGGGATAACCGTTATGAAATTTACTGTGTTTTTTACCAGCTTCGTGCCATCACCACTCTTAAACGTAAGTTTAATTTCATATCTATCAGAATTCAACTTGTAAAAGTAATTAACTGTTAGATGATCATATATTTTCATACCTACAATATTATGCCTAATTTTACGCCACGTAATATTGTCATAGTTTAGGTTTTACTTCAACGAAAATCTACTAACCAAAATTTTCATATTTAATCCCTCATCAAGTGTCCGAAGTTACCGTGGTGAAATTTTCGATGTCACTCTTCACACATCGGTATGAGTATCGTACTTCAGCAAAAATTTTATTTCGAAAGATATTAATGTAATTATTTTTCTACTGAAGTGTATGTAATTTTTTTTCTCTTACGGATGTGAAATTGTTTCTTTACTATAATACCGAGCTGCGTCAAATCAGTATGTGACAGGTTGAGATTCGATTCACACCCCACATTCGTTCGGCATATTTTATTTATAACCTGGAGAGTTTAAAAGAAATACAATAATTGCAAGATAAAAAGAACTTTTAATATACGACGTTTTTAAATTTTAGTTTTCATATAAACTAACTGCACAAAACCTTCACTTAATTATTCTTTTTCACTTTCTTTTATTTAATTTTAATCACTTTTTAGTCGTCTCCACTATCCACAGACTTTATAAACTTTAATTTTTAAAATTTTTTTAAAAATTTTCGCACAATATTTTTGTAAGCAAACTAAATTCTCATGTATTCTGTTTTCAAAATCGTCAAACGCCGTTACGCTAAAGTGCAAGCATTGAATTCGATCAAAGCTCCACCTTACGGGATTTTTCGGCTAAAAGTATTAAAAGAATGCATTGTCATCGTGTTCTGAGCTATTCTAAAATTTTCAAATGTCTAGCTAGTCGGGAAGTTAGTTAAAAATCGATTGCAAGATTTGTATTTGACAAACAAACAAACAAGAAAGCGAGTTAAAACATGGTAAAAAATAAATTGTGTGAGAGATAACAGGAGTAAAACTTCTTTAAACAGTTCTGAATTAATATTTTATACTCCAATGATTATAAAATATTATAATCTTTATACTATATTCTGACTACAAAATTTTAAAATTGTGATCACAAATAATTTTTAAAGAGCATCGCATCATAACCATGTAGATTTATTTTATGTAGATTAAAATGTAGAGACAGTGTGGTAAAAAATATCTGTAGCCACCAAACTACAATCCAAACAAATATGCCTAAACAAACTTATAAGCCACATATTCTTTGGTATTTCCTGTAATAATTGTATATATTGTATTAGATTTATGAACTATTTAATCTGATGGTAACCATGTTTTTTCATAGAATATTAATCTCTGAAATTTCTCGGATCATTAAAGTTAATAATTAATGAAGAAATTATTTTTGAATTAGGTACAAATTAAATGAATATAAAGAGAAAAATATTAATATTACTTACGCATTATTGATCGGACCAGTAGCACTAGTTTTGTGGAGATTCCTAAAAGCCGAATCATATCAAATCTCTGCACATCCTACTGATCTACCAGGACAAAAGAATAAATATGGCTAAGAAACCTCATGCCCTAATTACAATAAATTTAAAATGCTTAGTTGTTTAATTAATCCAGAGCATAATTTATAACATCTTAGTTTATAGATATCTCATTTTCTAGCATAAGCAAACTTCTATATATTGCTATTGATTTCACGTGAAAAATACGAAAAAAAGCGTGATTTTATAGTGTTCTTATATCTCATTCCAATTCTTTTTTCTCTCTTTTCAGGTGCTTGGTACAGATTGTTAGATGCAAAAATATTTGTTGTGTCCCAAATTTAGAAGTTCAACGTATTCCTGGCTGTTAGTCTTCTGATCATCTTATATAGAAATATCGGCATGTCAGAAGAGTAAATGTGTGTATTTCCGACCTAAATACTTTCCAATGAATGTCATTCCTGGCAGTAGAACCCTACTGAAGCCGAAGATTAATGCACTCCATGTGAGATGTGTAGAATTGGTCTAAATGTAAAAAGTCCCAGTGCACATATTCCCCGTTGCACCGAAGAAGGAATTTTCAAACGTACTTTATGTGAAGGAACATTTTTTCAGTTCGCCGCCTTAAATATGCATAATTCGCACCACATTATTGATAATCCTCTCTGTACCCATACAGAAAAACCTTTCACCTGCACTGTATGTGAAAAAATATTTTCTGTACAGAGTGCTTTAAAAATACATCTCCGAACTCACACGGGAGAGAAACCTTTCACCTGCACTGTATGTGGAAAAAGATTTTCTGTACAGAGTGCTTTAAAAATACATCTTCGAATTCACACGGGAGAGAAACCTTTTGCATGCACTGTATGTGAAAAAGGATATTCTCAACGTGTTGATTTAAAAAGACATCTCTGCACCCACACAGGAGAGAAACCTTTCGCATGCATTGTATGTAAGAAAAGATTTTCTCGACAGAGTGCTTTAAAAGAACATCTCCGAATCCACACGGGAGAGAAACCTTTCACATGCACTATATGTGAGAAAAGATTTTCTCGACATGGTGGTTTAAAAACACATCTCCGCTCCCACACTGGAAAGAAACCTTTCGCATGCACTGTATGTGAGAAAAGTTTTCTATATCAGAGTGCTTTAAAAACACATCTCCGCAACCACACAGGGGAGAAACCTTTTGCATGCACTGTATGTGAGAAAAGGTTTTCTCGACATGATGATTTAAAAAGACATGTCCGCACCCACACAGGAGAGAAACCTTTCGCATGCATTATATGTAAGGAAAGATTTTTTCGACATGATCTTTTAAATAGACATCTCCGCTCCCACACAGGAGAGAAACCTTTCGCATGTACTATATGTGAGAATAGATTTTCTCGACATGGTGGTTTAAAAAGACATCTCTGCTCCCACACAGGAGAGAAACCCTTCGCATGCACTGTTTGTGAGAAAAGGTTTTCTGAACAGGGTACTTTAAAAACACATATCCGCTCCCACACGGGAGAGAAACCTTTCGCATGCACTGTATGTGAGAAAACGTTTTCTGTACAGGGTAATTTAAAAAAGCATCTCCGCTTCCACACAGGAGAGAAACCTTTCGCATGCTCTGTATGTGAGAAAAGATATTCTTCTCGGGGGAATTTGAATGGGCATCTCCTTATCCATGAAGGAACGACCTTTGGTCTGCACTAGAAAAGGTTTTCTGAACTCAATCATTTTAAAAAAATGTTCGTTCCCACGCAGCAGAGAAATCTTTCGTCCTCGCTGTGTGAGGAAAGATTTTCTTCCCAGTGTGCTTTAAAAACACATCTTCCTACTCATAAAGAAGGGAAACTTTTCGATTGCACTATATGTGAGAAAAGTTTTTCTGCGGAGGGCAATTTAAAAAGAAAAATTCTTTCATCTGCAGGGCAAGAGACATAGGTTTATGACTTGAGAAGAGATAAAAAAACGCATATGCCAACTCATTCAGGGATGTAACCAACTCTCTACTATCCTGTGAAACAATATTTTTTGGCTTAAAGAAATATTTTTGTCCCTCCGTAGGGAAAATTTATTTGAAAATCAAATTCAAACTTAGGTTTCAATGGTTGTTTTTTAAAGGATATATCGCACGTAATTGTGTTTTTGAATTAATTTAGTGTTTTATGACATTTTTCTTTTGAAATTTTTAAATAAATAAATATATATACATATATATATATATATATAAAGGTGATATCGGTTATGACCTACAATCCATGATGGAATACTTGACCCATGAAAGTGATTGAAGTAAAAAAAACTTGTCATTATACCTCTTTACACTGCAGGAAAGGGTGTCATGAAATGTCACTTATGCGATACTTCTGATTTTTGGTTTTGCCTAATATTTAATTACAAATTTTAAGATTTAACTGCTTTATTCTACATATGCTGTGTTCTGTAAATTTGAAAATAAACATTTTATAGCTTCATATCGAGACTGAATTAATTTTCGCTTTTGTCTGTCTTTTAATTATTTTAAATTAATGTAGCTTTTATTATAAGGGTTTTTTTTTGTAATATGCAGCGAAAGTAATATTTAACGCATGGAGCATCTAATTATACTTTTATATTAAATGTTTCAAATGTTTATGCATGAATTATTTAATTTCAATTTTGAACTCAACTCTTGAAAAATTTTAATAAATTACACCAAGTCTCGCATATTGAATAATGGACTCATTACTGAGACTTGTAAGAGATTTATAATCGGGGCAAAACTATCCTGAATACAAACGAGACGCTAGAGCAGTATGATTCCGCCAATGCGATATAGTTCACACTTTTTCCTATTGACAGAGTTGATAAAAGGTACATTTCAGACATAAATCTTGAAAGAATGATTTAACTGATAAAGCTTAGACATATTTGGGCAACAAAAATGTGGTGTTTCATGTATTTAGTAAATAATGCGCAATACAGCATGTGAGAGAGAATGTAACGTCATAGAATAATCTGATCATTCACAAGGCTTCGTTTCCTTGGCGGGAGCATCTGGCGTTCAATGTGGATGTGGAATTTTGGTAACCCCAGGTCTCTTTCGAAGAGAAGATCCCTCAGAAAGTGGTCCTCGGGAGCAGTTCTTTTTTCAGAAGGGGTGGAAAGTGTCAAAAGCGACGGTCAACGGGAGAGGAGGAGATTGTCACCAAATATCCCCCAATTTTCGCCAAATAACGGCATTGGCCCCAAGGAAGAGTCGAACAGGTGTTTCTGCCGATGGGTAATGGTTTACCCTAAGAAAAGGCAATGTTTACAAGAGGCATGTGGCGATGAATACACATCTACAGTTAACAATTGAAAGGAAATTTTCAGATATTACAGTATTAGTGATTTTAGAATTCCTATAGCTTTAACTGCTTTCGCTCTTGGTGTAAAATAAAGATGTTATACTAAACAGTTTACACACAAACAATATAGATTTTAACTATCAAACATTTGATCTCTTCTCAGTTTAGTTATCCGTAGTGAAAGAACATGGAAAGATTTTGGAAAATACGTTTAATTAGTTATTCTTTATGTTAGAGAATGAGAACTGAATCAATCAACTGAAACGTAGAAGAAAAACAGTACAAAACATTTGGATCTAAGCTGGAAAACACTGCTATTTTTTAAATTTATATTCCTCTTCCCAAGCAAATTGCAAGCTTCAAGCCCTATACCTGTTCCAGGAAATTAAATTTTGATGCATACAAAATGGGTTGTTCTTCCTAGCTGTAGCTTTTTTGTTATAAATATATATATGAAATATCATAACAATAGACACCGTTGGAACAGCTGATACAGGAACACCTGTAAAGGAATTCTTGGGACGCAGTAAACAGGCGACTGAATTATCACAGATTTATTTGTCGTTTATTACGCAGTTCCCCATATGAAGGGAGCTAGACCGTGTGACATATTATATGTTCAAACATTATCAGGAAGATCCCGGCTTTTAGCCGTGTTCACATTTTTATATCGGGAATATACAGAAGAATTGGTGTAAGCGTTAATCCCTATGACGCTATGTTACGTCATGGACTAGGGCGTGTCCGATGATTCTTATCGGCTCAGTCTCCCTAGACAGAGGCTGTTCTAAGTCTATGAGGATATTTCTCTATCTATAGGGGTACGAAGGGATTAAGTACTGCAAACTTTAAGAGCTATTACATCATCATTAGAAATGGAATAAATTATGTTTTACATGAATATGGACAAGTCAGATAATTAAAATAAAAATTATTTTTATATTACATATATATATATAAACTTAAGTGGATATTCATTTTTCCATTTATTACTCTTTTGCATTAAAGGAGCAATTTTATTTAAGAAACTGCTCTCCCTTGTATGCATAAATGGATTGATGTGATAAATTTTGTTAGGGTGTAATGGAATCCTTACCTAGAAGAAACTTTTTTCAATCTGTAAAAAAATGTTCAGCCATAAATCATACTAAAATATGATTTTCATAAGCACAACATTGATTTCATTTTGTTTCAATTTAATAAAAAGTGGTTAATCCCATTTTCAAGGACTTTACTTTTTTTATATAAACAAAATTTAAGTACAGGTAACCCTCCTATAACACGGTAGATAGGTTCCTAGAAAATGCCGTGTTGTGTGAAACCGTGTTATATGAGACCCAAAGCCAGTACAGAAAGGGGGGTTACGTTCCGAAAACTTATTAAAAACAAACTTTTTTTTAAAATTCCATATAAGCAACTTAATTTTTATTAAAAATACAAATGTATGTACAGAGGCTGTTCACACATTTTTTAGACGATGTATATTGTATTCACAAAACTAAATTACATAAAATTCATGTGTTTTAAATGTTGTATTTGACATCCCTTATTCTGAACTATCTTTCGACACCGCAATTTCCAGGATAATAATGCCTTTTGAAGTGTCAGAAGAGGTATTCTATCCCATTCCTCCTGAACAGCTTTCCAGAGTCCTGTAAGGGTTTTGGGACGACGTTTGGATAATGCAGATTTTAAAAGTCTGAAAGCACAAAAATCCATAGGTTATACATCGGGAGATTTAGTAGGGATATCAGTGAAGGGTATGGCCTTAATACCAGTTTTTTGTTCCATTTCTTTTAGGAAATTTACAGTGGATTTTGATGTGTGACTGTTAGCTTTGTCCTGATGGAGTCTCACAGATTGATGGCACTGTGGGTAAAGCGATGGTATTTCATTCAGAAAAATTGGCGATAAAATATGTTCCTGATAGTATTTGGAGTTAATCTTGATATTTTTTTCCACTCTCTTTATTTTTAACTTGCCATTATAAGAAAAACCAGCAACAATCATGAATCCCATAGAAAAACTTACTTTCGATTCTTTGAACCATGTACTTAAATTTTTTTCTCCCCTTTTATGATAATAAAATGGCTCTTTTTTTGTTGCAATCATTTAAATACACCCATGATTCATCTATTGTGACAATTGTTTTCCATTTTTCTTTGGATAAGTGTTTCTCATATAGAATTCTGCAGCGTGTCCTGCGTTCAGCGATATGATTTGGAAGAAGACGATGCACATTGCGTTTTTTCGCTTTCTTAAGATTTAAATCAACATTTATCATTTTGTTTACAGTGGACACCGAGCATTTTAATGATTTTGCAACTGTCCTTTGACTAGGGGGATTTTCTTTTAACATTAAACAACGTACCTTTGCAATAGTCGAAGATGTCCGTTTTTTCCTTGGATACTTGTTTGGAATATTTGTCCCACTTGAGGATCCAATTTGACGTTTTTTTCCTTTCTTGTTGACGATATTACCTATCGACGCTTTAGATATCACAAAACCATGACTCTCACATCGTTTTTTAGTTAACGTAGTATGCACATTTCTCTTCGGAAAGAGCATAAATGTAGCCTTCGAACCACTGCTTTGTTAAAAACGCCATTTTGAATAAAAATAAAACTTTCAAGCCGCAGAAGATAATTTTGACTTTTAAAAACATAGTAGAATTGCAATTATTTCTTTTGCAGCAAACAATTTTTTATTACCGCTTACCAAAATCGTCTAAAAAATGTGCGAACAGCCTCTGTATAACACAAAAGAAATAAAAAATATTATTTTCATTTAATGCAACCTTAATTTAATAAATTTCTTCTTCATCTCTGCTCAGTAGAATCAAACGAGAACGTTTTTTCGGTTGAACGATATCATCTTCACTTTCAGAACCTTTTTCTTCATTTAGATTTTTGAAACTGTTAATTTGTTCATACATTTTCATGTAAAGCCACTATAGTTCATTATTCCTTCCAGTCATTATTTTAAGGTAATTTAGTTTTTAAATGTGTTAAACAAAAATTATGTTATATGGTGCTGTAGAAGTACAGTGTTGTACAAAGGTTTTCGCAATTTTTTTAATCGTGTTAGAGCGAAACCTTGTTACAGGTTGCAGTGTTATACGAGGGTTCCCGCAATTTATCCTATCGTGTTAGAGCGAAACCGTGTTGTAAGATGCCGTGCTGTAGGAGGGCTACCTGTATTAGAAAAAGTCATGCCTTATCAAAAGCAGTTACTAATGCAAAGTATTACAGTGTACAAGCTTATTGCTGACATGATATAATGTCCTATTTGTAATTATTAATCAAACTATAACTAAAATCAAATTTGGCTTAGTTATGGGTCTAGAAATTTCAGCCAGGTCTATGAAATTTGGTACAAGCCATGTTTGTTTAAATGTTATATTTATAGTATGATTCAATCAGCTGCTTATTGACTGTTCTCTGTGTTTCTTAAGAAAATTCTAAAACATTTGTGAAATTGTATTTTTTTTCTGCATGACTACAAAATTTACTGTAACTTGAAATTTTAAATTTTTATGTCCACATATTGATAAAAATATTTTAACTTAACTATGCAGTACTTCGAATACTTTTATCTTTTAAATATTGCTTATTTGCACCTAGTATAAGGAATGAAATTAATAATCTTAAAATTGTATATTTGCATAGCTATGAATCAAAATTAATGATAGTCGACAAAAACAAAGTACTATCAATTGTATTCCCTTGTATTTCAATTGAACTAATTGAATTGTGGATTAAATTACCGAAGTACAAGGAATAGGGCAGCATCACATGTATAGTAAGCAAAAGGAGCTACAGTTGGTTCTCTGTTTAACGACTTTCAAGGGACAGTGAAAAATCGTCGTTAAGTAGAGATCGTCCTTAAACAGAATTTGTGAAAAAATAACATTTCCCTTCACACTTTACAGGCTTAGGACTGTCAATATATTTCTTAATATATTGGCGTGTTTAAAAATGTTATTTTTATTATCATCATTATTTTATTCACAAAAAGTTATTTTAAATTACATTGAAAAAAAAGATTACAAACAATACAATAAATTACGTTTTAAAAAATTCAAAAAGTGTTAATTGCTTCATTCGCCTTGTTTTCGTTATTCTCTTTTCCAGATTTTCTAAAATGTTAAATGAGTCACCTTCCATTTTCGATGTAATATAGCGTAGGAGAACATCTAGAGCAGAAATTGCATCTGTGTAAGACGGTGGCAGTGTCTCGTTTTCCGTGTCTTCAACTTCACCTTCTTCGTCTGACACTGTGTTTTCGTTTACAATATCTTCATAAATTTGTTCTACATTTCTGAAATCTGTTGCTAAAACATATTTATCACAATTGTAGAAATCTTGAATTGAAACATCCTCATCTTCAACAAGACTTCTCGATTCTTCAGGGGTAATGTCATCTTCGTTGATTTCTGCATCCGCACTTTGCAGTTCCACTACAAGTTCTTTGTGAATTCCAGCAACGCGAAAGCAGTTTTTTATTATGGATGAAGAAACTTCTTTCCATGCTGATGTTATGTGCATTGCTTCCAAGATTGTAAATTTTCTAATTTTTATACTGTCAGCCGAATTGTTTATTAATTTCCTAATTAAAGACTTTCTGCAGTATGCTTTCACACTGCGAATGATACTCAGGTCTAATGGCTGCAACTTGCTAGTGCAATTAGCTAGTAAGAAATGGATAGTCAAATTTGTAAGTCCAGGGATATTTGGAGTATGTACAGTGCATCGGTCGATTAAAAGTAAAACTTTTCTCTTTTCTCGATGCATTTTTGCATCGAATTTTCTAATGCAGTCAATTAAAATGTGTGATGTCATCTACGCTTTATTGTTATTGTGGTACTCACAAGGTTTCCTGGTGATATTCTTAAAACACCTTGGTTGCTTTGATTTGCCTATAACTAGTGGTGGAAATTTCTCAGATCCATCCGAATTAGTGCACAGTAAAACAGTCAATCGTTCCTTACTGTGTTTTCCACCTTACTGTGTTCTTCCCAGTTTTCAATAATTTTCACTTTTTCGTGTAGCGTAAGATGTTTTCGCTTTGATGCCATTTTGCTCTGCTCACCTCGTATTCGTACTGGAATGAGCTCCTACACACAACCATGAATTCTCTAAAGATGAACACGTGCTTCGCAGAAGGAGTGAGAGAGGGGTGCTTTTGGACAGTTCGTAAATCACATGACAACATGGTAGGTACAATAGAGTGACTCCACACCCGCACTAAGAAATTCGATTCACCAGGGAAGAATGTTCGATCTTCCGAGAAACAGTTATCCCCCCCCTCCCCCGGTTTTTTCCACTGCAACAAGTCTATGATTGCAACAAACATAAAGGAAATTCCGGGTCTGTTATTGAAACCAAACTCCCCCACAGAAAGTAACCCTCCTGAAGATAAAATGTTGAAGAAAAAGTTTATCATGTAAGAAAAAATCGTCGTTAAATAGAAACAAAACCGTCTTAAAATAGAATTTTTTTACGTCGGAGGGACCGGGACCGGAAAATATCGTCTTTAAATAGAGATCGTCGTTAAGTAGAGCGTCGTTAAACAGAGAACCAACTGTATTAGTATTTTATAACATATAATTACAAGATAAAAAGAACTTTTAATATACGACGTTTTTAAATTTTAGTTTTCATATAAACTAACTGCACAAACCTTCATCTAATTATTCTTTTTCACTTTCTTTTATTTAATTTTTAATCACTTTTTAGTCGTTTCCACTATCTACAGACTTTTTTAAGCTGCTAACTTTCATAATTTTTTTTAATTTTTCGCACAATATGTTTGTAAACAAACTAAATTCACATGTATTCTGTTTTCAAAATCGTCAAACGCCGTTACGCAAAAGTGCAAGCATTGAATTCGATCGAAGCGCCACCTTGCGGATTTTTTCCAAACTAACTTTCCATACAAAATAAAATTAACTGAAAATGAATTCAGTTCTTCTTAAAGATGGCTAAAAGCATTAAGGTATCGGACCACGTTCAAAACCAAAATCTTTAAATTTTATCTAAAATATTTTTGCAGTTAAACTGATAGCAGGTTATAAAACTTAAAAAAATATCAAAATTTGGAAACAAAAAAATTTTTTTGTTGAAATTTTGGAGAAATTGAAAAAAAAATTAACCTTTTTTTTTACCTTTATGATAACGCTCATAATTAAAAGGATATGTGAAACATATCATAATTTCTTGTAAAAATTTAAAGATACATTGATTACGCATGTAATGAACCAAAATAATGATGTTTCTCTTAAGTATAACTGAGTATCAGCCAATCGAGCAATTTAATACAAAAAAATAAGAGAAAAAAAGTGAAATTTCTGAAAAAATGGTGCCAAAAATTTTTCTCTAGGTAAGATATTGTAAAGATTTTGGTTATTTCATCCATAACATCGTAACAAACACCTCTCTATTCTAATAAAAAGTAACTCCCGCTGCCGCCGCTGTCAAAAGCTTGTCACGCTATCTCCTCCGAAACCTCTGGGGGTATGGGGTCGAGAGCGATACCATTGGATGCAGAAAAATGAGGGGAACAAAGTTAGACATGTCTCATCTTCGTCGGACTTTAAGTTTTTTTTATGTTTTGTGGGAAAATATTGACTTTTTCATCTTCAGATTACGATAACTCGCCAAAAAATGATCGTAGAATTTTGATCTTTTTAGAATCTAAGACTACAGACATTTCTCTTTCAAACTAGACCTCATGTGTTTAAAACTATTTTAAAACAGACTAATATTTTCATCAAAAAATGAAACAGTTTTTCAAGAAATATCGTCCCATATGTGGATGCAATATCGATGCTCCTCGAGTTTTTATCTTACAAAGAAAATATTTACATCATCTGGAAGCTGAAAACTTTCTTATTCATATAAACCTCATTTCAAGTCTCTATCTTAAAATTTCGTATTTGAATTGAATTTTAAAGTTGATAATTCAACAGTGATGAAAAGCCCTTCGCATAAGGGTGACAACAGTAAATGGATGGAAGCTGTTACATTGCCCGAGAATCACCCGTATGTATCTCGCTATTAGAGATGCGATATCGGCAACAAAACATCGATGTTTTGAAACATCGATATTCAATATTAAAACATCGCCTCAAAAACATCGATGTTTCCGTCCAAATATCTGTTGTGAGACACACATTTGAGACATTGCTCAATCGCTCTTTTAACATAAATGACACTGTTTCGCACTTCTGATCTATCATTGAATCTATTGTTCTTCGTGATGAAAAAGTATATAAAAGCACAGTTAACAAGTGTTTAAAAACCTCGTCTTTAATGATTGAAATCGGCTGAGAATCTCTACAAATTATGTAAATTATAGCTTGAGGAATTTTATTGTGCATATCTCCACCATCTTTAAAAGAAATTACATTTGTGAAACTGTTTTTCAAAGTTTTTTGATGGAACCTAGGAATAGTGGAATACGAACTCACAGTTTCTTCTCTCTATGTTCCGTTTCAGTCACCGAAATGCTTGGGATGGCTGGGGCCGCAGCATCTGGATTGTGTGGTTTACTTTTTGCCTTGGGCTTCATTGATGACTCAAAATACTCGTTGTAAATATCACCATGTTTTGCCTTCAAATGTCCAGATAAATTCGTGGTATTGCCAGAAGTTTGAGGGACTTAAGGTAAATATTGCATTTCGCCAATTTCTCAGAGGTTTTGGAAAAATATTTCCAAACGGTACTTTTGGGAGGCATCTTACTAATAATATTAACGTTAGCTTACATAAAACCAGAACAAAACAAAAACTTAAACGGCCGCTCTCGTGTTTATACAATTTATAAAATAAAACCTCATGGAAGGTTCTGGAGTGTCGAGAGCATTCCAAGTGCTCTAATTGGTTCATTGGTTGTTGATTGCCATTTTTCTCGTTGCTAGGGGATCGTTCCCCCTATTGTATTCGTCCTTTTCAGAATTCAGACTTACGTTTACTGAATATGAAAATTATGCTAGGTGGTTAATCTTTTTAAATTAGGGTACTTTTTCATTTAAAAAAACATCGAACAACGTAAAACATGGAGCACAAAACATTGATGTTAAAAAAAATCGGCTACTACATATAAAATTTCATTAAATTCTGAACATTATTATAGTAGTTATCATTGTTGTACTATAACAGTATACCAAAAAATTCAGTTTTCTAGAAATTCAATTTAAAGTTTTAACTACAAAAAATTACAACCTTAAAAACTCAACAGTTGCCTAAAATTCACCAGCTTTGTAGCATACACCTTCTTTAAGCTCACTAATAGTGTACTTTTTGCTGAAATTTAGAGGAATAATAGCTGTTTACAATTTTTCTCTTTTTAAATCTACCAACTACCGGTTATTTAAATGCGCACTTCCCGTTTAACAGCTGATAATTAAACAACTGTTTCTCAGCTTCTAATGACTCTAGAAACAAACTGTAAACGGTTTTTGAAAGCTAAAAGTTCTGTCTTTAATATGAGACAATAAAAATTTGGAATTTTTTGCGTGGTCGGATACCTTAAAAGAATGCATTGTCATCGTGTTCTGAGCTATTCTAAAAGTTTCAAATGTCTAGCTAGTCGGGAAGTTAGTTAAAAATCGATTGCAAGATTTGTACTGGACAAACACACAAACAAGAAAGTGAGTTAATAAAAACGTGGTTAATAAAAAAGAGTTAATAATAAAGTATTCTGCAAGTGATACATAGGTAGTGTAAATAATATGGTGATAAACAAAAATTTTTGAGAAAATTCTGATGGATATTTTGAATGTTATGAGCTCTAAATTTCAACTGAGAATAATCAGGTGAGTACACATTAAACAATACTATTTTATTTAAAGTACGTCTGTTTAATATAATGTGTGTATTTCCAAATTTTAAACATCATACTGTTAGTTTAAAATATTATGATGTTAGCATAAACTTCAGAGATTTGAATGTGTTTTTTTTCAGACAGTTTGATCAATGTAACAACTATTTTAAAAGCTGTTATTTACCTTTAGCTTACGGGGCCCATTTTTCAGATTCCCTTTCTAGAACGGGAAATTTCATACCCACCATTATGAGAACGGCCATTAAGGGGGTTATATATATATATATATATATGCAATATATATATGCACTCTGTCACAAAATAATATATGTGCACCCAGAAGGAAACGATCTACTATCAAGAAACTTCACATGTATGTAGTGTATGAGGAGATAAGCAAATGATTACAAATTCAGAAGAACAGACCGTTTTATTAAGAAGATGTGGCATGAAAAAGGTTACAAATCAGTAAGTAGTAAATCCACCTCTGGCAGCTATACAAGCCGAAACACGCCGTGGCATCGAATCAACGATATCACCTGTGACCTCCTGCGTAAGATCATGCCATAATATTTGCAACTTGGCAGTTAATTCATCAGTATTCCGGGACAGCTGCAGCTGTCTTCCCGGCAACGAGAGGTCTGGTGACCTGGCAAGCCATGGGAGTACGTCATATCCTTGAAGACATTGTTGGGAGAGTCGCGCAGTATGTGGACGAGCGTTGTCTTGCTGATAAATGGCACCTGGGAGACTTGATAGCATAGGCCAGAGGTGGGGAACGCGCGGCCTCCGTGATCTTCTTGTGCGGCCTTCAAATTATTTTAGGAATTGTTGCTATGTCAGTTATTTATAATTTAATACTATTATTTTTCTATTGCATTTCTTTATGATGTTAAAATTATTTAAAAATACTTCTACTTTATTATTTTTATTTGAAGTGGTATTTAAATATTTAGTTCTTTATTAGAATTTAAAAATCTGGATATATATATGTGCTTACATAAATAAAAATACCAACAGTGAAATATAAAAAATTACAGTGGTATCTATGAATCTTATAATTTTATAAAAAAAATTAATAATTAATGATTAATGTTATAACAAGTTTTTAACCTTATGTAAATACAAAAATATTTTATATTTTTGTATTTACATAAGGTTACTTTTAAAGTCAAATAGTAACTTTTTAAGTCAAATAGTAAATAAATGAGGACATAATTTTTTGTTGTTATTTTTCTATATAATGCCCCAAATTGTTAAAACTATACCTAACTATAATAATTTCATAAAAGTCGCATTTATAGGTACATCAACTTACGCGGCCTCCTTTATTTCTACCTAATTTACATGTGACCTCTAATGGTAAAAGGGTTCCCCACCTCTGGAATAGGCCGTACAACTGGCGTTAAAATCTCGTCCACGTAACTGTGTGCCGTCAAAGTGAGTTAAAGGACGACTAAAGTTGATCGTGTGTCCCAACAAATCGCTCCCCCACACTTTCACACCTTGTGTAATCGCCGTATGTCTCTCGAAAACAAATGCCAGAACGGACCGGTGGCCTGGCGACCTTCACGCGCGTATGCGCTGGTCATCAGCATTGAGACTGAATCGGGATTCATCGCTGGAGATCACACGCCTCCAGTCGGTCACACTCCAGCTTGCCGGAGGTCGACAATGCCAATGATGTGAGGTCAGTGGTAGGCGTCTTAATGGACGTCGGCTCCTTATACCTGCGTCGGCCAGTCGTCTCCGAATGGTTTCCCTTTATACCACAGGATGTCTGGAAGGTGGTAAATGACGTCGAAACGTTTCTAGCGACGTTGTTGGTGCGGACGTGGCCGCTCTTATGATTGCGCGATCCTCGCGCGCATTTGTGTTCCTGTGACGCCCTGACCCTCCACGGCGGTAGACTATCCCTTCCGTGATCCATTGTTGCCAACACGTAGCAACTACCATATCGCTCCGACCGAGGTAGCAGCCGATACGCCTGTTCGACCAACCTGCTTCTCTGAGGCCTACTATACGCCCCCTCTCAAAGTCCGACAATTGTTCGTACTGTCGCCGGTCTCAGAAGCATCTCTAATCACAATACCGTCCATCCAAGTCGACAGATTTGTTTGAATAACCCTATGGCACGAGCAATCATGTTTTTAAACTCTCCCAGATGCGCATCTCATATGCGCATAGCGCACTTACCCTTGTCTCATTGGCGTTGAAATTTTAATCATTTGCCAGTCTACTCTTACCAGACTACATTCCTGCCAAGTTTCGTGATAGTAGCTCGATTTCTTCTGGGTGCATATATTTTTTTGTGACAGAGTGTGTGTGTGTATGTATATATATATATATATATATATATATATATATATATATATATATATACTCATAATACTCAATACTCATAATATATATGTGTGTGTGTGTGTATGTATTCATTCTTGGGCCCGCATTCTCGGGATACATGCTACCCCACGCCGTAAGGAAAAGGTTAATATATTTAATTGAATAGTTCTAATGATACTATGTATACTAAACCGTCTGTAAGTGTTAAGCTGCCGAAACTTTCGATTCCTAAATTTTACGGAGTAGTCAGTCGCTTAATTTTTGGAGTTCATTTCAATCGGCGATTAATAACAATGAATCACTGAATAAAATTGACAACTTTAACTACTTGAAAGCATATTTGGGGGCACTGCTGCTAGTATTGTACAGAAGGATTTTCTCTTTCATCGAAAAATTATGATTCAGTTATTAAACTTTTAGAAGAAAAATTCGGTCGAAAAGACATTTTAATAAATGCACACATGAGCAATTTATTAAACATCCCTCCTCTGAAACAAACGCCACCAAACACCGACTTTCCCTTCACTCGTTTTCCCCTATTATACTTTCTTTTACCAAACTTGCTCTCATCAATCTGAACAATTACACCAGGACCTCCAATCTTTTCAGTTTCTTTAAAACAGGCATGAATACACAGACCTCTCTACAAAAATTCTTCCAGTCGATCACCGTCGTTTCACTACTCACATCAACTTCGTTCATAATCAAATCAGTTTCCGACTCAAACACCAACAAATATATAAAAATCAAAATATCAATCAAACCTAATCTACTCTCCTCAAACCATGAACCGTTCCTAACAGACCTTTTGATGTGATGGACATTCGCTCCTTTTGTACTGCAAACCCATTCTTACCCATCCTATCTTTACGCTCAACCAAATGCACACCTTTTTTACACACCGGACACTCATATTTACAAGAAGATAAACCCTCATTTATACCTCATTCATACTCGCGTCACCACTTTCTTACCCATGCATTCCAATTTCGTAAAAAATTTTGTATTTAACTTACCAGATCCCATACTAAACTACTTGGGGAACGGGAGAATCCAAGTTAAGCGAAGGAACATTCAAATGAAAATGGTAGAAAACGGGTTTAACGGGTTTTCTTTTAATTTTAACTTTTACCTTATAACAACCAATAACAATTAGGCGTAATTAAAACGTAATAAAAGGGTTAACACAAGGAGAACCGAAGCTCAAGATCGCACTGAATTGCATACGTTGGAATATTTGGCACTTTATTGCCAGTTTGTCGGGGGCACCCTATTCTGTTGTGAAACCCTTTAAAAAAAGTATACGATTACAGCAAGCATAATGCTGTGGCTGCGTAAAAGAACAAAGACGAAGTGAGTAGTATAACAGATGAGATGGAACTTCCGCTCAAAGTTCGGCTTCTAACATTCGGCAGTGTTCATGATCTGAAAAGGGGAGTTCGGGTAGAGGACGTGAGAGTTCGGCCGCCTCAATGCATTACTCATGCTTATCTGTAAATAAAAATATCATTCTTATATTACTATGTCTATGTGTGTTTTGGTTAAACAGTAGTATTTATCACAATTTTTGTTTCCACAACAGATTTCCTTCACAATCCTTTTCTTAATTTCATTTCTTTAATTATTCAATTATTCAAAAATTCTGAACTCATTTATTCTGAAACTAATACATAATTATTCTGAAAAAGTTTATACTGTGAAATATTACTCTTCATGTGTCAGATGTTTGTCATCTCATGTTTGAACATTACGTACTCTGTAGCTGCAGCTAGTGTGTGGTCATATAAGTGCATACAACTAACTAGCTCAAGAAAATAATTTATCATTATTTATTCATTTCCTTTAAGAATTTTAATGAAATTTAGCAAAAAAAGCAGTTCAAATAAACATTTCAAATAAAAATCAAAAACTTTAGTTAAAGAAGCAGTATGCAAAAACTCATTCCTGAATGACTTTTAACAGAAAAGGAATCCACATAGATTAGATTAAGATTTAAACATATCCAACTCAGACAACAATTCAATTTTTTTTCAAAACAGAAAATTAAATGTAGACAAATAAAATGATTACAAAATATGATAATCTAAGGAAATTACTTAAAATTTTTCTTTTATGTATTAATATCTTGGTGTATAGTATTATACAACATAAGATTACACCTTTCTAAATACAGGACGATTTTTTTTAACTGACTATTAGCCGGAATTCCACCAAAATTGATAATGGGACTAAGGACGACATGGGAAAGAGTTTCCGTGAAAAGAAAAATTAGTTCCAAAAGTCACTGATAGGGTAAGATATGGCGCTTTTGTTGTTGGCGCACCCGAGCATTTGCATAAAAGGCAAGTAAAACATCAAAATACAAATTCACGACTATGCAGTCGACAGCAGCGACCGTACTTCGGACTATAAAGATAAGGGATGAATACCGAAAAAGTTTTAAGCAGACAAATGAATAACAAAGAAATGTCACTGCAACACCATTTTATGCAGCAAATTCACTTCTCCCTCCTTCAATGTGACCACAGTCCTGATGGACGACAAATTGCATCCTGAACACTACGTTCTCAACGGCCAAGCGTGACATGTCACCAGGAATGTTCATCAGTCCGGGATATGTTATCCTATAGGGCCGCCAAGTGCCAGACTCCACCAAGATACTCCTTAGACTTTAAATAACCCCACAGAAGAAGTGGGTTAGGTGCGGGGAGCGAGGTGGCCATGCAAGTGGAAAAAAGCGACTTCTGACCTTTCCTTCTATAAAGCGATGGCGCAACAAATTCCCCACCGATCGTTATAGCCCAAAATAATGGCGCTGCTGTCGACTAAGTAGTCATGAATTTGAATTTTGATGTTTTACTTGTTTTTTATGCAAATTCTTGGGTGTGCCGACAACAACAGCACCATATCGCCCCCCATCGGCAACTTTTGGAACTATTTTTTTACACGGAAACACTTTCCCATGTTGTCCTTAGTCCCTCTATCAATTTTCATGGAATTCCGGCTGATAGATCGCGCTACAGATGGCTCTGAGTAGTGTCAGTTTTTAAAAAATCACCCTGTATTTAACGAAACAAACTTCTGAGAAAATCAATGAGTAAAAAACCATGGAATTTTCAATGGCATATATTAAATTTTTATAATTTAAACAGCTATCATCATAAATGATAAATCATATTTATATCTAATTCTAGGGAAATTTAGTCTCAAGGAAAAAAATATCTTACCATAAAGCATTCACAAACAACATAAAAACAGTGTATGAACTTCGTAATAAACTATTTTTTTAACAGAAAAAGGAATCCAGAGAGAATAGATTGTGATATAAATCTATCCTATTTAGACACCCATTCAGTTTTTTCTCAAAACAGAACAATAATTTAATGCCAACTTGGAAGCACATCAAAATAAGCACTTGGTATGATAAAATTTGAGTTTTTAGAAAGAAACAGTAAAAGGGAAGTGAATCAAGTACTACTCAGATAAAGAAATTCATTTAAGCATACATCTAACACAGTAGAAATCTACAAAATGTACGCCAGTCATAGGATACATTAAAAGCAACAATAATACTATGTCCTATACTAACAATATATTGTTACGAGTTTAGGGCCAACTTGGCGAGTTGTCGCCAACACGCGATGTTTTGGAATCTACGATAAACAAAAGCGATGGTTTTGCACGTTCAGCGTCTACATGGGGTAAAGCGTCTACATGGGGTCAATAGCAGAGAGATGAATTTGGTTATAGCTGTGTGGCAACACGGGGTTACGGTTGCTACTAGGTTAAAGAACCTGGAATATCAGTTATAAAGATAAATTAGTGCGAGTTTTTGAGGTTTCAGACAGGGCCCGACTTTGACCCAATGGGGCCCTGGGCAAAGCCGAATTTGGGGGCCCCCATCAAAGGACAGATCAGGGGGGGAAACACGTGCCCTCCAGGAGCAGATTTCCACATGAACATGTGAGACACTCACCCAGACCCCCATAAATTGGGACCAGAAATTCAAAAGAATTTTCGATCAAGTCAAAAATTTTAAAATAATAATAATAAGTGCTAGTTAATATACTTTTTAATGTTAATAAATAAATTCATGAAATTTTCTTTTGAAATTCAAAATAGATGACAGTCTGGAGTTATTACAAGCCTCCCCACCAAAAATATAAATAAAATAAAATAAGCCAGAAAAGCTTACAGGTGTAAGTATGCTTTCACTATAGTGGGTGCAACCTGCCCCACCCAAGATTTTTTCTGTATCTGCCACTGTCCTCCTTTACTGTATTAACCAAACACCAAAGTCAAAGTCAACCTCATAGCCAGAATTTTTTTTCCAAAACTGATGGTAGAGGGTGCAAAGTGTAGACTGGAAGAGAGGCCTTTTTAAATACACTCATGGACAAAAAAATTAGCGCACCAAGAAGGAGTCGTCAAAATGAAACGAAATTTTACATACGTAATGACTACTTTGATATAAGTAAATGATAAGAAAATCAAAGATAAGGGATAATTTATTTCAGAGAAAAAGGCAAAAGAACGGAGGAGTTAATACTCCGTTGGACCCCCTCTAGCGCGAATGCACGATGCGATACGATCGGGCATTGAGTCATACAAGTTCTGTATGATGTATTGAGACATTTCGTTCCATATTTGCTGTAACCTTGCCTCTAGTTCGTTCAAACTCGTGGGATGCCCAACTCGTCGTCCCAAATGATCCCAGATATGCTCGATTGGAGACAAATCTGGGGATCGGGCAGGCCAAGGAAGGGTAGTAACAGTGCGGAGACAGTCTTGTGACACCCTTGCCGTATGAGGCCGAGCATTGTCTTGTTGAAAAATGGCTCCTGGGAGCCGTTGCATGAGTGGCAACACATGTGGTTGCAGGATTTCATGAACATACCGCTGGGCTGTCATGGTGCCACGGAACAATACTAGGGGTGACCGTGTATTGTAGGCAATGGCACCCCATACCATCACACCAGCTGTGGGAGCGATGTGTCGCTGTACAGCAAAGGCAGGATTGAAGCGTTCACCACGGGCTCTCCACACACGAACACGATTTTCATCACTGCCGAGATTAAATCTGGATTCGTCGCTATAGACGACCTGGTTCCAGTCCGCTGCAGTCCAGTTTCCTCGTGCGCGGTAAAACTCCAAACGGAGGCCTCGATGGGTGGGCGTCAAGGGCAGCACACGTAATGGGCGCCGCGATACCAACTGTCCTTCAGCCAGGCGCCTTCGTATGGTTCGAGAAGACACAGAGGCCCCTAGTGAAGGTGCTACCTGTGCCTGGATGGCGGCCGATGAAGCAGTTGGCTGTACGCGTGCATTTCTTACGATGTGGCGGTCTTCTCGACGACTGGTCTGTCGAGGGCGTCCTGAGCCTGGTCTTCGTGTACATGACATCTCTTGGGTCCACTGGTCCCAACACCTCCTCACAACACAATCAGAGCGGCCTAATTGACGAGCTACTCGCCTAGCTGACCACCCAGCTTCCATCATCCCGACGATTCTCCCCCTCTCAAACTGCGACAACTGCTTATATTGTCTTCGAACACGGCGTAATGGCATGTCTATCTCAGCTCTTCCTTTGTAAATGATTCAGCACACTCAAACAAGCTTTGGTTACCTGTTTTATACTCCACAGAGTACGATGTTCAACGCCCTCTACCGGCTATACGTAATGAGCAATCATGCTGCATTTCTAATCATTTGCATATCTCCCCGACATGTACCTTCATTGCAAGTTTCGTTACGATCCCGTAATTATTTCTTGGTGCGCTAATTTTTTTGTCCATGAGTGTATAAAAACAGAAAGCAGAAGTAACATTTCACTACACACAAATGATAAAGAAAATATTGGAAAGATCCAAATACAGGTAACGGGTAACCCTCCTACAACACGGTAGATAGGTTCCTAGAAACCGTTTTATATGAGACCCAGAGACAGTTAAAAAAGAGGGCTTATGTTCCGAAAACTTATTGAAAACAAACATCTTTTTTAAATTCCATATAAGCAACTTAATTCTTATTAAAAATATAAATGTATGTATAACACAAAACGAAAAGAGACAAAAAATTATTTACATTTAATGCGACATTAATTTAATAAATTTCTTCCTCATCACTGCTCAATACAGGCAACGTTTTTTCGATTGAACGATATCACCTTCACTTTCAGAATCTTTTTCTTCATTTAGATTTTTTGCACCTTCTATCCTCTTTAAAAATATCTGTAATTTTGGTTTGTTTGCTGGCTCTTACAAGGTCATTGCTGATTCACGATATGGAGATAGACAATTTTGCAGCTCCCTTTTGAATTTTCGGCTTCTTTCAGCGGAAGGGTCTGCATTCAGGAAAAATGATTCAAGATTTTCAGATAAGCTTAAGCCTACTTGTAATTTTATAGAGTTATAAATGAATAAATTATAATTTGTTTATAAATTTCCATATAAAGCCACTATAGTTCATTATTCCTTCCCGTCATTATTTTAAGGTAATTTAGTTTTTAAATGTGTTAAAAAAAATTATTGTAATTAAATATCTCGGATATTATTGTAATTAAGTGTCTCAGGAGGTAGATGAATTATTAAGAAGTGAAATTAGGTGTAAATGTACGTAATTAAATTGATCTATTGTAAGGTGGTGGCAAATTAATTTAGGTGGTTTGGCAAACTGTTTTTAAAATAGAAAATCTTAATAAACGTAAGCCAGTTTTTAAAGCTTTAACTCTCTTGCCTAGTAACGGTGAACCTTTCTTTGTCTTATCTTTTATCCTTCTTTCGGTACACCAGTAATTGGATACGTTGTTGGGTGCCATTTCTCGAACGGCGGCTCTTGTTTTCCCAAAGGGAGGAGGAGGCGGCTTGAAAATCCCAGGCCCCTGGAATGTTAAGCGATGTTCCAGCCGTCCGTCCCTACCATTCTCTGTAGCGGAAGGATACGTAAGGTGGTGAGCTCCAATAACTCCGTGTGAGTTTTGCGCCTTTATAGAAACCCAGTTTTGGGAATTTTTACAGCAAAAATAAGTTGAGTCTCGGCATGCTGAAGGTAATGCATAACCTTTCAGGCATGTACAGGCCATTCCCTAAGGCACAGCTACGGCGCGGCAAGGAACTACATTTCGGCCGCGGAGAACAGAGGCAGAAGAGACGCCGTGAGTGGAGTGCGGAGGCCTAGGCTGGCGGATGCTCGGCTGATGTGAGAGAACACTCTTACCCCGCTGGCAGGAACCTACAGGAGACGTTTTCATGCTCCGGCGCTCTCCGTAAGACACCCGGCCTACTTTTGATTGAAGGAATGGAAGAGCCCTGGGACGATGGAACAATGCGCAGCCCCTGCTGACCATCCCATGCTGTAAAAGACTTTCCATCCGGGGTACCCCTCGATTGCTTTCTGCTTTACTATGCCTTTACTTCCTATTTCCCCTCTATTTTAATTTTCAGCCCTTATGACGCGAGGTAATGCAAGTTTTATTTTTATTTTATTTTTTTGTAGTCCATTTTAAAGAAATTTTATTTAAGGAGCTCCACTTGTAGGTTTAAGTTTTTTTTTGGTTTGCCAACCACCATGTAAAGAAATGACAATCCTTTTTATATGTGAATTTATCCCATTCATTAAGTGCCAGGGAGATGTGCTCCCTCTTTGTGTTGGCATAAAAGATTGTGTTATGGTAAAGCTCCCTTACCTTGTAAATAAACCAGGAGCAGATGTAAGTCATCTAAATATGTTAATCTTTTAATAAACTAGTTCTTGCCTCAATATCCTTTGTCTTAGTCCAATTTTCTGAGTTGAATGTTATTTGGAAGTGAATTTTATTTCAACTATCATGAAGTTATTTTATTTCTGTAATATAGTTAATTTTGCTAACCTAAAAATCTATACGATCCGGGTAAATTAAAGATTCAGCAAGTGGTATCATTACCACAAAAGCAATTTCATTTATAACAATGGTACCGTGCCCTCTCTGGGTTTTGGCACAATGCGACGTTGGCTCGCGAAAATTAATTTAATTAAAGGAGGCAAGAACTTTAATATGAAAACAATTAATGAGCATGTAGTGTGCCAAAGTTTATAAAAATGATATAAAGTGCATTTATGTGTATTTTGGGGGAGTGTATAATTATATGTGAGTAAATGTATTATATATATTAATGTTTTATATAAACTTTCAAGCCGCAGAAGATAATTTTGACTTTTAAAAACATAGTAGAATTGCAATTATTTCTTTTGCAGCAAACAATTTTTTATTACCGCTTACCAAAATCGTCTAAAAAATGTGCGAACAGCCTCTGTATAACACAAAAGAAATAAAAAATATTATTTTCATTTAATGCAACCTTAATTTAATAAATTTCTTCTTCATCTCTGCTCAGTAGAATCAAACGAGAACGTTTTTTCGGTTGAACGATATCATCTTCACTTTCAGAACCTTTTTCTTCATTTAGATTTTTGAAACTGTTAATTTGTTCATACATTTTCATGTAAAGCCACTATAGTTCATTATTCCTTCCAGTCATTATTTTAAGGTAATTTAGTTTTTAAATGTGTTAAACAAAAATTATGTTATATGGTGCTGTAGAAGTACAGTGTTGTACAAAGGTTTTCGCAATTTTTTTAATCGTGTTAGAGCGAAACCTTGTTACAGGTTGCAGTGTTATACGAGGGTTCCCGCAATTTATCCTATCGTGTTAGAGCGAAACCGTGTTGTAAGATGCCGTGCTGTAGGAGGGCTACCTGTATTAGAAAAAGTCATGCCTTATCAAAAGCAGTTACTAATGCAAAGTATTACAGTGTACAAGCTTATTGCTGACATGATATAATGTCCTATTTGTAATTATTAATCAAACTATAACTAAAATCAAATTTGGCTTAGTTATGGGTCTAGAAATTTCAGCCAGGTCTATGAAATTTGGTACAAGCCATGTTTGTTTAAATGTTATATTTATAGTATGATTCAATCAGCTGCTTATTGACTGTTCTCTGTGTTTCTTAAGAAAATTCTAAAACATTTGTGAAATTGTATTTTTTTTCTGCATGACTACAAAATTTACTGTAACTTGAAATTTTAAATTTTTATGTCCACATATTGATAAAAATATTTTAACTTAACTATGCAGTACTTCGAATACTTTTATCTTTTAAATATTGCTTATTTGCACCTAGTATAAGGAATGAAATTAATAATCTTAAAATTGTATATTTGCATAGCTATGAATCAAAATTAATGATAGTCGACAAAAACAAAGTACTATCAATTGTATTCCCTTGTATTTCAATTGAACTAATTGAATTGTGGATTAAATTACCGAAGTACAAGGAATAGGGCAGCATCACATGTATAGTAAGCAAAAGGAGCTACAGTTGGTTCTCTGTTTAACGACTTTCAAGGGACAGTGAAAAATCGTCGTTAAGTAGAGATCGTCCTTAAACAGAATTTGTGAAAAAATAACATTTCCCTTCACACTTTACAGGCTTAGGACTGTCAATATATTTCTTAATATATTGGCGTGTTTAAAAATGTTATTTTTATTATCATCATTATTTTATTCACAAAAAGTTATTTTAAATTACATTGAAAAAAAAGATTACAAACAATACAATAAATTACGTTTTAAAAAATTCAAAAAGTGTTAATTGCTTCATTCGCCTTGTTTTCGTTATTCTCTTTTCCAGATTTTCTAAAATGTTAAATGAGTCACCTTCCATTTTCGATGTAATATAGCGTAGGAGAACATCTAGAGCAGAAATTGCATCTGTGTAAGACGGTGGCAGTGTCTCGTTTTCCGTGTCTTCAACTTCACCTTCTTCGTCTGACACTGTGTTTTCGTTTACAATATCTTCATAAATTTGTTCTACATTTCTGAAATCTGTTGCTAAAACATATTTATCACAATTGTAGAAATCTTGAATTGAAACATCCTCATCTTCAACAAGACTTCTCGATTCTTCAGGGGTAATGTCATCTTCGTTGATTTCTGCATCCGCACTTTGCAGTTCCACTACAAGTTCTTTGTGAATTCCAGCAACGCGAAAGCAGTTTTTTATTATGGATGAAGAAACTTCTTTCCATGCTGATGTTATGTGCATTGCTTCCAAGATTGTAAATTTTCTAATTTTTATACTGTCAGCCGAATTGTTTATTAATTTCCTAATTAAAGACTTTCTGCAGTATGCTTTCACACTGCGAATGATACTCAGGTCTAATGGCTGCAACTTGCTAGTGCAATTAGCTAGTAAGAAATGGATAGTCAAATTTGTAAGTCCAGGGATATTTGGAGTATGTACAGTGCATCGGTCGATTAAAAGTAAAACTTTTCTCTTTTCTCGATGCATTTTTGCATCGAATTTTCTAATGCAGTCAATTAAAATGTGTGATGTCATCTACGCTTTATTGTTATTGTGGTACTCACAAGGTTTCCTGGTGATATTCTTAAAACACCTTGGTTGCTTTGATTTGCCTATAACTAGTGGTGGAAATTTCTCAGATCCATCCGAATTAGTGCACAGTAAAACAGTCAATCGTTCCTTACTGTGTTTTCCACCTTACTGTGTTCTTCCCAGTTTTCAATAATTTTCACTTTTTCGTGTAGCGTAAGATGTTTTCGCTTTGATGCCATTTTGCTCTGCTCACCTCGTATTCGTACTGGAATGAGCTCCTACACACAACCATGAATTCTCTAAAGATGAACACGTGCTTCGCAGAAGGAGTGAGAGAGGGGTGCTTTTGGACAGTTCGTAAATCACATGACAACATGGTAGGTACAATAGAGTGACTCCACACCCGCACTAAGAAATTCGATTCACCAGGGAAGAATGTTCGATCTTCCGAGAAACAGTTATCCCCCCCCCTCCCCCGGTTTTTTCCACTGCAACAAGTCTATGATTGCAACAAACATAAAGGAAATTCCGGGTCTGTTATTGAAACCAAACTCCCCCACAGAAAGTAACCCTCCTGAAGATAAAATGTTGAAGAAAAAGTTTATCATGTAAGAAAAAATCGTCGTTAAATAGAAACAAAACCGTCTTAAAATAGAATTTTTTTACGTCGGAGGGACCGGGACCGGAAAATATCGTCTTTAAATAGAGATCGTCGTTAAGTAGAGCGTCGTTAAACAGAGAACCAACTGTATTAGTATTTTATAACATATAATTACAAGATAAAAAGAACTTTTAATATACGACGTTTTTAAATTTTAGTTTTCATATAAACTAACTGCACAAACCTTCATCTAATTATTCTTTTTCACTTTCTTTTATTTAATTTTTAATCACTTTTTAGTCGTTTCCACTATCTACAGACTTTTTTAAGCTGCTAACTTTCATAATTTTTTTTAATTTTTCGCACAATATGTTTGTAAACAAACTAAATTCACATGTATTCTGTTTTCAAAATCGTCAAACGCCGTTACGCAAAAGTGCAAGCATTGAATTCGATCGAAGCGCCACCTTGCGGATTTTTTCCAAACTAACTTTCCATACAAAATAAAATTAACTGAAAATGAATTCAGTTCTTCTTAAAGATGGCTAAAAGCATTAAGGTATCGGACCACGTTCAAAACCAAAATCTTTAAATTTTATCTAAAATATTTTTGCAGTTAAACTGATAGCAGGTTATAAAACTTAAAAAAATATCAAAATTTGGAAACAAAAAAATTTTTTTGTTGAAATTTTGGAGAAATTGAAAAAAAAATTAACCTTTTTTTTTACCTTTATGATAACGCTCATAATTAAAAGGATATGTGAAACATATCATAATTTCTTGTAAAAATTTAAAGATACATTGATTACGCATGTAATGAACCAAAATAATGATGTTTCTCTTAAGTATAACTGAGTATCAGCCAATCGAGCAATTTAATACAAAAAAATAAGAGAAAAAAAGTGAAATTTCTGAAAAAATGGTGCCAAAAATTTTTCTCTAGGTAAGATATTGTAAAGATTTTGGTTATTTCATCCATAACATCGTAACAAACACCTCTCTATTCTAATAAAAAGTAACTCCCGCTGCCGCCGCTGTCAAAAGCTTGTCACGCTATCTCCTCCGAAACCTCTGGGGGTATGGGGTCGAGAGCGATACCATTGGATGCAGAAAAATGAGGGGAACAAAGTTAGACATGTCTCATCTTCGTCGGACTTTAAGTTTTTTTTATGTTTTGTGGGAAAATATTGACTTTTTCATCTTCAGATTACGATAACTCGCCAAAAAATGATCGTAGAATTTTGATCTTTTTAGAATCTAAGACTACAGACATTTCTCTTTCAAACTAGACCTCATGTGTTTAAAACTATTTTAAAACAGACTAATATTTTCATCAAAAAATGAAACAGTTTTTCAAGAAATATCGTCCCATATGTGGATGCAATATCGATGCTCCTCGAGTTTTTATCTTACAAAGAAAATATTTACATCATCTGGAAGCTGAAAACTTTCTTATTCATATAAACCTCATTTCAAGTCTCTATCTTAAAATTTCGTATTTGAATTGAATTTTAAAGTTGATAATTCAACAGTGATGAAAAGCCCTTCGCATAAGGGTGACAACAGTAAATGGATGGAAGCTGTTACATTGCCCGAGAATCACCCGTATGTATCTCGCTATTAGAGATGCGATATCGGCAACAAAACATCGATGTTTTGAAACATCGATATTCAATATTAAAACATCGCCTCAAAAACATCGATGTTTCCGTCCAAATATCTGTTGTGAGACACACATTTGAGACATTGCTCAATCGCTCTTTTAACATAAATGACACTGTTTCGCACTTCTGATCTATCATTGAATCTATTGTTCTTCGTGATGAAAAAGTATATAAAAGCACAGTTAACAAGTGTTTAAAAACCTCGTCTTTAATGATTGAAATCGGCTGAGAATCTCTACAAATTATGTAAATTATAGCTTGAGGAATTTTATTGTGCATATCTCCACCATCTTTAAAAGAAATTACATTTGTGAAACTGTTTTTCAAAGTTTTTTGATGGAACCTAGGAATAGTGGAATACGAACTCACAGTTTCTTCTCTCTATGTTCCGTTTCAGTCACCGAAATGCTTGGGATGGCTGGGGCCGCAGCATCTGGATTGTGTGGTTTACTTTTTGCCTTGGGCTTCATTGATGACTCAAAATACTCGTTGTAAATATCACCATGTTTTGCCTTCAAATGTCCAGATAAATTCGTGGTATTGCCAGAAGTTTGAGGGACTTAAGGTAAATATTGCATTTCGCCAATTTCTCAGAGGTTTTGGAAAAATATTTCCAAACGGTACTTTTGGGAGGCATCTTACTAATAATATTAACGTTAGCTTACATAAAACCAGAACAAAACAAAAACTTAAACGGCCGCTCTCGTGTTTATACAATTTATAAAATAAAACCTCATGGAAGGTTCTGGAGTGTCGAGAGCATTCCAAGTGCTCTAATTGGTTCATTGGTTGTTGATTGCCATTTTTCTCGTTGCTAGGGGATCGTTCCCCCTATTGTATTCGTCCTTTTCAGAATTCAGACTTACGTTTACTGAATATGAAAATTATGCTAGGTGGTTAATCTTTTTAAATTAGGGTACTTTTTCATTTAAAAAAACATCGAACAACGTAAAACATGGAGCACAAAACATTGATGTTAAAAAAAATCGGCTACTACATATAAAATTTCATTAAATTCTGAACATTATTATAGTAGTTATCATTGTTGTACTATAACAGTATACCAAAAAATTCAGTTTTCTAGAAATTCAATTTAAAGTTTTAACTACAAAAAATTACAACCTTAAAAACTCAACAGTTGCCTAAAATTCACCAGCTTTGTAGCATACACCTTCTTTAAGCTCACTAATAGTGTACTTTTTGCTGAAATTTAGAGGAATAATAGCTGTTTACAATTTTTCTCTTTTTAAATCTACCAACTACCGGTTATTTAAATGCGCACTTCCCGTTTAACAGCTGATAATTAAACAACTGTTTCTCAGCTTCTAATGACTCTAGAAACAAACTGTAAACGGTTTTTGAAAGCTAAAAGTTCTGTCTTTAATATGAGACAATAAAAATTTGGAATTTTTTGCGTGGTCGGATACCTTAAAAGAATGCATTGTCATCGTGTTCTGAGCTATTCTAAAAGTTTCAAATGTCTAGCTAGTCGGGAAGTTAGTTAAAAATCGATTGCAAGATTTGTACTGGACAAACACACAAACAAGAAAGTGAGTTAATAAAAACGTGGTTAATAAAAAAGAGTTAATAATAAAGTATTCTGCAAGTGATACATAGGTAGTGTAAATAATATGGTGATAAACAAAAATTTTTGAGAAAATTCTGATGGATATTTTGAATGTTATGAGCTCTAAATTTCAACTGAGAATAATCAGGTGAGTACACATTAAACAATACTATTTTATTTAAAGTACGTCTGTTTAATATAATGTGTGTATTTCCAAATTTTAAACATCATACTGTTAGTTTAAAATATTATGATGTTAGCATAAACTTCAGAGATTTGAATGTGTTTTTTTTCAGACAGTTTGATCAATGTAACAACTATTTTAAAAGCTGTTATTTACCTTTAGCTTACGGGGCCCATTTTTCAGATTCCCTTTCTAGAACGGGAAATTTCATACCCACCATTATGAGAACGGCCATTAAGGGGGTTATATATATATATATATATATGCAATATATATATGCACTCTGTCACAAAATAATATATGTGCACCCAGAAGGAAACGATCTACTATCAAGAAACTTCACATGTATGTAGTGTATGAGGAGATAAGCAAATGATTACAAATTCAGAAGAACAGACCGTTTTATTAAGAAGATGTGGCATGAAAAAGGTTACAAATCAGTAAGTAGTAAATCCACCTCTGGCAGCTATACAAGCCGAAACACGCCGTGGCATCGAATCAACGATATCACCTGTGACCTCCTGCGTAAGATCATGCCATAATATTTGCAACTTGGCAGTTAATTCATCAGTATTCCGGGACAGCTGCAGCTGTCTTCCCGGCAACGAGAGGTCTGGTGACCTGGCAAGCCATGGGAGTACGTCATATCCTTGAAGACATTGTTGGGAGAGTCGCGCAGTATGTGGACGAGCGTTGTCTTGCTGATAAATGGCACCTGGGAGACTTGATAGCATAGGCCAGAGGTGGGGAACGCGCGGCCTCCGTGATCTTCTTGTGCGGCCTTCAAATTATTTTAGGAATTGTTGCTATGTCAGTTATTTATAATTTAATACTATTATTTTTCTATTGCATTTCTTTATGATGTTAAAATTATTTAAAAATACTTCTACTTTATTATTTTTATTTGAAGTGGTATTTAAATATTTAGTTCTTTATTAGAATTTAAAAATCTGGATATATATATGTGCTTACATAAATAAAAATACCAACAGTGAAATATAAAAAATTACAGTGGTATCTATGAATCTTATAATTTTATAAAAAAAATTAATAATTAATGATTAATGTTATAACAAGTTTTTAACCTTATGTAAATACAAAAATATTTTATATTTTTGTATTTACATAAGGTTACTTTTAAAGTCAAATAGTAACTTTTTAAGTCAAATAGTAAATAAATGAGGACATAATTTTTTGTTGTTATTTTTCTATATAATGCCCCAAATTGTTAAAACTATACCTAACTATAATAATTTCATAAAAGTCGCATTTATAGGTACATCAACTTACGCGGCCTCCTTTATTTCTACCTAATTTACATGTGACCTCTAATGGTAAAAGGGTTCCCCACCTCTGGAATAGGCCGTACAACTGGCGTTAAAATCTCGTCCACGTAACTGTGTGCCGTCAAAGTGAGTTAAAGGACGACTAAAGTTGATCGTGTGTCCCAACAAATCGCTCCCCCACACTTTCACACCTTGTGTAATCGCCGTATGTCTCTCGAAAACAAATGCCAGAACGGACCGGTGGCCTGGCGACCTTCACGCGCGTATGCGCTGGTCATCAGCATTGAGACTGAATCGGGATTCATCGCTGGAGATCACACGCCTCCAGTCGGTCACACTCCAGCTTGCCGGAGGTCGACAATGCCAATGATGTGAGGTCAGTGGTAGGCGTCTTAATGGACGTCGGCTCCTTATACCTGCGTCGGCCAGTCGTCTCCGAATGGTTTCCCTTTATACCACAGGATGTCTGGAAGGTGGTAAATGACGTCGAAACGTTTCTAGCGACGTTGTTGGTGCGGACGTGGCCGCTCTTATGATTGCGCGATCCTCGCGCGCATTTGTGTTCCTGTGACGCCCTGACCCTCCACGGCGGTAGACTATCCCTTCCGTGATCCATTGTTGCCAACACGTAGCAACTACCATATCGCTCCGACCGAGGTAGCAGCCGATACGCCTGTTCGACCAACCTGCTTCTCTGAGGCCTACTATACGCCCCCTCTCAAAGTCCGACAATTGTTCGTACTGTCGCCGGTCTCAGAAGCATCTCTAATCACAATACCGTCCATCCAAGTCGACAGATTTGTTTGAATAACCCTATGGCACGAGCAATCATGTTTTTAAACTCTCCCAGATGCGCATCTCATATGCGCATAGCGCACTTACCCTTGTCTCATTGGCGTTGAAATTTTAATCATTTGCCAGTCTACTCTTACCAGACTACATTCCTGCCAAGTTTCGTGATAGTAGCTCGATTTCTTCTGGGTGCATATATTTTTTTGTGACAGAGTGTGTGTGTGTATGTATATATATATATATATATATATATATATATATATATATATATACTCATAATACTCAATACTCATAATATATATGTGTGTGTGTGTGTATGTATTCATTCTTGGGCCCGCATTCTCGGGATACATGCTACCCCACGCCGTAAGGAAAAGGTTAATATATTTAATTGAATAGTTCTAATGATACTATGTATACTAAACCGTCTGTAAGTGTTAAGCTGCCGAAACTTTCGATTCCTAAATTTTACGGAGTAGTCAGTCGCTTAATTTTTGGAGTTCATTTCAATCGGCGATTAATAACAATGAATCACTGAATAAAATTGACAACTTTAACTACTTGAAAGCATATTTGGGGGCACTGCTGCTAGTATTGTACAGAAGGATTTTCTCTTTCATCGAAAAATTATGATTCAGTTATTAAACTTTTAGAAGAAAAATTCGGTCGAAAAGACATTTTAATAAATGCACACATGAGCAATTTATTAAACATCCCTCCTCTGAAACAAACGCCACCAAACACCGACTTTCCCTTCACTCGTTTTCCCCTATTATACTTTCTTTTACCAAACTTGCTCTCATCAATCTGAACAATTACACCAGGACCTCCAATCTTTTCAGTTTCTTTAAAACAGGCATGAATACACAGACCTCTCTACAAAAATTCTTCCAGTCGATCACCGTCGTTTCACTACTCACATCAACTTCGTTCATAATCAAATCAGTTTCCGACTCAAACACCAACAAATATATAAAAATCAAAATATCAATCAAACCTAATCTACTCTCCTCAAACCATGAACCGTTCCTAACAGACCTTTTGATGTGATGGACATTCGCTCCTTTTGTACTGCAAACCCATTCTTACCCATCCTATCTTTACGCTCAACCAAATGCACACCTTTTTTACACACCGGACACTCATATTTACAAGAAGATAAACCCTCATTTATACCTCATTCATACTCGCGTCACCACTTTCTTACCCATGCATTCCAATTTCGTAAAAAATTTTGTATTTAACTTACCAGATCCCATACTAAACTACTTGGGGAACGGGAGAATCCAAGTTAAGCGAAGGAACATTCAAATGAAAATGGTAGAAAACGGGTTTAACGGGTTTTCTTTTAATTTTAACTTTTACCTTATAACAACCAATAACAATTAGGCGTAATTAAAACGTAATAAAAGGGTTAACACAAGGAGAACCGAAGCTCAAGATCGCACTGAATTGCATACGTTGGAATATTTGGCACTTTATTGCCAGTTTGTCGGGGGCACCCTATTCTGTTGTGAAACCCTTTAAAAAAAGTATACGATTACAGCAAGCATAATGCTGTGGCTGCGTAAAAGAACAAAGACGAAGTGAGTAGTATAACAGATGAGATGGAACTTCCGCTCAAAGTTCGGCTTCTAACATTCGGCAGTGTTCATGATCTGAAAAGGGGAGTTCGGGTAGAGGACGTGAGAGTTCGGCCGCCTCAATGCATTACTCATGCTTATCTGTAAATAAAAATATCATTCTTATATTACTATGTCTATGTGTGTTTTGGTTAAACAGTAGTATTTATCACAATTTTTGTTTCCACAACAGATTTCCTTCACAATCCTTTTCTTAATTTCATTTCTTTAATTATTCAATTATTCAAAAATTCTGAACTCATTTATTCTGAAACTAATACATAATTATTCTGAAAAAGTTTATACTGTGAAATATTACTCTTCATGTGTCAGATGTTTGTCATCTCATGTTTGAACATTACGTACTCTGTAGCTGCAGCTAGTGTGTGGTCATATAAGTGCATACAACTAACTAGCTCAAGAAAATAATTTATCATTATTTATTCATTTCCTTTAAGAATTTTAATGAAATTTAGCAAAAAAAGCAGTTCAAATAAACATTTCAAATAAAAATCAAAAACTTTAGTTAAAGAAGCAGTATGCAAAAACTCATTCCTGAATGACTTTTAACAGAAAAGGAATCCACATAGATTAGATTAAGATTTAAACATATCCAACTCAGACAACAATTCAATTTTTTTTCAAAACAGAAAATTAAATGTAGACAAATAAAATGATTACAAAATATGATAATCTAAGGAAATTACTTAAAATTTTTCTTTTATGTATTAATATCTTGGTGTATAGTATTATACAACATAAGATTACACCTTTCTAAATACAGGACGATTTTTTTTAACTGACTATTAGCCGGAATTCCACCAAAATTGATAATGGGACTAAGGACGACATGGGAAAGAGTTTCCGTGAAAAGAAAAATTAGTTCCAAAAGTCACTGATAGGGTAAGATATGGCGCTTTTGTTGTTGGCGCACCCGAGCATTTGCATAAAAGGCAAGTAAAACATCAAAATACAAATTCACGACTATGCAGTCGACAGCAGCGACCGTACTTCGGACTATAAAGATAAGGGATGAATACCGAAAAAGTTTTAAGCAGACAAATGAATAACAAAGAAATGTCACTGCAACACCATTTTATGCAGCAAATTCACTTCTCCCTCCTTCAATGTGACCACAGTCCTGATGGACGACAAATTGCATCCTGAACACTACGTTCTCAACGGCCAAGCGTGACATGTCACCAGGAATGTTCATCAGTCCGGGATATGTTATCCTATAGGGCCGCCAAGTGCCAGACTCCACCAAGATACTCCTTAGACTTTAAATAACCCCACAGAAGAAGTGGGTTAGGTGCGGGGAGCGAGGTGGCCATGCAAGTGGAAAAAAGCGACTTCTGACCTTTCCTTCTATAAAGCGATGGCGCAACAAATTCCCCACCGATCGTTATAGCCCAAAATAATGGCGCTGCTGTCGACTAAGTAGTCATGAATTTGAATTTTGATGTTTTACTTGTTTTTTATGCAAATTCTTGGGTGTGCCGACAACAACAGCACCATATCGCCCCCCATCGGCAACTTTTGGAACTATTTTTTTACACGGAAACACTTTCCCATGTTGTCCTTAGTCCCTCTATCAATTTTCATGGAATTCCGGCTGATAGATCGCGCTACAGATGGCTCTGAGTAGTGTCAGTTTTTAAAAAATCACCCTGTATTTAACGAAACAAACTTCTGAGAAAATCAATGAGTAAAAAACCATGGAATTTTCAATGGCATATATTAAATTTTTATAATTTAAACAGCTATCATCATAAATGATAAATCATATTTATATCTAATTCTAGGGAAATTTAGTCTCAAGGAAAAAAATATCTTACCATAAAGCATTCACAAACAACATAAAAACAGTGTATGAACTTCGTAATAAACTATTTTTTTAACAGAAAAAGGAATCCAGAGAGAATAGATTGTGATATAAATCTATCCTATTTAGACACCCATTCAGTTTTTTCTCAAAACAGAAC
Organism: Dolomedes plantarius; assembly: GCA_907164885.2. Classification (NCBI taxonomy): domain Eukaryota; kingdom Metazoa; phylum Arthropoda; class Arachnida; order Araneae; family Dolomedidae; genus Dolomedes; species Dolomedes plantarius. The sequence goes on along the minus strand of OU015490.1, from coordinate 201,743,483 downwards.
AATAATTTAATGCCAACTTGGAAGCACATCAAAATAAGCACTTGGTATGATAAAATTTGAGTTTTTAGAAAGAAACAGTAAAAGGGAAGTGAATCAAGTACTACTCAGATAAAGAAATTCATTTAAGCATACATCTAACACAGTAGAAATCTACAAAATGTACGCCAGTCATAGGATACATTAAAAGCAACAATAATACTATGTCCTATACTAACAATATATTGTTACGAGTTTAGGGCCAACTTGGCGAGTTGTCGCCAACACGCGATGTTTTGGAATCTACGATAAACAAAAGCGATGGTTTTGCACGTTCAGCGTCTACATGGGGTAAAGCGTCTACATGGGGTCAATAGCAGAGAGATGAATTTGGTTATAGCTGTGTGGCAACACGGGGTTACGGTTGCTACTAGGTTAAAGAACCTGGAATATCAGTTATAAAGATAAATTAGTGCGAGTTTTTGAGGTTTCAGACAGGGCCCGACTTTGACCCAATGGGGCCCTGGGCAAAGCCGAATTTGGGGGCCCCCATCAAAGGACAGATCAGGGGGGGAAACACGTGCCCTCCAGGAGCAGATTTCCACATGAACATGTGAGACACTCACCCAGACCCCCATAAATTGGGACCAGAAATTCAAAAGAATTTTCGATCAAGTCAAAAATTTTAAAATAATAATAATAAGTGCTAGTTAATATACTTTTTAATGTTAATAAATAAATTCATGAAATTTTCTTTTGAAATTCAAAATAGATGACAGTCTGGAGTTATTACAAGCCTCCCCACCAAAAATATAAATAAAATAAAATAAGCCAGAAAAGCTTACAGGTGTAAGTATGCTTTCACTATAGTGGGTGCAACCTGCCCCACCCAAGATTTTTTCTGTATCTGCCACTGTCCTCCTTTACTGTATTAACCAAACACCAAAGTCAAAGTCAACCTCATAGCCAGAATTTTTTTTCCAAAACTGATGGTAGAGGGTGCAAAGTGTAGACTGGAAGAGAGGCCTTTTTAAATACACTCATGGACAAAAAAATTAGCGCACCAAGAAGGAGTCGTCAAAATGAAACGAAATTTTACATACGTAATGACTACTTTGATATAAGTAAATGATAAGAAAATCAAAGATAAGGGATAATTTATTTCAGAGAAAAAGGCAAAAGAACGGAGGAGTTAATACTCCGTTGGACCCCCTCTAGCGCGAATGCACGATGCGATACGATCGGGCATTGAGTCATACAAGTTCTGTATGATGTATTGAGACATTTCGTTCCATATTTGCTGTAACCTTGCCTCTAGTTCGTTCAAACTCGTGGGATGCCCAACTCGTCGTCCCAAATGATCCCAGATATGCTCGATTGGAGACAAATCTGGGGATCGGGCAGGCCAAGGAAGGGTAGTAACAGTGCGGAGACAGTCTTGTGACACCCTTGCCGTATGAGGCCGAGCATTGTCTTGTTGAAAAATGGCTCCTGGGAGCCGTTGCATGAGTGGCAACACATGTGGTTGCAGGATTTCATGAACATACCGCTGGGCTGTCATGGTGCCACGGAACAATACTAGGGGTGACCGTGTATTGTAGGCAATGGCACCCCATACCATCACACCAGCTGTGGGAGCGATGTGTCGCTGTACAGCAAAGGCAGGATTGAAGCGTTCACCACGGGCTCTCCACACACGAACACGATTTTCATCACTGCCGAGATTAAATCTGGATTCGTCGCTATAGACGACCTGGTTCCAGTCCGCTGCAGTCCAGTTTCCTCGTGCGCGGTAAAACTCCAAACGGAGGCCTCGATGGGTGGGCGTCAAGGGCAGCACACGTAATGGGCGCCGCGATACCAACTGTCCTTCAGCCAGGCGCCTTCGTATGGTTCGAGAAGACACAGAGGCCCCTAGTGAAGGTGCTACCTGTGCCTGGATGGCGGCCGATGAAGCAGTTGGCTGTACGCGTGCATTTCTTACGATGTGGCGGTCTTCTCGACGACTGGTCTGTCGAGGGCGTCCTGAGCCTGGTCTTCGTGTACATGACATCTCTTGGGTCCACTGGTCCCAACACCTCCTCACAACACAATCAGAGCGGCCTAATTGACGAGCTACTCGCCTAGCTGACCACCCAGCTTCCATCATCCCGACGATTCTCCCCCTCTCAAACTGCGACAACTGCTTATATTGTCTTCGAACACGGCGTAATGGCATGTCTATCTCAGCTCTTCCTTTGTAAATGATTCAGCACACTCAAACAAGCTTTGGTTACCTGTTTTATACTCCACAGAGTACGATGTTCAACGCCCTCTACCGGCTATACGTAATGAGCAATCATGCTGCATTTCTAATCATTTGCATATCTCCCCGACATGTACCTTCATTGCAAGTTTCGTTACGATCCCGTAATTATTTCTTGGTGCGCTAATTTTTTTGTCCATGAGTGTATAAAAACAGAAAGCAGAAGTAACATTTCACTACACACAAATGATAAAGAAAATATTGGAAAGATCCAAATACAGGTAACGGGTAACCCTCCTACAACACGGTAGATAGGTTCCTAGAAACCGTTTTATATGAGACCCAGAGACAGTTAAAAAAGAGGGCTTATGTTCCGAAAACTTATTGAAAACAAACATCTTTTTTAAATTCCATATAAGCAACTTAATTCTTATTAAAAATATAAATGTATGTATAACACAAAACGAAAAGAGACAAAAAATTATTTACATTTAATGCGACATTAATTTAATAAATTTCTTCCTCATCACTGCTCAATACAGGCAACGTTTTTTCGATTGAACGATATCACCTTCACTTTCAGAATCTTTTTCTTCATTTAGATTTTTTGCACCTTCTATCCTCTTTAAAAATATCTGTAATTTTGGTTTGTTTGCTGGCTCTTACAAGGTCATTGCTGATTCACGATATGGAGATAGACAATTTTGCAGCTCCCTTTTGAATTTTCGGCTTCTTTCAGCGGAAGGGTCTGCATTCAGGAAAAATGATTCAAGATTTTCAGATAAGCTTAAGCCTACTTGTAATTTTATAGAGTTATAAATGAATAAATTATAATTTGTTTATAAATTTCCATATAAAGCCACTATAGTTCATTATTCCTTCCCGTCATTATTTTAAGGTAATTTAGTTTTTAAATGTGTTAAAAAAAATTATTGTAATTAAATATCTCGGATATTATTGTAATTAAGTGTCTCAGGAGGTAGATGAATTATTAAGAAGTGAAATTAGGTGTAAATGTACGTAATTAAATTGATCTATTGTAAGGTGGTGGCAAATTAATTTAGGTGGTTTGGCAAACTGTTTTTAAAATAGAAAATCTTAATAAACGTAAGCCAGTTTTTAAAGCTTTAACTCTCTTGCCTAGTAACGGTGAACCTTTCTTTGTCTTATCTTTTATCCTTCTTTCGGTACACCAGTAATTGGATACGTTGTTGGGTGCCATTTCTCGAACGGCGGCTCTTGTTTTCCCAAAGGGAGGAGGAGGCGGCTTGAAAATCCCAGGCCCCTGGAATGTTAAGCGATGTTCCAGCCGTCCGTCCCTACCATTCTCTGTAGCGGAAGGATACGTAAGGTGGTGAGCTCCAATAACTCCGTGTGAGTTTTGCGCCTTTATAGAAACCCAGTTTTGGGAATTTTTACAGCAAAAATAAGTTGAGTCTCGGCATGCTGAAGGTAATGCATAACCTTTCAGGCATGTACAGGCCATTCCCTAAGGCACAGCTACGGCGCGGCAAGGAACTACATTTCGGCCGCGGAGAACAGAGGCAGAAGAGACGCCGTGAGTGGAGTGCGGAGGCCTAGGCTGGCGGATGCTCGGCTGATGTGAGAGAACACTCTTACCCCGCTGGCAGGAACCTACAGGAGACGTTTTCATGCTCCGGCGCTCTCCGTAAGACACCCGGCCTACTTTTGATTGAAGGAATGGAAGAGCCCTGGGACGATGGAACAATGCGCAGCCCCTGCTGACCATCCCATGCTGTAAAAGACTTTCCATCCGGGGTACCCCTCGATTGCTTTCTGCTTTACTATGCCTTTACTTCCTATTTCCCCTCTATTTTAATTTTCAGCCCTTATGACGCGAGGTAATGCAAGTTTTATTTTTATTTTATTTTTTTGTAGTCCATTTTAAAGAAATTTTATTTAAGGAGCTCCACTTGTAGGTTTAAGTTTTTTTTTGGTTTGCCAACCACCATGTAAAGAAATGACAATCCTTTTTATATGTGAATTTATCCCATTCATTAAGTGCCAGGGAGATGTGCTCCCTCTTTGTGTTGGCATAAAAGATTGTGTTATGGTAAAGCTCCCTTACCTTGTAAATAAACCAGGAGCAGATGTAAGTCATCTAAATATGTTAATCTTTTAATAAACTAGTTCTTGCCTCAATATCCTTTGTCTTAGTCCAATTTTCTGAGTTGAATGTTATTTGGAAGTGAATTTTATTTCAACTATCATGAAGTTATTTTATTTCTGTAATATAGTTAATTTTGCTAACCTAAAAATCTATACGATCCGGGTAAATTAAAGATTCAGCAAGTGGTATCATTACCACAAAAGCAATTTCATTTATAACAATGGTACCGTGCCCTCTCTGGGTTTTGGCACAATGCGACGTTGGCTCGCGAAAATTAATTTAATTAAAGGAGGCAAGAACTTTAATATGAAAACAATTAATGAGCATGTAGTGTGCCAAAGTTTATAAAAATGATATAAAGTGCATTTATGTGTATTTTGGGGGAGTGTATAATTATATGTGAGTAAATGTATTATATATATTAATGTTGTATAATTACAAATCTATACTGTGTACGCGAAAATTTAGGGGGATTTTTATAAATGCATGTTCGGGAATATGTTTTAAGTGAGTATTTGCTGTGTAATAATGCTTATTCTGTGTACGCGAAAATTATTTTGCGGGAAGTATTTAACGTATTGAGGAGTGCCAAAATAACTAGGGTTCCCAGTTTTAGTAGTGAAATTTTTTTTTACATTCTTCATCATGCCTAACTCTCTCTGCCCAGAACGTAAGGTTTTTCCCGCTTGGCCTAAAAAACAGGAGACTGAGCGATCAGCTGTTTGCGACGGCCCAGATAACGATCAGAGGGGAGAAGTGAGTGTCGCCCCGTTAACTAGGGTTCCCAAACATAAAACCCGTTTTTTCATAAACACGGCTAGAAAGGGAGGAGTGAGAAGACAAGCGATTAGTGCTAGTACACAACAGTCACCCGTGCCGCGGGTTAGTCACGCGGGCAGAATTAATGATTCGGGGGGAGCTCAGCAACAGGCAGTCCGAAGTGCCCGCTGGAAAAATTTGCCGAGATCATCTATTCTAACTCGAGCTCAAGCGCGAAGGGGAGTGTCACACAGAACTTAGTGGCGAGCGAATTTGTTTACTTTCACTGACTGTTAGTCAGTAGACCAAAAAAGGGGAGTGTTTGTTTTGATTTTTTTTTTGCGGGTTTCGAGTCACACAGCTGATAGGACAGGAGATTTTTTGTTGTTTTTCGCTATTTTGTATATTTTTTTGTGCATTTCATGTTTTGTCGCCACACGCTATTGTGTATGTGCAGTGCATATTACATGCTAATTTGGGTCAGTTTTGCCGAATGTAAGCTTCTAACTTATTCTTTTTGCCATTGCGTTACCCCCGACCAATAGGCAGTAAATTTTAAACTGTTTCGAATATGTCCGGGGTCAGCTAGGACTTGACTTCTGCCAATCACAAATTCCCAGGAGCCATCCTTTTCCTGATGTCTACCGGCCTAAACTCAAGAGATGCCATTGTAACAGGTCTAGCTACCCCAAATATTGTAAGGCAAAGCATGCGTGCCAGGTCTTCCGTTGCATGTAACAGTGTCTACCCCAATTTTGTCCACTCGTGTGCCCTGGGGGAAGGGCTTTGTCACCCATATTTATGTAGTGTCATGTGTTGCAGTTTAACTGACACTACATAAGGTTCCATCTCTCCGCACTATTCCTTGAGGCGAAGGTGCTGGAGGAATGGGTTTTACTTGAAGTTTTTTGTATTAAAAGCATTGGCAGCAGAAACTGACCCACCATTTTTTTTATTCTCTTTAAACACCGTGTGGTAAAATAATGTCTGTATTATCAAAGTTTAGATTTTGTTTTGTATCAACCAAGTATTAGTGTCAGTATATCTCAGGCACAGTTTGACATTTTCCAAAGGTGCCCAATATTACTATGTGAAGTAGCATTTAAGTGTAACTTTCCGTTTTTCCCTCGTGTGAAGGGACTGGTTTTCTTGCATTTTTTTTTATTGCCTTTGGCTGTGTTTTGTAAATTGAGGTCGTCTATCCTGTAAATTTAGGGATAGGCCTTACATGGACGCATGATGGGTCTGTAGGGGCTAGCATTCAGGAACTGTTTACTCCTGTATGAGGGCAAATGGGTTGTCAGCTTCAGGGTGACAGATCCTGGGGGCTACTCCACTCTTTTAACTTTCTTCGGATAGACGCCCTCAATCAGTATAAACGCCATAAACTATGGAGGAGGAAAATTTTCTCTCTGCGTTCAAAAATTTTGTCGAACAAGGGGGATATTATTGTAATTAAATATCTCGGATATTATTGTAATTAAGTGTCTCAGGAGGTAGATGAATTATTAAGAAGTGAAATTAGGTGTAAATGTACGTAATTAAATTGATCTATTGTAAGGTGGTGGCAAATTAATTTAGGTGGTTTGGCAAACTGTTTTTAAAATAGAAAATCTTAATAAACGTAAGCCAGTTTTTAAAGCTTTAACTCTCTTGCCTAGTAACGGTGAACCTTTCTTTGTCTTATCTTTTATCCTTCTTTCGGTACACCAGTAATTGGATACGTTGTTGGGTGCCATTTCTCGAACGGCGGCTCTTGTTTTCCCAAAGGGAGGAGGAGGCGGCTTGAAAATCCCAGGCCCCTGGAATGTTAAGCGATGTTCCAGCCGTCCGTCCCTACCATTCTCTGTAGCGGAAGGATACGTAAGGTGGTGAGCTCCAATAACTCCGTGTGAGTTTTGCGCCTTTATAGAAACCCAGTTTTGGGAATTTTTACAGCAAAAATAAGTTGAGTCTCGGCATGCTGAAGGTAATGCATAACCTTTCAGGCATGTACAGGCCATTCCCTAAGGCACAGCTACGGCGCGGCAAGGAACTACATTTCGGCCGCGGAGAACAGAGGCAGAAGAGACGCCGTGAGTGGAGTGCGGAGGCCTAGGCTGGCGGATGCTCGGCTGATGTGAGAGAACACTCTTACCCCGCTGGCAGGAACCTACAGGAGACGTTTTCATGCTCCGGCGCTCTCCGTAAGACACCCGGCCTACTTTTGATTGAAGGAATGGAAGAGCCCTGGGACGATGGAACAATGCGCAGCCCCTGCTGACCATCCCATGCTGTAAAAGACTTTCCATCCGGGGTACCCCTCGATTGCTTTCTGCTTTACTATGCCTTTACTTCCTATTTCCCCTCTATTTTAATTTTCAGCCCTTATGACGCGAGGTAATGCAAGTTTTATTTTTATTTTATTTTTTTTGTAGTCCATTTTAAAGAAATTTTATTTAAGGAGCTCCACTTGTAGGTTTAAGTTTTTTTTTGGTTTGCCAACCACCATGTAAAGAAATGACAATCCTTTTTATATGTGAATTTATCCCATTCATTAAGTGCCAGGGAGATGTGCTCCCTCTTTGTGTTGGCATAAAAGATTGTGTTATGGTAAAGCTCCCTTACCTTGTAAATAAACCAGGAGCAGATGTAAGTCATCTAAATATGTTAATCTTTTAATAAACTAGTTCTTGCCTCAATATCCTTTGTCTTAGTCCAATTTTCTGAGTTGAATGTTAATTGGAAGTGAATTTTATTTCAACTATCATGAAGTTATTTTATTTCTGTAATATAGTTAATTTTGCTAACCTAAAAATCTATACGATCCGGGTAAATTAAAGATTCAGCAAGTGGTATCGTTACAACAAAAAGAAATTTCATTTATAACAAAATCATGTTATCTAGTGCTGTAATTTTTTTATAGTGTTAGAGCAAAACCGTGTTACAGGTTGCAGTGTTATACAAGGGTTCCTGCAATTTATCTTATCGTGTTAGAACGAAACCATGTTGTAAGATGCCGTGCTATAGGAGGGCAACCTATACTGGACTTTTTCCTCCTTTCACATCACATTGCATCACACCTTTTTTTGTGTGTGGAGAGCAGTATCTATAATCCTATACTCTCAATACAGACTTGATTTTGCAACTGAATTTGAAAAAACATCTATAAACAAACTTTGGAAGTGATGATAACAATCAAATTATCAGTATTTGAATCCTTCTCAGTCTTCATGTTGCTAAAAAAATAATCTAATATTGTTAAAAGTAATGGAAATATCTTTTACAAGAGTAGTAAAATAAAATCAAAACTTTTATAATTAGATAGGTCAAAATCTTTGACTGTTTCCATCATTATACTCTCAACCACATTAATGTGGATATAATTTTTTTATAAAACTATACTTACTTTTTTTAAAATTATGCCTGGTGATGACTCTAAAACACACCACTCCCTCGACACTGGGGAGGAGGGAAAGTAGAGCACGTCTCTGGTAAAGAACTTAAAAACCAGGATTGTCCATGCCCTTGGAAGGACAGTTTTTAAAAACCTTCATGGGAGTCTCCAAATAAAGCTATGAGACTGCAAGGAAATGGCAAAGGCTGTAGCAGATTTAGTATTAAACAGGATGCACCACGAGGAGGCCTGCTACACTACAGCCCCTCCCCCCCCCCCAAAAAAAAGGAGATAGATGAAACAATATAACTCATAACTATCTAAATATATATTTTCTTACGCATTTTTAAATTTACAAAATCATGAATAACATCATCAAACTCAAGTTTCACTGTTATTTCAGATTCAATATGTAATAAAGCAAGTGATGAAAGTTTTTCTTGCAGAAGACTGTTTCGAACTGCCGATTTTATTCTCTTCAAAACAAAACGATCTTTCTTCTGAACAGTTTGTCACGGGTATAGTTAAAAAAATTCTTAAAGCAGTTTCAACATTTGGAAATGTTTCTTCAAATTTCTTAGCTTTGTTTAACATATGCAACAAAGTATCATTTTCTTGTATTATTGATGAAAATTGTAGCAATTCGTCAGAAAAAGTGTCTGCTAAGTCAGATGCATAGCATTTTTCTAAAAAGGCTGATTCTTCAAGTAGATTTGAAGAGCATTTTAAATTGATTAAACAACCAAATTTTTGAGTTACTATTTCATATACCTCTTTCCGTTCATAAAGATGCGAAATTAGAGAGTCACACAAAGCATAGTGGCACATAGATATATATTGTTCTTGTGCTGTTAATTGCACTTCAGGTGCATTAAGTGCACAAAGATCTTTACTCAGTGGTATTTTCTTTTTTCGAAAGTTTTCATAATTGTGATTTTCACCACATAGTTCCTCTGCTAATTTTTCATTTACAATACAATTGTCACGGACAGTTTGCGTAAAATCAATCAATGATTGATATAAAGGGCCTACTTCAGATAAATTGAGATTTACTTTTTGAAGCTCAATACTTGTTTGATTTAGCCGTTGTAACACAGTATCCCATACGATTTTTTTCAATGCTGTTTCAAATTTTTTCATTTTTTTACATAAAGCTGCAGCTTCTGATTTCGTGGAAGCATTTTCTTCCTGACTAGTGGATAACATGTCCAGAACATGTATTAAACTTCTGTAATTTTTCTTCAAAGACTTGACTGCTGAAGCATCGGCACTCCATCGTGTAGGGCAGCAGCTTTTATTGAAAAGTTTCCATCATCATTTTCTATTTGTTCTTTCAGTTTTTGCCAACGATGTGTGGAAACTGAAAAGAAATTATAAATATTCTGTATCAAGGGAAAAAACCTTAGAACGGTACTACAGGACTGTACTGCATTGGTACCAACTAAATTTAAAGAATGTGCTGAACAGGGTACAAACTCAGCCAGTGGATTTATAGCTTTTATTCGTGCTTGAAGCCCAGAATACTTTCCTGACATACTCGCAGCATTGTCATAAGTTTGGCCACGACAGTCTTGAATGTCAATACCCAGTTCTTTAAGATTTATTAGTACTGTTTCATCTAAAGCTTCTGATCTATGGCTATGGATTGGAAAAAATTTCAAAAAACGTTCCACTGGTTTTCCATCAATCACATACCGTAAAATAAAGCATAACTGATCAATATGAGTAATATCTGGTATTGAATCGACAATTATTGAAAAGTACTTGGATGTTAAAACTTCACTAACAATATGCTTTAATATCCTTTTTGACATTATTGTTATAAACTCATTAATAACAGTTGATGATAAATAACTCACATTTCCTGATCCCGGATTTCCATATTTTTCAAGATGGCTAGATAAAAATGAATCAAATTGAGCTATAAGCTCCATACATCCTAAGAAATTACCATTTAACTTAGAACCAATTGTTTCATTGCTTCCAAAAAATGGCAAACCACGCTGTGATAAAAACTTTACAACAGCAACAACTCTTTTTAGAACAGCTTTCCAGTAATTTGACTCTTCATTACACTGATCCATCAATGATGAGTCAATTCTAGAGGCTACATCCATGCGTTGTGACATCTGAAGAACAGCTTGTCTATGATGAATGGAGTTCTCATGCTCAGAGAGTCTTGTAGACGCATGCTTCCAGTCATTAAAGCCAGTTATTAACTGATTTGAAGAACCGTTTTTCATCATCAATTTGCACACCCAACAATATAAATTTTTTGTTGATGGTGACAAAACCAACCACTTTCGGAGAACTTTTTCAGAGTTTTGTTTTATGCGGTAAAAATGTCCTTCTGTCAATTTTCTTTTAACATTGCCAAATTGCCTCTCAGTCTCTGGCAGAATGTGTAAATTTTGATTTGGAGGCTTAGAAAGAAAGAAGCTAATCATTTTTTCATCTATTTTCAACCATAGTGCAGGATCTCCTCCATAACAAATATGATCTTCTTCAATATTTCTGTCATTCTGCACAAAAATTTCAGATGTGGGATTATCACAGGGGACAGAAACATCCTGGGAAACATTAGAATGAATGTTGCTGTCATCGTTATCCTTCGATAACAATGAGGATGATGCACAATTACTTTCAAAATACTTTGAAATAGATCCAGCCAATTTTTTTTGCTGTTCTTCTCTTTGTTTTCTACGTTTTCGTTTAACAGAGCCACATAAATAATTCCTAACAGACATTCTGAAATTTCTGAATCTCTACGAAAACGCTAGAAAATTTACTGCATCTAACATTAACTAAAATCACATGGTAATCTTCAAGATAAAACATATAAGCATTGCCAGATTCTTCTAATCCATGTTTTTCACTAGTATGAAAAACCATGGAGATAACACAACACTTAAAGTCCACTTCTGTAAAAGTTAACCAATCAGAAAGAAATATTCAAATTCAGAGGGTGGAGTTTCAAATTGCATATTTGATAGGGAAAAAAAAAGGAAGTTTAGATGTGACCAAACCTCTGATGACGTCACATACGCAACTATTAATGACGTCATTGAGACAGAAATTATGGAAACCGTTTTTAATTTGAGTAGGTATAAGAAATTGTCAAAAATATGTACATCTTAATACTAAATTAGGGGGCCCCAAAAATTTGGGGGCCCTGGGCAAGTGCCCCACTTGCCCATGCGGAAATCTGGGCCTGGTTTCAGAAGTGATTCCTAGTGAATGGTTTAAGGTTTTTAGATACGGCTGACACAAGACGAGGTGTTAGGAAGAAGGGAAATATAAGGTCGTATATTATGTTTAAATAATTATTGTAGAAACTAATTATATATTTGTATTCCCCCTTGTCAACGAAGATTTATTTAGGTGCTGGAATTGTTTAGCTACCAGTGAGAATCAGTGTTCATATTTGTCTACATATCTGCAATTTGTAAAAAGTGTACTGAAGTTATGTTTTATATAACGTCCTGTCATTTAATTAGTGGTAATTGGCATATTCATTTCTGAGTTTGAAAATTTACTAACTAAAAGTATCCACTCATCGCTCGGATTCGGAACAATATCAACTTCAAGAACCTGTAGTATCTCACCAAATATATTCTAAGTCGAAGTAATTGACGAGTGGCAACGTTAATAAAATATAACGACCTACCTTTTATGTAACTTGCGTGGGAAACAAAAAGAGAGTCTGGCGGAGACGGAATTAAAAGTGAGCAGTGAATAAAAGGTTTGATGTTCTAACCTTCTGATTGTGGATTATTTTTAATTAACACGCTCCCAAAACACTTCAGTGGTGACTATGCGGACTGTTTTCTACTAAAATGAAGTATATATGAACTGTTATTCATCAAGAATACGATCCCATCTAAATACTTCCGTTTTTGGATTTGATTTCGCTTTTGGATACCTAAGCTTCCGTTTTCCAAATAATTCTTTGAGAATTCATCATAGTGCCTGTTTACTCTCCTGGAATATATCGATCATTTGCATAATGTCTGAGGTAAGTGCAGTTCAAATGCCTGTATATAACAGATCCGGTCCTGCTCTTTGGTTCATAATGTGTGAGAGCACGTTTAAATTAGCTGTTCCAAAACCAATTGCAGAATCTATGACTAAATTCAATTATGTCTTTTCCCATTTGCCCCCAGAGGTTGCGTCACTTGTGCGCGATATTTTGATGAATCCTGACGCTAAAAATCCTTATAATCATCTGAAAACGGAAGTAATAAATAGGTCTGATGAAGCTTCACCATAGGAGATTCGGCAACTTGTATCGGGTGAAGAGTTAGGTGTTAGGAAGCCTTCTGAATTGTTAAAAAATATGTGACGTCGTGCAGAAACGCTTAAGGTCCCAGAAACATTTATGTTATAATTGTTTTTGCAGCGTTTGCCAACATCGGTACAAACTATTTTGGCAGCTGTAACAGACTTAACATTAGATAAAGCAGCTGAAATTTCGGATAGAATATTAGAAGTAACACCTGTTCCCATAGAAATTCATGCTGTAAATAAAAACAATTCGAATTCCGTGGAGGAAAAATTCCTTCGCGAAATTGAAAAGTTAAATGCAGTAATTGACAAGCTCGAATTTTCTTTCAGTCGTTCCCCATTTCTCAGAAACAGGAGTAATCACAGATCGAGAGGTAATAGTAAAAACCGAAATTCTTCCGTTTGCTGGTACCAACGTCGTTTCGGAAAAACCTGCAAACCAAAAAAATGCGTTTCGCCTTGTAATTTTCAGGGAAACGAAAACGGCGAAGAATAGACGCAATATATTCTTTGCGCAAACATTACGTCGCCTGTTTATTCGTGACCGGACAACAAACTTGTCATTTCTGGTCGGTACTGGGTCTGACGTGTCGATACTACCAGCAGACAACATCCAAAAAAGAAATCCTACACAGCAAACAATTTTCGCTGCTAATTCGTCACAAATTAATGTTTACGGACAAAAACCCTTTCCTTAGATTTTAAATTAAGAAGAGTATATTCTTGGACATTTCTCATTACTAATATCAAAACGCCTATTTTGGGTGCAGATTTTCTTCATTTTTATGAATTTGTACCTGATTTGCGCAATAAATGTCTGAGAGACTTAAAAACAAAATTTCAATCAATGGGTCATGTTAAAGAATCATCTGTTCATTCTGTTAAAACAATTTCGGGCGCTTCTGTGTATCATACACTTTTATCTAAATTTCCCTCGATAACAAAATTACACGCTCCTAATCAACCCATCAAACATAATACTCTACATTTTATAACAACAATAGGTCCTCCAGTCGTAGCGAAACCTCGGAGATTAGCTCCCGATCGATTAAAAATAGCTATATCGGAGTTTAAAAATATGATCCGATTGGGTCATTTAAGACCCTCTAGAAGTAGCTATGCATCTCCACTTCATTTGATGCCCAAAAAGGGAACGTTGGAGTGGAGGCCAGTGGGAGATTATCGCGCTCTGAATGCTCAGACTGTGAAAGAAAAATACCCTATTCCATGTATAGCTGATTTCACATCTGAATTGCATGGTGCAAAATTTTTTAGTCGCATTGATTTAGTAAAGGCATATCATCAAATACCGATAAATCCAGTTGATATTCCGAAAACGGCAATCGGTACTCCCTTTGGGTTACTTGAGAGTATGCGCATGCAATTTGGATTGTGTAATGCATCAGCTACATTCCAAAGATTTATAGATGAGGTTACCAGAGATTTACCGGGTGTATGTGCTTTTGTCGATGACATTTTAATTGCTTCAAAAGACCACAGTGAACATTTGGAACATAGAAAAATCCTGTTTTCAAAACTACATGAATAGGGTCTTTGTATTAATGTTGAAAAATTCACTTTTGGAAAAGACTCTCTAAATGTTTTAGGCTTTAAACTTTTCGAAAAGGGAATAGAACCCCTTCCTCATCGAGTACAATTCATTCTTGATTTTCTTCGACCCACAACATTAACACAGCTACGCAGATTTTTAGGAATGTTCAATTTTTACCGTAGATTTATTGCAAAAGCTGCTGATATACTGTCGTATTGCTCGTCCAAGATTTATTTATTAGGGCGTGATTATTTGGGGTACTACATTTTTTTATATTTTAAAAAGGGGTAGTTGGGTGCGTTGTGTTAGATTTTATTTTTTTTTGTAACCCAAAGTTCTGGACGTGATTAGCAATAACGAACAATTTAAAACCCACTTTGATCTATCAATCGACTTCGCTCATAATTAGACACACAGCAGTTAAATAATGCTGATTCAAGGTTTAAGATAAAAACAAAAAAACTTATTTATTTACACTATTCTGCTATTTACATTTTCATCTCATCAAATTTAATTAATATATTTGTTGATCTACTAATTATCAAATCACCCGCAAATGAAGTAGGGTTCTATCTAATTTAACTTCTTGATTCAGGGAGCGTAACACTAACTAAACAAAACTCTAAAATCTCCTATCAAAAAAATAATTATATTTCAATCACCTAAACCCGCACTAACCTTCATAAGCAAACGTGGGATCTGAACTAGACAAAAACAAGAGAAAGCATTTAGTTGAGGGAATCACTGGGGTTAGGTGTCGAATCTCCTCTCTGGTAGGGGGTTCTCTCGTAAAATTTGATGGGGCACTGTAGTCTCTCGTCGAAAGATGGGGCACTGTAGTCTCTTTTCGAATGATGAGGCTCTCGTCAAAGATGGGGCTCTCGTCAAAGATGGGGCTTTCATCAATGATGGGACTTTTGTCACTGATGGGGCACTGTAGTCTCTCGTCGAAAGATGAGGCACTGTAGTCTCTTTTCGAATGATGGGGCTCTCGTCAAAGGTGGGTCTCTCGTCAAAGATGGGGCTTTCGTCAATGATGGGGCTTTCGTCACTGATGGGGCACTGGAGGCAATCTTATCTCAGCAGCACATCTTTATCTTGTATCCGGGAAAATCTACCGGTCTCCACGCCACACAGGCTTTCTTTCTCGGGAAGGATCCACCGAGCTTCTACGTATAAATCTTCTTCGTTTTATTTATTTTCTACCCGAAATTGACGCTGGCTCCGGGAAAAGTCGACCGGGCTATGGGCAGTTCTAGGGATAGACTTTCTTCAGCCGACCCAGGGTGAGGCTCTTGGACTCCGACTAACTTTTTTTTACGATTTTTAAAATCTCCATTCAAATTTTTTAATCCTCTCAACGTTCCCGCCTCCGAAACCATTTCTTCAGCCATTCAGGAAACTCGCATCTTTTGATTTGCTGAGTCTCTACACTTAAAAACCTCTCATTCGCTAACCTCTTTCTTATCCCAAGACGCTCCTCTTACGTAATGTTGCAAAAAGCTGATGACCACCCGCAAAACACCGCTAAACCTCGTGGTCTACTAACGAACCCCTCTATCAATCACCGACAGAGTCATTGTTGCATAATGTCACAATTGGTGCCATTCCCCGCTTATCTGCGTCTAGAATCACACACCCCACATACCCTAGGCTCATAAAACTTTCGTAAATTGGCTAACGTCACCGACAAACACTTTGCCCTATAATCACGTCGGCATTTTGTGGTTAAGACGTTCCCGACCTTAACCACAAAATGCAATAAAGCAAGCTTTTGAACCTTTTAGCTTATCTTAAAATATTAATTTTAATTTTTGAAAGTGCTTTATTACATATACTTCATCCGTTAGTGAAATTTTTAGAAGGACATAAGAACAAAAAGAAATCTCGATCTAATGTTCAAAAATCTGAACAATTAAAATGGAATGAGGACGCCGAAAAATCCTTCTTAGCAGCAAAACAAGCAACTCTTTTAAGACATTCTATTCCTGGAGCTCCACTAAGCGTATGGGTTGATGCATCCGATTTTGCCGTAGGTGGATCATTAGTGCAACTCTCGAAGGAGAAATGGGAACCGATTGCCTTTTACTCAATGAAATTGAACAATAGTCAACAAAAGTGGTCAACTTATGACAGAAAACTATTCGCGATTTATTCGGCAATAAAAAAATTTAAGTGTATGTTAGAAGGCAGGAAATTCCAAATTTATACTGATCAAAAACCATTAATTTATGCCTTCAAACAAAATTCAGATCAATGTTCACCCAGGCAGTTACGCCATCTTGATTTTATATCACAATACTCCCCTGACATCAGACATGTGCAAGGATCCAAAAATGTAGTGGCAGACTCACTTTCACACATAGAATTGAATTCGATTACCAAATCTCGTTTTCTGAATTTTAGTGAACTGGCCAAATCTCAACAAAATGATCCCGAAACTCAAAGGTTTCTCCAGGACAAAAGTTCCTCTCTTCAACTTGCACTCAAACCTTGTCAGAATACAGACTCTGACTTAATATGTGACGTTTCAGATGGCTCGTCACGACCGTTTGTTCCGGAATCATTTCGAAGACTAATTTTCGAACAGTTGCATAATATCTCACATCCGGGAATAGCAGCGACGACAAAACTAATCTGCGCCAGATATGTTTGGCCAAATATGAAAAGAGATATAAAAGAATGGGTGCGGTGCTGTGAATCTTGTCAAAGATCGAAAGTGCAGCGCCACACAAAAGCTTCGTTAGGAACATTTAGTTTGCCTGATGCTCGATTTCGTCAGATACACATAGACATTGTCGGTCCCTTACCTCCATCTGATGGCTATATCTATTTATTAACAATGATCGATAGATTCTCAAGATGGCCAGAAGCTAGTCCCACAGCTGACATGAAAACTAAAATCATTTGTCGAGCGATTTTTCATACTTGGATATCTCGTTTCGGATGCCCTTCGATGATAACTACAGATCAAGGCTCACAGATGCAATCATATTTGTATCGTGAGTTTTCGGAAATGTTGGGTACAAACCGAATTCGCACTGCAGCGTACCATACAATCGCAAATGGGATTGTAGAGAGATTCCATCGCCATTTAAAATCATCTATTCGAGCACATGAGCGTGCTCTGTGGTCAGAAGTACTTCCGATAGTTCTATTGGGAATCCGCATAGCTGTCAAAGAAGACATCAAAGCATCTTGTTCTGAACTGGTGTATGGAACAACTCTTCAACTTCCCAGTGATATGATCGAAACATCTGTCATTCCACCATCCAATGATATCTTTGTTGATCGTCTTCGAAACGCAATGCGAGAAATGAATCCAGTTGCAACATTCACACATGGACAAACGAAGTTTTATGTTAATCCTTCCTTAAAAACTTTCTCGCACGTATTTTTAAGAGTTGACAGTGTGAAACCTCCCTTATGCCAACCGTATACAGGTCCACACAAGGTTTTACGATGAACAGAGAAAAACTTCACTATCGATCTTAATGGCCGGAAATCAACTGTGTCCATAGACCACGTCAAACCGGCATATTTAATTCCTACTCATGAAGACAAAAGTCCTATACTACAGGCAGAAAAAAACTGTCTCTCCTAAATCTTTTCAGCCGAAAAATCATCAGTCTGCCAATCAAACTGAATCAGACAAAGCTGTGACAACTAAGTCGGGAAGACGAGTTCATTTCCCACCCAAACTGTCAACATCCAAACTGTCAACATCCAAACTGTCAACACCCAAACTGTCACTTATTAACATTATCATATACTTTGATAATATATAGTATAATATTAATATTTCTAAAATTTCATCTTCTGTCTGAAAGGAATGATTGTGTAAATTATACAATATTTTCAAATTTTTTTCCTTTTTCTTCTTCATTTTCATTTTATGGCTATGTATTTTTACAACATATATTGTATTTTTGTGTCGTTCCATCGTATTATCCTCTGTCACTGGGGGATACTCTGTAGCATCCCACCAAATATATTTTAAGTCGAAGTAATTGACGAGTGGCAACGTTAATAAAATGTAATGCTCTACCTTTTATGTAAGTTGCGTGGGCAACAAAAGGAGAGTTTGGCGGAGACAGAATAAAAAGTGAGCAGTGAATAAAAGATTTGATGTTCTAACCTTCTGATTGAAGATTATTTTTATTTAACACGCTCCCAAAACACTTCAAACCCTTTCATTTGGCAAGCAGTGTTATACAAAGTGGTTTATACTGCTTTAAATATGTTACCATACAAATATTTGGGGTAAATCGAATGAACAATAAGGTGTATACGTATTTTTACAGTGATAATTTTTATCGAAAATGACATTTTAATACCGTTACCATCAGTGACACATTCAAATTGTAAATACAATGGCACTAGGGATAAATCAGTGTTTCTGGGAATAAAATCTACTCTCCAATTTATCTTAGATTATGTTACATTATCCACATAGACAGAAATAACATTAAAACTATTCAAAAACACTAAATAAAAATTTCAAGTGTATTACTTCCTCTAAGCCTATCTATCACAACCATAGGCTTAGAGGAATGAAATTTTAAAACACCATCTGCTCTTACTCTTGTATGGAATCGCATTCCTCAATTTTTGTTGTAGGGTATTTTTTGCTCTTTTCGGGGCCCGACTTTGACACAATGGGGCCCTGGGCAAAGCAGACTTTGGAGGCCCCCTTCAAGGACAGATCCAGAGGGGGGCATGTCCCCCCTCCTCTGGACCAGATTTCCACATGAACATGTGGGACACTCACTCAGGCCTCCCTTAAATCGAGACCAGAAATTCAAAAAAAATTTCGACCGACAAGTCAAAAATTTGAAGAAAATAATGAATATTAATAAGAAGTGTTAATTAATTAATTTACTTTTTAATGTTAATAAATAAATTCATGAAATTTTCTTTTGAAATTCAAAATAAATCACAGTCTCGAGTTATTACCTCTCCCCCCTACCCCCCCCCCCCCCCCAAAAAAAAAAATTAAACCAGAAACGCTTATGGACGTAAGCATGCTTTCACTATAGTGGGTGCACTGTGCTCCACCCAGGATTTTTTTCTGTATCCGCCACTGCACCCCTTTCCTATATTAACCAAAAAACAAATTCTCAAAACTATGTACAACTTTATACTAAATTAGGGGGCCCTGGGCAAGTGCCCCACTTGCCCATGCGGAAATCTGGGCCTGGCTCTTTTATCGACTTCAAGACGTGCAGAGAGATAATATTCAAAGAGATATAAATATTTGTTTTTCCTCCTATAGGAGAATAGCATGGGCTGCCATTGCGGATGTGCCCATTATGGTGTTCGTGACGTCACACTTCGAGCACGTATTACGTGTTTTTACCAGTGAACACGTATTTCTCTTCTGCCTGCCAAAAGACTGTCGTTTCTCTGATTCTGATATCATGTTCCTTTAAAGGCCTGTTCACATTGCAGGCCATTAGCGTAAGCGCAAAAGGAAAAATGCGCTGAGACGGAAATAACCAATCATAATTGTGCTAACGCTAACGGACTGCAATGTGAACAGAGCCTAGTGATGTAAGAGAAAAAAAAAGGCGGAGTCATTGAAATGTGATATGCGGCGGTTAGTGCATCTTAGTATCCTAGCAACCACCGCATTTGCGTTATCGTCTTACCATTGACTTTATCATTCATCCATTGAATCATTCTGCGGCTTTCATGTTTTTTTTTATGCATTAGATGTCATCCGATGACAGAGTTTCTTCTATTCAATTGTAATTGGCCTGAAAGAAATTCTTGATAGTATAAACAAGTGTTAGGCATTGATTTTATCGCTGCATCCATCACTCGTTGAGTATAAAACGTACCTTTAAGTAAGTTATAATGGTATAGATCTTGTAACGCTCATGCTAAACTGTAAAATTATTTTTACTTGTATCTATAGAATTCAATGTTATACTCCGAGTTCTTGTTAATAACAATATTGCTTTTATTTGATAAAACTCAATGTATTACAATTCTGTGTGTATAACCACCAATTTTATTTGTAAATGCTTTAAAGTTCATTATATTGTGCCTCTGAAACGTTTTAAAGCTTTTAAAATACATAAATATGAACGATTTGGTGCTGGTAACTTTTGTACGCCTTGAACGTTTATCGGTTTTCTGTAGAATACGCATTTTTAAAGTTTATTTTAAGATGGAAATACAATGTACACATATGTATTAACTAACTGCATTTTAAAATATTGCTTATAGGGATTTGTACATGGTGCACTTTTGCCTATTTTAATAAATAATATTTTCTGTGGATTTCGAAACTGTACCCATTATTTCTAGTGTGCATTTTTATTGAATAACAGTGTTAGAGTTTCAATGTGTTATAGATAAGATTCTAAATGTGCTAAATCGTATAAATAATACATAAATACGTCAAGAGAGCATTTTCTGTGATACATTTGTCAGAGAAAATAACCATATAGTTTATATTTTTATACCAAAATTAGTATCTTTTTTATATGTAGTGATAAAATCATATGGTGAAACTATGGCACTATTTTATCTCACGACAGACAATTATATTAGTCAAATTTTCCACCTTGGAAAACATAATGGAGTGAAAGTATACAGTTTATCAAATGTCTCATATTGTTCATTTTATCAGTAGTTTTATGGAAACACTTATGAAATTTTAATTAAAGTGATAAACGATAACAGTTAATTGCTGATGGAAATTGAACTTAATGACAACATTAAAATTGTTACTTAAGTATTATAGTAGGTTTTCCTCATATGAAACCAGATGCATAATAAACATATGCAGATTGATCGTTAAATTTTTTAAAATTAGTAAATTTTTATCATTACCTATAGAAACACGTTATGAAGCTTTAAAAATGTCATTATACAGAGAAACCTGTATCTGTTGTTTTTAAAGGTACCTATTGCAGTAAATGATAAATGCAGGAACATCACAAAGAATTATTATCATCAAGACTGCATAAAATAAACAACACATATACAGGAAAACAATGGTTTGGGGAATGATCAATTGAGGTTCTACTGTAATTACTTTTATGAATTCCAAAAACTGTATGCTTTTAATTTGGTAAAATTTTTTTTAAATATTGACCAGAATTGAAAAGTTAGTTGACTTAGCACACTAGACTAAGTGGTTCTAAGATGTATCCCTTAGAATTGATGTTATTAAAATAATGTTAAAATATGAAGTTAAAATATAATGCAAAATATCAAAATGCAATGTTAAAGTTCTCCAAATTTATGTTACTTGCAGTTATTAAAATCAGTGAAAATTTCAATGTTGAATTTGTTAAATATTGAAATAAGTTATTACTAAAAAATGACAGGCTAATATTTCTTTGCAAAAAGTCTCATTTGGTTTAATTTTAGAAGGTTTTTGGTTTAAAAGTAATGTCTGTTCATTGATGTTAAAAGTAAATATGATAAATTTTATTTTACTTGTAGATCAGATGCAAAGTCGAAATTTACTTGTAATTAGGACTGAGAAAAAGAGGAACTTAGGAAAAAGGAGCTTATCACATAATGGCCTCTGGAGAAGGTTCAGAAATAAATAATTTTGATGAGGTAAGTTTTAAAGAATTATCTGTATGTAACACCTACATTTAGATAACCTAAATAATAGTGATATAAAACATCATCATATTTCCTGATTCTGTACTTTTAGAACTGTTTTATTCTAACACAGACTTTTTTTTTAACTGAAAGTTTTATTGGTTTTGAAATGTCTTTTAATCATCTCTTTCACTGATTTATCATTCACATTCTGCACTAGAAAAAAGCTGTAAGGCCTTGTTAGCATTTTACCCTTTATAAATGTCAATAAAAGTTAAGATCAGATTTGATCATCTAAATCAGTAGTGCGCAAACTGTGGGACATGACCCACAATAGGTCATGCAAGGATTTGAAGGATCTCAATTAGTTTAAAGTAAATTAATTTCATATTGAACTATTTAATTCAAAATATGCTTTAGATTTTCTATAATTACATATTTTTGAGATATATATATATATATATATATATATGTTTTTGTTAAATAAGGTGTCAAACAATCTTTCAAGGTTATACTTACATTGCCTCCATTTGCTTCTACCTATCTGTTTTGTGTGTGTTATCAAATGATTTTTTATTTAAGAAAAGTGGGTCATGGTCGAAAAAGTTTGTACACCATTGATATAGATATCAATAACAAAAACATTTGGGAGGCCTGCATAATATATTTAATGTACCATAATACATTATAGAATAAAGATTATGAATAAATTAATCATTCCTTTCTCACTAATTAAATCTTTACTTAACCCTAGAGCCCACAATGCTATATTTCTCTTTAGTGGCATTTTTGAAGTTATTTTTTTTATAGTTAAAAATTTTGTTTACTAATTTATTTTATTTTATTTTATTTTTTTAAAATACTGTTCTGAAGAGTGTTTATTTTATATGAATTAATATGAGTATTGAAAACTATATGTATAAAAATTTATAGAAGAATTTTTATGGATTCTGTGTATTTTTTAAATTTTATTTAATTGAAAAGAATTACTTTTTTTTTGTTTTATATCTTTATTAATGTAGTATTGCTTCATATTACATATTTGTGAGGTACATGTTATCAATATTTTTTGAAGTGTTAAAATCAATGCCACTGTGCATAAATCACTCTAAACTGTTGCCATTTCAATAGCGAGCATAAGTGTATTAAATATGTAGATCAGAAAGCTACTCTGAGAGTAGTCATGGCTTGGATAAGAGGTGAGTGCATAATCTCATTAGATTTATCATTCTGTAGAGATAACCTGTTCGCTTCAGATAATAGTCAGAATTGCAGTGACATGTTTTATCACCCCGGTGTTATGTTGTAAAATGTCAAGTACACAAAACCACAGTTAAATATCAGTTGTATAAAGCCTGAATTTCTTTTGTCTGCAAATAACTCAAAATCAAATTTTGTCAAAATGCATTGTTACTGATGTAAGATTGGAATCTAATAGTAATTATTTAAAAATTAATCATTCAACCCAGTTTTAAGGGAAATAATTCTCACATTTCATTCTCAATTTTTTTATTTTCAGTCCTTTGTTTTATGCCTTTAAATTTGTCTTTTTTCTTATAGATTCTGCTGCAGCCTTTTAATTACATTGAACAAGTTCCAGGAAAGCAAATAAGAACCAAATTAACCAAAGTATGAACTGTTAATTTGTGAAATCCTTTCAATTTTATTGTAAACATTTTTATCTTTGTTCATAATTTTGTAGTATTGATAAGTATTCCTATTTTCCATTTTTACTAAATCAGTTACTGACTATGGATTACACTTAATGTTTGTAAATTTTTTTTAAGTTTAAAGGAATTAACAAAAAAATTAATATACTGAAACTGCAATAATTTGGAGAAGATCCTGTGAAATGATATTCCTTACAAAATATTTAGTTTTGTCTGATATTTATGTCAAGGCTTTTACATTTCTGATTAATGGTTTTCTTCATGCATGGATTTTTAATGTTAATATATCAGATGTATTTTTGATATTTGAAACTAACCAATCTTTAAGGCATTTCCCTATCTATTTCTCTTTTACAATTTAGAACTACTGTCTTTGAAGTTTTCCTATTAAAAACCTGTTTGATTTAAATATATTACATAAAATTTAACAACTTTTAATTTTCTTTTTAGGCTTTCAATTATTGGTTAAATATTCCACTAGCTAAATGCTCAGAAATAGGGAAAATTGTGCAAATGCTTCATAATGCCAGTCTTTTGTAAGTTAACATTCTATTCTGTGTGAGTTTAAGTCATATAGCATGTATAATTTTTATTGTACTGTGTAAATCTTTTTTATATGTGTTTTTTACTCTACTGAATATTATATAACTTACTTATATTGATTTCATAGTATGAAATGAAACCCTTATAGAACAAAATGTTTTTAATTTCGTTAATATAGTGATATTAGTCTTTGATTTGGATTATATTGGTATTAGTCTTTCTCTTACTTCTGCTGTGTGCTAATCCTATGGAATTTGCTCACCTCAGTGTTAACTGATGGAGAAAATGTGTCCAAGGATTGCTGACTTGGATTTAAAAAAAGATTTTTTTTTAAATTGTACTCCATAATAGAGAAAGAAATTTTACACTTTGGGACACTTTTCTTGTACAATGCAAAATTTTTTTTTAATTTAATTTATTTCGGGGGAAAATCTGGTATAGTACATTTTAAACGCTCATAAATTCCTTTGGTGGATGAAATTTACAAAATCCTGTTGCAAAGTGCAGAAAGTTCAGGCTATCTGAAAATACCATTTTTATTGGATTATCAGCATTTATGTAGAAGTAAATAGTAAACAAATTTTCTCCATAGGTTGACATTGAGGTGAGCAAATCCAATTGGGTTAGTACATAGCAGCCTTAATTTTTAGACCAATGCAGTATACTGCTTTTTGTGATTTGAAAAATATTAACTTTGCCTCATTTCTTGAAATGATTTTGACTGTTTTTTTCTTCTTTACAGAAAGCTATTTAGGTCATTTTTCAAAAATTAAAAATTATTTACAAAGCAATTTTTTAATCAATTAAAGCTAGTCTCATTTTGTTAAATTTGTATTGAAATATAATAATTTTAACTTAAAACTGTCACTGAATTATTTGGGTGATTATTATGACTAAATTCGAAAATTTCCATTTCATTAAAAATTGTCTTTTTTTGCATGTTTTCATTGCTATATCATGAATGATCACCATAACCATTTTTTTTCTTAGGAAAAACATCATTTGTCAGAACTATTAAACTATTTGTCAGATTATATTTTAGAAATATAAAGAAAATTCTGTTCTGTAATGGTTCCTATCTTATAGAAATATTTTACATTAACGATAAACTATTGCAAGAATATTAGATTTAATATTATGTGTACAGAATAGATGTCAATTATAAGTAAAGGATATGAATGAATGATATTGTTTCTTCTGTAAAAATACATAAAATTCAGTTATGTATTCAATTATATATTTTGCATGATTCTGTTATATTTTAAGAATCATCTTGAGATTTACTTCTGTTCTATTCCAATTATTTTTGTTTTATTTATCTTTATTATGAGTAGCATGTTCCTAGGTTTATTACTGAAATAAAAATATGCACATTCATTGCGTAACTTTTATCCATCTGGGTGATTAGGCCTTGAAACTTATAAAATACCTTGTGGTAGGCATATAGGCAAAATAGTTTAATTTGCTCATCAGATACAATTTACTAGCTTCAGAAATTGCTTTCAAGGAAAAAGATGAAATTTAATATAAAATGTTGTTATCAATCATATAAAGGTTACTAATATATTTTTATATATTGAACCATATATCATTGTCATTTTTGATCTTATTAGAAAATTGTTTCCATACCAGCACTTTAAATTTAAAGTCATTTGTTAGATCATATCAATAAATAATAGAAATATTTGCATTATAACTTTATACTGTTGATATATATATATATATATATATATATATATATATATATATATATATATATATATATATATATATATATATATATATATTTATTGATCTGAGTTGTTTAGACATATTTGGAAAATTATTTTTTATATTAAATACACACACCAATAGTTTTTAGAAAACTTCCAAACAACTTATGTGTAAAATGAGTTTTATTTAGATTATACCTCATGACATTTTAACTAAGAAACAGTCTTAGTGAAAAATCAATTTATTTTAGTGAAAAATTTCAGATAAATATGGTCCGTAGAAATTATAGCATACTATGTTATTTTAAAAATTAACATTTAAGTGGGAAATTTAATTTGTTCTTTTGCCTGTTAATTCAGTGTTTATGACAGTTGTATTCTTAAAAGTCTTCTTTTATTTTCTATGTGAAAAAAAATGCTTTGCTGAATCCAGTGTGTGTGTCTAGCACTCTTCCATTTTCATTTAATGTTTTCAGAATAGATGACATAGAAGACAATTCTAAATTACGGAGAGGAATCCCTGTTGCTCATCATATTTTTGGTGTGCCAAGTACTATAAATTCTGCAAATTATGTATACTTCTTAGGTCTAGAAAAAACTTTAAAATTAGGTCATCCAGATGCAACAAAAGTTTTTACAGGTATTTATATAGTTTGTGAAAAATATAAATTATTTGTGCTTTTGTTTAAAACTGTAAAACTTTATTTTAGTTTTCTGTACAGAAAATCAAAGATAGAAATGTTTGAAGGTGCGTGAAAGAAGTGAGAAAGCATTTGCACATATGCTAGAAGAACTAAAGTTGACAAATCAGTTATGGTATTATTGATTTTTGTGTCATTTAACATTTTTGCTACTTGCTAATTCTTAATGAAAAACAGATGGCTAAATTCTGTAATTTTAATTTTTTAAATGTTGTTTAGTTGTTTTGTAATTTTTTTCCCTTTTGCTTCCTGGGGTAACAGTTAATTTCTGCATAAATTTTGTTGGAAATATTCTTTCAGTCAAGCTTCTAGCAAATGTGGTTTTAATGTTTTCATACTCTTTTTGTATATATATGATAAGAGTTCTTTTACTAACAATCTGTTACTTTTCTAATCTATCAATATTCCTAACTTTCAACTATATTCTTAATGAGGTAAAAATAAGGTTCCTTAAAGCTTTATTCAGTATTACTATCTCTGCTGATATCTCTTCATTTTCAGGTACTAATTTTGTGCGATAGTTTGCTGTGTTTAGATGTGCTTAATTTTATATCATATTTAAAATCCCTTATATAATTTTCATTCCTATGATGAGATTGCTAGATATTTTGAGTAATATGTGCAGATATATGCAGCTATTATATATTCTTCTTTTTCATGCTTAGAGGGCTTTCATTCTTAAGAAAAATACACTGATAGGCACTGTTAAACATATCTCATATTTCATATAATAAAACATGCATACATCCATACTTATAAAAGTTAGGCTTGTGGTAGCATATAGCCTTAAATGTGTGTTATTTCAGAAATGTGTTCTGAGATTATTGCTACTTTGGTTGGTTGAGAGCACTACAGTCTTTTTTTGCTACACAAGGGCTAATTAGACCAGAACCTACTGTTTAAAGCCAATTCTGTACAGCTACAAACATCCATGCCAATACTGAGACTCGAACCCATAGACTCTGGTACCAAAATGCTAGCACCCTAGCCATTTGGCTGTCACCTGGCTTTTTACTACTTTGATGTATTTCTGCTTTCAGTACATCAAGATTATATAGGAAGCATCCAATTTAAATGCCTCCTGATTTGCAATATTTTTTAATCATTGTTCGTAATTTATATCCTCAATATTTGAAATTTTTTTAAATGGGAACTCTGCTTATGTATTTTATAGTACAAAATCTGAAAAACTGTAGCCATTTTGTACATTCAAAAAGTAATAGTAATTTACATTAATATTTAATTTTATATTATGGTAGAGTTATAGAGCTATTTTAGCTTACCATACATTCCTTTGTTTTCCTGTTAAATTTCTTAATCTTTTGATGTTTTTAATGAAACATGCAGATGATGATCATTGTCTTAACAGAATGAGGGCCTGAGATAGCCTAGTGGTAGTGCGTTGGGCCTTGGAGTGGGAGGTACTCAGTTTGAATCTGGAAATACACCATTAAATGCCTTCATGTCTAGGCCGGATATGAGCATGTGTAATCTGTAGACTGGAAAGTTCTTATATGAGGTCAGTGGGTAGGAGAAGGTATGAGCCCCCAAATGTCACCTCTAGGGATGCTTGGTGAAAATTGAGGTGGCACCTGGCTAAAGTCAGCCTCTGACCCTTGTGGTACAATTGTAAACTGGAGCTGCATTCCTCTGTGTGTAGTCAAGACATGGTCTGGCATGTTCCAGCCAGGGGGATATACCAAATCACAAACACAACACAGAATGTGAACTTCCTTGAATTAGAGCAGTAGTTCTTAGATTAATTTCTGAGTTTAAAATAACTGCTTTAAATATAATGAGAGTTTAAGTAATAAATATGTATGATAATTTTAAAATTTCTGTCTGGTGCCTCGATTTCAGTCTTTCTGTCTTGAAATTCATATAAGTGTTAACAAACAGTTTAAGTTGAAATGCCTGTAATTATTCTTAAAATTTATATTTCCCTAATAGGATGCAATTTAAGAGAGTAACACTTAAACTTTTCATAATGCATGGCAACTATTAGTTGCAGTATATTACAGACTCATAGATAATAATCACTAATATCATTTTATGCTGTATACTAGGAAGAAGCTACACCTTTCTTCCTAGTCTTTAAGACAGCTTCTTGAAAATTTTATTACCTATGCATTTTAATTTGTTTTGAGCATTTAGTAATATTTTTCAAAAAATATTACAACTAATTAATCTTATTGATTAGTTTATGTTCTAATCATAAATATCTGTTAAAAGTAAAGCAAAGGGATTTTCTTGAAGGAAATATCCTTCATAATCATCAGTCCAAGCAGAAGTTTGATTCTTTTCATTGCTTATAGGAAACTGTGCTGAAGATTTCAATGGACCAAATATGTAAAAAATATCTCTGCAAATCCTTTTCTAAAGAGATAAAAAATAGTTATGATAGCAGAAGAGGGATTATTATTATTTTTTTTTAATAGTCTGTAAATCTAACCTCGATTCTAGAAAATATAAAATTAAAATTAATTTGTTTCTTGAAGGTATGCTAAAACTAGAATGTTCTTCACCGAGTATTAGCAAATTTTTACTTTATAGTACTTAATATTTTTATTTATTTATTTTCACTTTAAATTACTACTCAGTTAATCAAAGTGCAAAGTAATTTTTAGTGGGGATGGTTTGTAAAAAATATGTACTTAAATTTATCTTTTTATTTATACTTTATGTACATTTTTAAATAGATGGCTACAGAGCTCATTCGATGCTCCCTCATCGATGAGTGTACTTCAAGAAGTGCCCGTTGAATTATTATTTATAATCAAAGTTTAGAGATGGAATTCAAAAGTAAATTTCAAAAGCATATTTTAAAAAGTCAAAATTGTGAAGTTGTTAGCATTGTATTCGATATATATAGATTTTTTAAAAATTTTTAATTATACCTGCCTAAACTCTTTTGAGCATACAGCGCTTTGCAATCCAGTACACAAAAGAAATTGCCCCAGTAGATGGGAGAGTCATAAAAAAGTCCAAAGAAAGGACGTCTTGTAGAGCAGGGGGGAAAAAAAGATGCTCCCCAAACATTGGAGCAGAAGTGCAAAAAACACAATCCGGAGAGTTAGCAAGATCAAATCTAAAAAGGTGGGCCTGTAAATAATCATATCCAGTTTCAAATCTGAAACAAGCCCCACCAATAGCTCTTGGCAGGAAGGTACATATCTGTCTATTCAAAAAGGAAGACGATTTTTTCCTAATGGCAACATCCCTGTAATGACATAGTGTGGCTTTATGAAAACGCTCTCCAATAGTCCATTTAATGTTTCTAAGAGGAACATGTGAATCTGGTTGATCGAGACCACATCCTTCTTTAGCAAGTGCGTCAGCCTACTCATTGCCAAGAACATCGCAATGGCTAGGAATCCATTGCAAGGTAATATCCTTCCCTGACTCAATTAAGGAGCTAATCCATAATTTGTATTCAAATTCAAGGGATGTAAGAACAAAATTATAGTTTGTAATTGTATGAATGGCAGTCTGAGAATTCACAAATAAAACAATTTTTTCTTCAGCTATATTTTCATTAGCCCTAAGGGCCACAAAAATTGCATGCAACTGCATCAAAATTATCACAGAAGTGCTCAACTGCCTCCTTCAGTTGAAAGATGCCCAAAAATGCACCAGCACCCGCCATTCCATTCACCGCAGAGCCATCAGTATAGACATGGGTCCAGTGCTCAATAGTATATCTCTCATAAATAGTAGCTAATGCTAGAGTCCTAAGCTCAGCAAGTAGAGAACTCTTTGAGATGGGGATAACCAAGTCAAAAGCAGCTCCTGTATAGTGCAGAAAGCCAGGAAAAATATAATAAAATATAATGTATTCGATATATGGAGGCAGAACAAAATTTATGGCAGTGACAAAAAGCCCCACTGCCCGCCATGAATGATTGAATCACCCACTAGTGGGTGGTAGGGACCAGGTTGAAGACTACTGTGTTAGCCAATATTATGCCTCATTGTTTAGAGCAGTGCTCTGCAACCACTATGCCGCGGCACACTAGTGATCTTGACTGTGCCGCGGTGATTTTATCGATTATGATAATAAAAAAATTAACCACCGCATAAAATTAGAAATTTTTATAAGTAAAATACTCTTCTAACTTTTTGTTAATATGTAATTTTTCTGGGTCGAAATTATACACAAAACAAAAACACGTTGTTAGCCATACATTGTATGTATGCTCAAGCGTCATATTTCTGGATTTCAGTTAAGAAAGAATATCCACAAATTTCTGACATGGCCATTGTAATTTTGCTCCCATTTTCTACCACATACTTATGCGAACAAAGTTTTTTCGACACTGGTTCTAATTGAAAATGACAAACAATCATTTTTAAAGGGCCTTGACCATGAACTGTAGCTCTTTCTATTATACAGCCAAATATAAAACGTGCAAATATTAAATGCACATTTATCAAAACAATCTCAAATATCTCATTAATAAATTAGTTATGTTTAAATTAACTTTGATTTATTAGGCTTAAGTAAAGACCAA
This sequence comes from Dolomedes plantarius, assembly GCA_907164885.2. Taxonomy (NCBI): domain Eukaryota; kingdom Metazoa; phylum Arthropoda; class Arachnida; order Araneae; family Dolomedidae; genus Dolomedes; species Dolomedes plantarius. The sequence goes on along the minus strand of OU015490.1, from coordinate 201,712,454 downwards.
AAAACAAATTTTAATATAAAAATTTAAAGAGAAAATTTTTTTACTTGTAAACTATAATTTTATATTTTTGTTCTTGTGTTGGTGTACAGTTCAAAATGATTTATATAAAACTTAAATGATTATAATTATCTTGATACATAGAGCTATTTTGTTGTGTTTTTTCATCTAATAAAAACATATATGTATTTATTGTAATTTATATATTTGCAAGCTTTTTCTTGTGGTGTGCCGCGGAATTATCGAAAAAAACATTGTTGTGCCATGGAAGATAAAAGGTTGCAGAGCTCTGGTTTAGAGGAATACTGTCTCTTAGACTTGAAAGACTTTTCTGATTTGTATCAAAGTTTTAAAATGGTAACTTTGTTTATTAACTGAACAAGAGAGACATAAGAAGTTGAGATAGCAGTTGAGATAGTTTATTTTCCTAGAAACTCCATCAGAGTAAAAAAAAAAATCATTCATTCCCAAAAATATTCAAACGTTTAGAATTTATTTTGGTTTCACTGCTATGATATACTGCTTAAAAGTAGAAAATAAATATGACAGTCTGATCTATATACTTTCCATGTCTATTTTCTAATTAAAATACTGTTTTCAATTTTTTAAAAATTTGTTAAAGGACATAATGATATGATTTACATCATAAAACAATGGTGTAACAATACTTGTGTAGAGCACCTGAATTATTTTGAAAAATAAGGTGTTTTACTGCAGTTCACAATCAAACTTGTTTATCCCTTCCCTTAAAAAAACCTGATTTGAATAGCATATTTAATTAATTATTTAACAATTCCTCAATTTTTGAAAAGCTAACCAAAAATAAAAGAAAGCCTGATTTTTTTCCTCTTAAAAGCTCTATTTTAATGTTTCAAGAACAAAATCCTGGGAAATATATTAATAGCCCTCCAAATTATAATGAATTTATTATGTAAAGTAAAGTTGGGTACTAGAAATAATTTTTTAAAAAATTATGCTTCCTGATTTTTAGTTGTGAGTGTGCATGTTTAATTATATATAATTTAAAATTTAAAAAAGTGTAATAATTATACTTGTTTACACCAGAAATATCAAACCGGTCAAAATGACCAGTTACAACATTGGTAGAAATAGGTTTATCTGAACTGACAGTAGTTCTAATGTTTAAAAAGCTTTAAATTTGACAAAGTTAACATTTATCAATTTTTATTTTTCCATTTTGTTTATTTATTTTTACTGCACTAAGAAAATGCTCCCATACTATTCATATATTTTGCCATCTTAATCTATTTTAGAGCAATTACTCGAGCTTCACCGGGGCCAAGGGATGGAGATCTATTGGAGAGATAGTTTTTTCTGCCCATCAGAAGAGGAATATAAAGAAATGGTTCAGAGAAGTGAGTTCTGGGATTGTTTATTATAAAGTAGCTGAATACCCATGCTTTGCTATGGAGTACATTCAAATTAAATGCAATGATCAATGTATGCAATTAATGCCAATATATATATATGTAGTTCTATGTTTTTGTGGAGGGCTTACTTATTGCAGTCATCATTTAAAAAACTTAGTTCTATCATTGTTTTTATGAATCCTTCAAAAACTTTTGATCTGTTGTATTAATGGATTATTAATGTATGTTTTCTGGCAGAAACTGGGGGTCTCTTTGGTCTTGGAGTAAAACTAATGCAACTATTCAGTGATAATAAAAGGTAAGTTTTCATCACTTCAATTTTTCATTTCATAGCAGTAGTTGCAAAACTATGATGGTGCATGTAAACCCCTTTTATTAAAAAAATATTTTCAAAGATCATCATTTTACAGTTTTTGTGTGAAAAATAATCTGTCCATAAAATGTTATAATAATAATTAGTAAAATGTAGTCATAATGAGCATTTTGTTTTGTTTTTAATAAACATTTATTTTTACTTTGCACTTTTTTGTAATGTTGAAATTGCAATTTCATAATCCCAAAGTCTCTTATATTAGCAGAATTATAATTAGGTATAAATCAGTGTATAATATTTTTTTTATTGGTAGCAATGCACTGGATTATATATTCCTATACCTCGCTATACACCACTCTTTATATGACATTTTGCTATAACGGACTTTTTTAATTATGGCACTTTTTCGATTTACGACCACAACAGTGGAAAGTGATGGCAGCATATTATAGCATAGTGATTCTTTATGTTAATGTTCGTCATCACATTAAAACAGTTTTTAAACATTTTATGTTTTTCATTATATGTATACATATGTGCATATAATTTCTTTTGTTTTTAAGTTTATTTTTTGAATTTCTGTTTATTACATTGTTTTGTACTTTTATTTTTATGTAAGCATTTTTATAAGAAATAAAAAGAATAAAATGCTTTATGAACTAAAAACTATATTATTTATAAAAAATTGCAACAGATCCAATTAACTTTGTATGGATTTGTATCAAAATAATTCATTTGTTATAAGGCCAACTTTTCCGGAACATATCTAGGCCGTAAAGTGAGGTATGGGTGTAGTTTCTTTTATCATAGTGTTCACAATTTCAGTTACAGTAGTAGAATAATTGTCCTTTTTGGGTCATATTTTACATTCAGTCAATTCCATTGTTTGTCACACATAGGGAAAAGGCAGCTCATAATGATAAATTGCACTAAAAAGGAATAATTCTATATGAATATTTCTTACTAATAACAAAAAATCAGAAAGACTGTTTTGTTTAGAAAAAAAAGCTATGTCATTAAAGCTCTGTAGATCTTCTGCTGAAAAATCATCAATTTTTTTTCTATGAAGACTATTTTTAGACCAATTATATTGGTTCATAATCATGTCTTTAAAAAATTCTGGTTGAGGTAATCCCCGATTATTACCTAATAGAATTCAACGAGCCTGCAGACCACAAGTTAATAAGCATTGTTTTATAATTTAAAATTTTCTCAAAGTGTCCAATGTTCATAGTTGCAGACAAGTTTTAAAAAGTTGATTACAATCCATGTTCTTTTCTTAACATCATGAATTTACTTTATTTGATAAAAATATGTTTATAGAGTTTTCAAATTTAGTAGATGTAATATTTATCCTAAAATCCAAATATATATAAATATGTTTTTAATAATTTGTTATTGAGTTCAGTAAAATCTACTTTTATGGCTCTATATTTGTAAATTGTTGTTTTTTATATTTTTAAAATTTAAATTATTAATGTTAACATACATTAAAAGCTAGAGTTCTCATATTTGTGTAAGTTAAAAATTAGGCTTTTAATGTACACAATTTTGTTATTGATAAGTTTTGAAAAAGATTATCAGTTCCTTAAAATATCACATAAACATATTCAAATCACCAGGAATATAAAGATTCTAATTGACATCTTGATTATATTAATGCTAGCTGAATACCCGTACTTTGCTATGGAGTACATTCAAATTAAATATAATGGTCAATGTATGCAATTAATGTAAAAAAAAAAAGACATTTATAAAAAAAATCGTAATGGATATTTTTATAGACAAAATAATGAAGAAAATATTAAAATTAAATACAAATGTCAATATATGCAAATAATTTGTAAGTTTAATATCCATAAAACATACTAATTTGAATTAAATTCTTTAAAAACTTCCATCTTAATTAGTCTAGTGGTTAAATTTTATCTTTTACCGTATTTTAATATTTTTTTTGTCAATTTATTTCTTTGTTATGCAGCATTTAATAAATTAAATTCTAAAAATTAATCTTTAAAAATCCACCAAAAATCAGAAAATGGAGGTAAAGATTCGAAAAAGATTTCATTTTAAAGAAATTTTTATGATCTTTCTCGTGATGTAAATTTTACAACCCTCAGATTATTACTTTAAATGCAAACTTAAAAAAAGTTACAAAAGCAGCTTAAAAATTTAATTTTAAAAAATCTAAGAAGAATTTTTCAAAAATCTTTCTTAGTGCACCCCTACACTATAAGACGAATCGCCATGCAAAATTTCAGCCCTTTAGGTCCAGTGGTTTGGTCTTGCGTTATCTGTCAATCAGTTACGGAACTGTTTTATTTATATAGATATTAGTCAAGTGCCTATATAGTGCATCAGATTGTTCATAACCTGTGGTATAAAGCAATATTACTCCATATGTGGAAATATGAACATTAGAAAATTATGCCCTTCATTATCTCTGCCATGCATAATATTCATGACTATGTATCACGTTCTCATCAACTTCTGATGCTAAGTGATGCAGCTCAAAATTAAATGTATTTGCCTGTAGAAGCCATTAAATCAACTCGAGCTGTTTCCTTGCTGTTTACGTGGAAATTCTTATACTAAACCTTTTGTGGTTATGCTTAACTTTTCATACTAAAAGATACAAATCTGTTGATTTTAAATCACCTTAATGCATGTCGTCAAATTAGGAGAACAAGACAAACAAAAAAACATTTGTTTAACAATGCTATGCATATCTTTTGAAAAATATGCTTTTGTTTAGGAATTTGTAAATTTATGCTGTTAAAAAGGATATTTTTTTTGCCTTTTTGTAGTGTTACATAACTTAATTCTTTATTAAGCAAATTTATGCTTGATTCAAAATTCAAAAGTGTCTAAATCCTCCTCTCTTTCATCTGGATGTAAAACTAAACTTGTTAAAAAGGGTATTTTTTCGCCTTTTTGTAGTGTTATATAACTGAATTCTTCATTAAGCAAATTTATGCTTGATTCAAAATTGAAAAGTGTCTTAATAATTTTCTGTCTCATCTGGATATAAAACTAAACTTGTTAAGAAGGGTATTTTTTTTTTTTTTTGCCTTTTTGTAGTGTTACATAACTGAATTCTTTATTAAGCAAATTTATGCTTGATTTAAAATTCAAAAGTGTCTAAATCATCCTCTCTCTCATCTGGATGTAAAACTAAACTAAATATCTCATTATGGATAATCATGTGTGCCTTAATGCTGTGAGATATTTATATATGAAATGGCGGAAGCCAATGTTCTTATCCTCGGATTAACGTTCACAGAAATTAAAGCAATGGCTGTAAATAATCATCTGGCGTGACGACACAAAGACAAGGCACTTTATTTTTATACACATAGACAGAAATCATAACAGCATCGCAATGCTGATCTTAGCACAAAGCTAAACTGAACATAACCTTATTATTTTCAATTCCAAACTAACTCTACAGAAAAAAAAAACATTACTAGGAGTTGCCAATCTAAGATTACAAAATTACAATTACATTGGACTGATATCTAGGGGCAAAAGAATAAACTATAAATATTTTCAAACAATATGCCTTGCTAGACATCTGCCAACATTTTGAAAATTTTGTCAACAAAAAATGATTGATAAAATATGATTTACTAGTAGAATTTAGAACCAATTAATCATATTTAATTTATTCATGTTTAAGGTTTTTCTTTTTTTCTAGTGATTTTACAAGAATCATTGCCCTAATGGGTTTATATTTCCAAATAAGAGATGACTATGCTAACCTTATGTCTAAAGAGGTAATTCTCTCTTTGTTCCTGCTAAAAATATTGTTTTGAAGTGTAAAAATTCTTTTTTAGAATTTTTTATGCATTATTATTCATTTATTTATTTATTTTGCTTCTAGTATACAGAAAATAAAAGCTTTTGCGAGGACTTAACAGAAGGAAAATTTTCCTTTCCTGTGATACATTCCATTCAAAGTGACCTAGATGATCCTAGGCTTATGAGTATCCTTTACAGAAATAGATTTTATCTCATTATAATTATCTGACTATAGTCTTTGTCAACATTAATTTTTTTTCTGTACTTTAGAATGCATTACAAATTTCAGTTATTAAAAAGTTAAGATTTTTGTCTTGCTGTTGAAGTTGTATTTGTTACTGGGTATAACATGGTCTTATGTTATACTCAATATACTTATGTCTCACAGCTGACTTAAACTTGTTTACCGTAAAATTTTGACTATAATACGCACCCGAGTATAATACGCATGCTTGATTTTGCACAAAATTTTTAGAAAAAATTAAATTTTGACTATAATACGCACCCATAACTTTTCAATATTTTATTTAAAAATTGCATAAATATTTATTAGCAGAAATAAAATTTGTAATTAAAAAAAAAGAAAACATTAAATTCAGTAGAAAAAAACTTAAATTTTTATTCAAAACAAACGATACCGGCAAATTATCAGTTTTAATCACTTTCACTAGAATACAGCTCATCTATTGTTGTTGCGTCCATGTCATAAGTATTGGTACCATCGTAATATATATCACCATCATCATCCTCATTTGATGACAACTGCCCATCCTCCCATAATATGAGGCTGTGAAAGGCAAAGTGGTGTAAGCCAGTAAGTCAAAAGCGTTTTACTGCAAAAACTACAAAAATTCCACTATAAATTGAACAAATTATAATTCCTAATAACTATTATAATATTGCAAATAATAATTATTTGTAATTCCACTATAAATTTAACATGGAGATTGCATTTTTACCCTCAAATAAAAAAAAGTTGAAAACGTGACTTACACCACTTTGTCTTTCACCGCCTCATATGTCGTTCTCACTGCCACCTCACGTTTAACAATTGATAATTTTTCTGCTGCCGTATAGGACTGTCTTGAAGAAAATTTGAGGGAAATAAGTAAAATAAAATAATTTTTTGCACTTGCAACAACTGAGAACTATCACTATTTCAAGGGACCTGTTATTAAACGAATGTGTGTGCGATACGAACTGTGAGTTCCGTTTATTTAAAAGGAATGCCTGCTTAGTAAACAGGTGGATGAATCCCAGAGTGCAGATGTGCACACACCCGTGTTGCAACAATGTCTTACAGCTGCTGTACGTTTGTTTATCGAATATTCAAAACTACTTCTTTTTATACGTGAGTATAATATGCACCCTCATTTTTGCAGACTAAAATGTGAAAAAAAAAGTGTGTATTATACTTGAGATTTACTGTAATACATTTTGTAACTTTTTAAAAAAGCATTTGGAGAACTAAAATTTCTGTAAGTACACATTGACAGTTCCATATGTACTCACTATTTAAATAGTATGTGCATAGGTAACTGTTTATGTGGGTATGTGTGTCATTAAATTGTGAATTAATAAAGTAAATAATACTTGGTAATTCTCTGTATTTCATTTAGAAAATTTATTCTTACAGTTTCTCATTGTATTAGTCTTTATATTGTAAAGAGTACATTCCTCTCTAAGTTTTGGCCCTCTTTTTTTTTCTTATTTTGCTTCCTATAGTTTTATCTTTCTGCTTTTATATTTACTTATCTTGTGACAATATCCATTATAATATATTATTTCATCATAAAATTAATTAGCCTCTGTATAATTCAAAATATACCTGGTGATGGAAGAACTTATGTAAAAGTTTTCATTTACCATATATCTGAAGTTAAAGATAGTAAATTTCATTTCTTGCTCGAAGATACAGGATCATTTTGTGTAAATTAGTTGGATTAATCTATATTTCACAGAGATTGCTGCAGTGACAATTGGTTAGGAGATACCAAATTGTTATGCTTTTTTTAGAAAATGATTTTAATGTACATTTCACGATGTTTATTTTTTTTAGCCATCTTAATTGTGTTTTAAAAGATAAGTATAATTTATCTATTAAGATTTTAAAAAAAAAAATTTTCAAGGGTTTTGTGATTATTTTGACTTTTCTTCTAATAGAATTATCTTCAGTAAAAGTCTTTCAGTCAAATCTGATGATTATATGTGTCATGTCAAATTTTCACACACGAGATAGATATGTATGTATGTATATGATATTTCAAATTCCTTTTTCATTTTTTATTTTCTGCTCTGTAATGCTGTTAAATTTTAATTATCCCTCCATCCATTAGTATTCAGTCAGAGAATCTCTTGCTTCCTTACCCATAAAATTCCTCCAACTGTTAGAAGCAGAAGCTTGGCCAAACTCTAGAACCATCAAAACTTCTTCCTTAACATTAGAAGCGCCAGAGCAGTCATTTTGACTGTTTTCATTTTTCAGCTTGGATTCTTTATAAAACCCGCTATCTTAGGAACTCACAATTTTTTGAATTTTCCTAAAAAACCTCAAAAATTATTGGTATCAAATATTAATAGAATGAAATTAAAATTAACAAAGTTATTTGTAGTTATACCTAGAAGTGCCAAGAGCAGTCAAATTGACTGCTAGTAAAATTGGATAGATTCATCTTGTTTTCTCTCAAGAAAAACAACTTTTCTTGGAAAAATATTTCCCTACACATTTCTTTCATTAGCTGATTCTTTACAGCGGGAAATACTTCCCCCCCTTCCCCCTCCCTCTCTACCGTCCACCCCTTTTTGGAGAAATGTAACAGTCGATAGTTTGCAGTAGTCCATAGCTTCAGAAACGAAAGCTGGAAAATAGGGAGCACTAAATGTGCTAAAAGAAGTTGCATTGTCTAACACCATATGCAAAAAGAAATGTCGGGGACAACGTGCCCAATGCTTGGAGGTTACTTATGGATGAATCAATGTTACACCATATAAAAAAATGTATGGAAGCACAGGCAGTTTTGAACAACGAAGAAAACTTGACAACAATTTTAGAAGAACTTGATGCTTTTATTGCTATTATTTATGCAAAAGGAGCATACGGTTGCAATGATATGGATTACAATTTTCTATGGAGTAATACATGGGGTCCTCATTTTTTTTTGAGAAACAATATCTCACAATCGTTTTCAAGATATAATGAAAAACCTAAGGTTTGATTTGAAGTGAACTAGGACTCAGCATTTAGAAACTGATAAGTTTGCTCTGTATTCTGACATTTGGAATAAATTTATAGAGAAATGTGCTAGTTCATATTAGCCAGGAGAAAATTGATCTTGTTGTGGATGAACAGTTATTTCCAGGTGTAAATTCATACAGTATATGCCGAATAAACCCGAAAAATCTGGTATAAAATTTTGGATGCTAGTTGATGTAAACTTGAAGTTTATGTGCAATGCTTTTCTATATCTTGGAAAAGATAAATCAGGGGATGAAACTGAAAAACTTCCTGAAAATGTAGCAATGCATCTTATAAGCCCTTATCTAAATACAGGTAGGAATGTGACAGTGGACAACTATTTTTCCTCACTATCATTGGCTAAAAGACTTGAAAGGAAAAATACAAGTTTTGTGGGCACAGTAAGAAGACACCGAAAAGAAATTCCACATGAAGTAAGGAAATCAAACACCAACTGTATGAAACTGTTTTACTAAAGAATTGAGAAACTACAATGATGGTTTATCAAGGTAAAAAGAATAAAAATGTCTTACTACTAAGTACCTTACATCCAAATGTAAATGTAGAATCACACACAAAGAAACTTACAGAGACAGTCGAGTTCTACAACAAAACCACATTTAGAATTGATATTGTTGATCAGATGATGCGTAAATATTCCGTAAGGGCCACTTCACGTAGATGGCCAGTGAATGTTTTTTATAATGTGCTCGATTTGGCAGGATCAAATGCCTATGTTATTTACAGAGAATTAATTGGCAAAAATATTTCAAGGCATAGCTTCTTATTTCAATTAGCGGGGGAGTTAAGAGAACTTCATTTGAAGAGGAAAACAAGCTCAAGATTGCCCCAGGAAATTTCCAATTCTAGCATTAGACTCTCAAAGAAAAGACATCAATGGCAGATTGGCCATTGTAACAACAATAAAACAAGTGATGTGTATAAATATGGTCATAATATGTTTGTGAAAATGCACTTTCAGCGTTAAAAAAGTTTTGTTGTGTAAAAATTGCGAAAAGCAATAAAATGTGTTTTATTAAAGATAAATGAAAATTTATATAAATTAATTTTTTTTTAAATAAACCATTGTTTATTAAAGAAGTTCTTAAAAGATATAATTAAAAATAATGAAAAGTATTTTAAAGTTGTATAAAACATTTGCAATTTAAGATATGCATTAAATTCATTGAGCAGTCAATTTGACTGCCGTTGGCACTTCTAGGTAGGGAGAAAGTTTGGCGCTTCTAGTGTTAACAAAGCTTAAAAACTCTCCACTCTCTCTAGCAGGCATCTTGGAATAGCCCTGTTCTAAGAAAAGTTATTAATGTCTTAGCCAGTTTATTTTTCATTCTTTGATGATTTCTTCTGTGTGAAGTTGACTTAGCACAAAAATTCTTGCAATAATTCTCTCTGCCAAAACCTAATATGTAGATCAACTTTCAAATTTGATAGAGGGAAGGCAGGTCCACTGGATCACAATGTAATTATTCAATGTTTTATGAATTGGTTTTAAAAGTTAAAGCCAAATAGGTATGTTTATATTACATAAAGTAGATACTTGTTTATGTGCAGTATACCTTAATTGCATCAGATATAATTAGGCAAAGAACAACTGATATAGAAATAAAGAAGTATGCCCTAGATATCATGGAAAAAAAAGGATCATTTGAATACTGTAGGAAAGTTCTTAGAGACCTTGATACTCAGTAAGTGTATATATTGATCTCTGTGTGGGATTTATTATCTTTAAAACTATTAAAATATTAAAGCCAATTGAAAAAAATTTCATCATAATGTTTTAAGGTGGTATATTTTAATGTGGTAATATTGGTGGTATATTTTATGTCATTATTTATTAGATATTTTGTGTATGATATTGGACATGATTTTTTGCTTTGTGAAAATCTTTTTAAGCTATTGAGTATAAGAAAGTTTTGAAAATTCTCTTTTAGAGTTTGTCATATTTTGAAATAGCCATTAGATTGTGACAATTGAGTGGTTGAAGTACAGATTCATAAATAATGTCAGTGTTATGATATCTAGCATTTAAATTTTATATTGCAAAAGCATTTATAAAATGGCTTCATCTTTACAGAGGGCAGACACGTCAGTGTCCTGTTTATGTACCAGAATGTACAAATCCATCCACATTTCTGGTGAGTAAGGGAAGTGGCACACAGATTAAGGGCTGTATTCTTGACTTTTAAGAGGTGGTCAAAATGATAATGGCTGATCATGTATTATTTATATTCTTAAACATTATAACAACAAGTTTAAATCAATTAGGTATACCATTCTAGATTCTAAAATAAACTACTGCATGTGTAATTGGTATATGTTTATAGTTATATTTTTGCATTTATTTTTTCTCTCTTGTGTCACCGAAATAGATATTAAGGGCTGCAAAGTGTTTTTACATCTAAAAATATTTGTCTTATATCAAAACTGTTATTGTATTAACTTTTCAAAGCTACTCATATACCCATGTTGAGAATATTTTTGGGGCAAGCATCTACTGAAATGATAACTTGTTGTCTTCATGATATTTTATTTTAGAACAGGCGTGTCCAACCCGAAGCTCTTTACAGCTAACAGTGTGGCCGCACAGGATCATAAACTTCATAAGATCTTCCAAGAGAAAAATATTCCTTTTACCATCACACCTTATTCACATCATTACTTTATGGCACTAGTTACATTTGCGAACGACTATTTTGAAAGATGAGGCACTGAGAGTAAAATTAAATTAAAAATTTTCTGATGAGAAACCTTAAGCACTTACGAAGAACTGCAACCATTCCATCAAACTAGACATTGCAGCATTAGTTTCACCAAAAGAAGGTCAAATATCCCACTAGTTTTAAGTTTATGTTGCTCTCTCTTTTATGATATGATAAAAATTGCTGGAAACTTTGTTATTTATATAAATTAACCATCATATATTTTGTATGCGGCTGAAGGCTATTCCTCCACACTCACTGCGGCCCGGGCAAGCTAAAAGGTTTGACACCCCTGTTTTACAAGATGTGTAATAATTATTATGTATGTTTACTATCAAACTTATTTTAATTTAATTTATTTGCAGGGCAAGAGAAGAAATAGAACAGTTGGGACATAATGCATTCTTAATTTCAGTATTAGATGAACTAAAGATGAATTAGTACAAATTGTATTATTATTTAAAATTCTAATAAAATATTTTAACACATTCAAAAATTAAGACCTTTTTTCTTGATGCCATATTATTATTATTTTTTTTCCCTGTTCATGTTAAAATTCCAGTCTTTTTAATTTTGCTTTAGTCTCTAACTGAAAATCTCTGGGTTTGTTTCTATTTAGTTGTAAGTTTATTTTTAACTGTATTTAAATCCCTATAGAAATTTGTTTGTATCATATACTAACACTAACAGGAAAAATCATTACTCCTGGCTGAATGTTAAAATCATCATTATGCTGCAAGATTCAACTTGTTGCCAGAGTTTATAAATAAGCTTAAAATATGTATTTTTAACACTGTTGTATTCTTATCACTTTGACAGATCAGTGTTTTTTCTTTTTTCTTTCAAGTTCTCCAAAATTTCCAATGAAAGAAATAATACACCAATGAGTTGGCAACATTTAATAGAGGAAGACAAATTAGTGAATTCTAATCAACAACACTTTGGTGTGTGTTTGAAATCTTGTAATTAAAGGGGACATTTTTGTTTTTTCAAATGACTTCGTAAAAGTTCAGTAAAACATTTAAATATTTGTTTTAAAGCCAGTGGGGGGGGGGGGGGGAATGGAAACTGAGATGCAATCATTTGTCAAGACATCTACTGACAATGACTTAGAGATTCTCTAAAAATTTCTGGTTTGGAATCTTAATTTAAAGGGAAAATACATATCACTGCTTTTCTATTTAATAAAGTTTTATGCCACATTCCCTCTCACCCATGTATACTTTACCTGCAATCCTGTGATACTATTGATCCATTCACAAGCTAAATTGGTTAAGTCCACTTTTTAAAATTTTAGTGTCAAAGCACTTGATTTAACTCCTGACTTTTTACATTCCCTAATAAATTTTCCAAATAATAAAGATTAACACTTCTCAATGACAACAGTTTTTTTTGTCCATTGAATAATAAGTAACTTTTTTCAGAAGCCAATCAAGTTAAGTCCATACTTTAATGTAAATCATTGCAATAATGCAATTCAAACCCAGAAACAAGTACTTGATGATAACGATCAATCGTTTAGTGTTGTTTTATCACAAAAAAAAAGTAGATGAGTCAGTTACAGTCTAACTGCTGAAGATATAAGTACTTGTGAATTATTAAACAATTTTTTCTTTAAATTTTTTTTTTTTTTTTTGGGGGGGGGGGGGAAGGAGGGGTAGAGAAAAAAAATTGAAGACTGAATTGGATGATTCTTCACTTGCTAAATCGATTAAGTCCCCGAGTCATGCAAAAATTGTAATAATAATGATTACTCCAAGGATATTCTGTGTTATAGGTTTTATATGTCGTCAGATAAAATCTATAGCTTTTATAATGCCCAATTCAAAATTTAATATTTTCTTAATAAATGAACAGATAATTTAAATGAGATTGTCTCTTGAAATTTTTATTATTTTTCATACTTTCCTAATGTCTTGTCCAAGAATGCAAGAATAAACACTGATACCAGTCTTGAAAACTTGATACCACTGATGTAAATGAACGTTTATTATTTCTCGGAATTTTACGACCATAATCATTCTAAGCATTTTTACTTTTATATACGAAAAGACATTTTTAACTCTCTTTTCAACAGTCCAGCCTGTCGAGGATTGATTTGGTTTGGAGTAGTGTTGCCAACCTCTACGAAGCGCACCCCCCCCCCCCTTGAGCCATCTCGAAATCCCCGTTCCCCCCCTAACACCAACTTAAAACCCAACCCCTAACAAAAAATGTGGCCCCTAAAAACACCCCTTTTCAGCAAACTTAAAGTTGGCAACACTAGTTTGGAGCGCTACAATCAATTTTTGCTACACGAGAACTAATTAGACCGAAATCACTTATAAACGTCCATGCCATGAGTGGAATTCGAACCGACAGACTTTGGTATCGAATGCCAGTGTCCTACACAACCTGTCGAGGAAGTTCTGGACAATGGAGCAAGTCCCTTTTGATTTTCCAAAGACAAGGACAGTTTCTACCTTAACCCTTCAGCGGCCGCGCCCGTGTACAAAGTGCAACATTTTCGTAATTATTGAATGGTTTGTTTTTACATGTAAGGTTTGAATGTTCCAAGCAGTTTCGATTTATAGCTACACCCTTTCTAATGCAGATCTGATTTTCTGACCCTTGTATTCCTTTCCATTCATAGTTAGTCCTGATTTAACTGTGGTAAATCAGCGATTATACTGAATTACAATTAGATTCAATTTACCGGACAGTTTTGAAATAAGGCGATTGTATCCACTTTCTTTGGCCCTTAATTATAACTATATTTCAATATTAGCAACATTTTATATTTTGTCATAAAAGGCAGAATTATTATTTTCAATTTGAAAAAAAAAAAAAAGTTTATTACAAAAGGAATAATCAAGGTTGAAAGAGACGTTGCACTTTGTGTCACGCGCGCCTGCTGGTGTTCCAAAAATTGGCGCGCCCGCTGAAGGGTTAAACTGGCTTGTACGATTTCACCCGAGGCTTACACGCACGTGGCAGGCAATACATATTTATGTTGTCCGTGCCTGCCGATTCACGGCCACTATATATTTCGATATAGTTGTCTTACGGTATATATATATATATTTATTTATTTATTTTTACTATTAAATATGTTTGGTAACTAAACCGGCTTGTGGATGTAAATTGATTGTGCACGACGGATCTGGTCAACTCGAACTTTGTTTCACTTATGCTGGTAATTGTGTAGCCTACGAACATTTACAGTTGGGAACATAACCTGTCACAAACTTGACCTCTAATTAATGTATCTTACCAAAAAAAAAATCATCAATTTTTTTTTGTAAGATACACTAAAGTTTTGTATTAATTATTTTAGTATTTGCTGTTTTGAATAATGGCCACTTCCCTCCATCTTAATCCACTGTGGTTTGTTTATTTTTTCAAATAATTATTTTTATCTATTTTATTTTTTTTAGTCTCCCGTTATGTGAAATGTAAACCTTAAGGCGGCTGTGTACTAACCCTTTTGAATTCGCTCGCCTCAATGTTAACCTATGGAGAAAATTTGTCTACTATTTACAGCTACATCAATGCTGATAATCCGATAAAAATGGTATTTTCAGATAGCTTGCACTTTTCTGCACCTTGCAACAGGATTCATTTTATAAATTTCGTCCACCAGAGGAATTTAGGAGCGTTTAAGACACACTAAACCAGATTTTTCCCCAAATAATTTAAATTTAAAATTTTTTTTTTATTTATTATTATATTATAACTAGAAATGCTCTAATGGTAAAATTTCTTCTCATGCAGAGTACAATTTTTTTTTAAAAAAATCTATAAACCTATGTACTCCGCTCACGTCTCTGTTTTTTTATTTTAAGTTCCCCTGAACAGTAGCGTAGGGAGCATAACTGGCGCCCGGGGCCAACACCGACTCAAACACAAGTTTTGAGTCGGTGTTGCCGGGGCACGATACATTTTTGGCGCTCCCCATGGTCTTGGGGACCAAATGGTCCAATGGTCGTGGGGAACATTTGGCGCCCCTCTGCGAGTGGCGCCCGGGGCAGGATAGACCCCCTTGCCCCCCTCTCGCTACGCCACTGCCCCTGAAAACACTAACTTTGCTTTCCGCAATAGGTGTCCTACTCATAAAGGTTTACAATTTTAAAAGCCAAAATTTTGCGGTCTGTATTTATTTATTTATTTTTTTTTCCAGCGAAAACAAGTTTTACAAATGGTCTGCTCCGTCGAACGATTTTAAACGGGTTCCTACAAGTTTATATCATAGAAAAAACACCACGTTCTGGTTTCCTTTGTCGGAAAAAATAAGGAACTTAATTCTATGAATATTATTTTCGCCCTCACAGGTCCTATGAGACTGTAGGGAGGGGGAGACGGGATATGAGAGAGTACGGATAACCTTGCGCGTGGGATAAACTGTGTACTAACCCTGTTGGATTCGCTCACCTCAATGTTAACCCATGAAGAAAATGTGTTCAAGGTTTACCAACTTAAAGTTTTTTTATGCTACATAATAGAGAAAAGAATTCTACACCTCGGGGCATTTTCCGTTTAAAAAAATGCAAATAATAATTTAAATTATTCAGGGGGAAATGTCTGGTACGGTGTATTTTAGATGTTCCTAAATTCCTTTGGTGGACGGAATTTATAAAATGAATTCTGTTGCAAGGTGCTAAAAAGTTCAGGCTATCTGCAAATAACATTTTTATTTGATTATCAGCATTTATGTAGCTGTAAATAGTAGACACATTTTGTTCATAGGTTAACATTGAGGTGAGCGATTCCAATAGGGTCAGTACACCGCAGAGCCATAGGCGCATTTGGAGAGCCTGCTATCAGAATAATAGCACGGTGAGAATTTTTTAGCCATTCCCAGTGTAGTCTCTACACGATATCCGTCCTCTACCATATGGCCACCCATAACGGCGGATCAAGCACTTAGAGGGGCCCCAATCGCAACTCAGGTTTGAGGCCTCTTTGATCTAAATACTAAGTAATATTATGCAATACTATATAGCACAGAGCTATAAGTAATACTATATTATCTAATCGATTTATTATTTAATTAAAAAATTCTCAAAATGTAACTCTATTTGAAGCTGCTAACTTCCCCCCAGAAAATGGAAGCTGCTAACTTAACCCCAGAAAATGGAAGGCCTAACGCGCGCACTTCTTGCACCTGTGCGATGATCCGCCACTAGCAACCCAGGCCCAGATTTCCGCATGGACAAGTGGGGCACTTGCCCAGGGCCCCAAAATTATGGGGCCCTCTAATTTAGAATTAAGTTTTACATATTTTTGAAAATTTCTTATGTGTACGCAAATTAAAAACGGTTTCCATAATTTTTTAATTTTTTTTGATAATATAATGACCATAATTTCTCTCTCTCTCTCTATATATATATATATATTTATATTTTATTGAGGGGGGGGGGGGGTAAGTATAGTTTTATCAAAAATTTATAACCACATTAATATGGTTGAAAGTATAATGATGGAAACAGTCAAAGATTTTGACCTATCTAGTTATAAAAATTTAAAGCAAGTGAAAGCATACTTTCATCCGTAAGCGTTTCTGGTTTTATTAATTTATTTAATTTTTTTATTTTTTATTTATTTATTTTTTTATTTTTATTTTATTTTTTTTTTTTTTGGGGGGGGGGGAGTTGTAATAACTCCCGACTGTGATCTATTTTGAATCCGAAAGAAAATTTCATGAATTCATTTATTAACTTTAAAAAGTAAATTACTTAATTTGCACTTATTATTATTATTGTTTTCAAATTTTTCACTTGGTGGTCGATAATGTTTTGAATTTCTGGTCCCAATTTATGGCGGGCCTGGGTGAGTGTCCTACATATTCATGTGGAAATCTGGTCCTGAGGGTAACACTTGCCCCCCTTTGGATCTGACGTTGGGGGCCCCCAAAGTCTGCTTTGCCCAGGCCCCATTGGGTCAAAGTCGGGCCCTGTAGCAACCCATAAGAGATCTCCCAGATTGTTAATTTTTTTCCTGTTTATTATATACTTTTCACCCTCCCCCTAAGGAAATTAAATTAGAACTTTTAAGCATTTTCAGAAACATGTAAATTTGACCTGCGGATCTGGCCATTTTAGTATATGCATTAAAGTTTAGTTTTCGAATAATTATATAACATGATTATTGAATATTGTTTTATGTTTCTCGGTAGAGTTGTTTGCATAAGTTTATTTATATTTCAAACTTAAGTTTAGTCCGCGCGAAATCAAGAGAATTTAATGTAACCAAAGATTTCAGCCCTCTGTATTTCTATACAAACGTTGTTTTTTTTTTTTTTTTAAAAATTCCAGCTACCATTGCAAGTGCTGCCATCTACATGTTACGAAATGAAACTGATGAATGAAAGTAATTAATTTAATCGAACTTTTAATTTGCATTTCAGAGGAAAATCCGAAAATAAAAAAATCTAGAATCACAATTTCTTTTAAATAAAGAGAGTTTAATAAGGGATTTTCACAAACATATGTCAAATTATTAATGTGCATTGAAGGAATGATAAATAGCGAAACCGGTGAAAAGCGCTTGTACTCAAACCGGATCTATTGACGTCATCGTCCGCGTGTTTACGTCGATCCCCAAACAACAAAAAAGAATAAAAACTGACTCATTCTGACTGACCTATTTACCTTTAAACACGTCTTCCGTCAGGATATTCGGTATCTGGTCAATAACCTAGTGGATTTGAATTCAAGGTTTTGCACGCAAGTCCTTGGATTAAAGAATAAATAACGCGGGAAGGAAAAAAAAGAATTTTTCTGTATGAGATTTACTTAAGCATTTTATAGTTACAAATGCTGATCCGAGTTCATGGATGTTCGTTAGCGTAATACGAAGGTAAACATGTTTGGATGCACGTATCACTGAGGTAAACATCATTTTTCGATGAAAAAGGATGTCGGAGCAATGAATCCGAGTATAATGAACCCTTGGCAATGGCACCAGATAAAATAACGATACATATCATGCAGCTGAGAAGTTTGACATGGATTTTAATTATTAGCATGCCTGCAGTCAAAATGTAACAGCAATAGGAGACAATGTAATTAATATCGAAAAAAAATTAATTTCTTAAAGCAAACTGTAGAGTAAAAGAACATATCTGTCATATGACAATATAAAAACAATGTCTTTTACAAGGTGGTTTACCAGAACCAACAATTTGAAGGTGCAGAGTTAATTTGGAAGTTAGAATATGTGATGCAAATTAGATTTAGTTCCGACTTGGGATTGCAGAACTGCACTAAGGGCCAGAGGTAGCCTGGTGGTAGCGTGTTGGCTTTCAGTTCTGAGGGTGCTCGGACCGAATCCCGACAAGTGACATTAAAATACTTCCTTGTCTTGATATGGAAACTTTAAATCCGCAGTCCCTCTATGAGGTCAGAGAAGGTGTGAGAGGTTACGATCCCCCTAGATGTCACCACTGGGGTCGCTCGGTCAAAATTGAGGTGGCACCTGGCTAAGTCGGACTCCGACCCTTGTGGAGCCATTATAAACCGGAGCTGCACCCCCCAGACCGCAGTCCTATAGGGACCTGGCCTGAAATACATTCCGGCCAGGGGGCATAAGCAACAAAAACAGAATCGGACTAAAAATTCAGAACCATTTTTCGGTTCTCAAATTTTTCCAAAACCTGGGTATTACCCGAGTTTGAATACATGGACCACAAAACATTTGCCCTAAGTATTAATGAAAAAACTGTATTTATATATAATGTAAAGAAGTTTTAGTTTATTGCATAAATGAAAAATATATTTCTCTTTAATTTATTTTAATTAAGGATATTTGTTCTTAAACCCGACATTACCGAATTCTCTGTGAAGACTTTGTTTTTATTTTCAATTTCCCACTCGATTAAAAATTTGTCGAAGACTAGATTCCATAATGTTAAGTATTATAAAATGTAATCTATTTTTGCTGTTTATAACTACAAATAAAATAAAAGTTCTTTTGAAAATTTTATATGAAATAAATCAATAAAAGCAAATGACACTCGATAGCATATCTTTTGACAGCAGGAGGGGATTGATATCTAAGATGGTTGAGGATCTAGTAGAAACAAAATATCTAGATAGTGATAAATTAATTGTGAAGCACTGTAAAACTGTTTATCCCCAGGAAAATGCTCTTTTTTAAGGCTGCTGTGTACTAACCCTATTAGATTTGCTCACCTCAACGTTAACCTATGGAGAAAATGTGTCCAAGGATTGCCGACTTGGATTTATTATTTTATCGCGCTCCGTAATAGAGAAAAAAATTTTGCACTTCGGGACATTTTTCGTTTTTTTTTTTAAATGCAAATATTTTAAAATTTAAGTTATTTGGGGGAAATAAATCTGGTATACTGTTTTTTAAACGCTCATGAATTGCTTTGGTGTACGAAATTTATAAAATGAATCTTGTTGCAAGGTGCAGAAAAGGTCGGGCTTTCTGAAAATACCATTTTTATTGGGTTATCAGCATTTATATAGCTGTCCATAGTAGACACATTTTCTCCATAGGTTAACATTGAGGGGAGCTAATCAATAGGGTAAGAACCCAGCAGTCTTAATGGACCCTATAATGAGGGTTGGCTGGAAGACTTAGATCATCTGGAAAGATATTTTTCTCCCCCGGGGCCGGTGTGGGTTTTCGTCCCTCCGAAATTAATGTTCTCTTATAAAACCACAGGAAAAACGTTTATCTTAAGTTTCCGGGTTATGCTCTGCACGTTGGATCTTAATATCAGGAGCTCACCTAACACATTTGAAACGAGTTTGTGAGCGAAAGATTCATAAAAGTATTTTAAATGGAATTTTTTTAAGAGTATTTTTTTTTAAATGTATTTTGTTTCCGTGGTAAAATTTTCATGCTCGGTGTCCTCCACAGGTGGATTGGGGTGGGGGATTGAGCCTACATTTTCTGGGCCTGCCCTCTTAGTACAAACATTTCTATTCATAGGAAGCATGTCTGTCTGAATGGGCTCGAGGTAGCCTAGTGGTATCGCGTCGGCTTTCGGTGCTGAGGGTGCTCGGATCGAATCTCGACAAGCTCTCTTAAATACTTCCGTGTCTAGGCCGGATATGAGCACGTTAAATCCGTAGACCTGAAAGTCCTTGTATGAGGTCAGAGAGGGGAGAGGGGACGATCCTCCGGATATCGTCTCCGGGGATTCTCGGTCAAAATTGAAGTGGCAACTGCTTAAATCGGACTCCGACCCTTGTGGTGGCAGTATAAATCGGAGGCGAACCCCCCACTCCACTAGCCTGTATGGCCCTGGTCTGGAATGCTTCCCGCCAGGGGGCATTAGAAAGAACAACAACAACAACAATATGTTTGTCTGAAGTGCTTGAGCTATACTCGCTATTGTAAAGTCTTCAGTTTTTATTTTTTGGAGCGTGCCTATCACCTTGAAATCGAGCATGTTCAGTAAAAGGAGATAGGAAAGAGATAGGCTGATCCTCGAATTTCAATGACCAGAGAGTTTATGAAAATATTTAACTTTTAAAAGCTTGAGCGTGTAATGAAAAGTTTTATGTGATGAAATAAGTTTTTTTTCTTTTCTCTCTCTCTTTTAACGTAGGATTACGTTCCTCCATAACGGTTCTGCGGAAAGGATAATTTCAGGTGCTAAAACTGTCCGTCCATCCGTCCTCGCGAGTTATAATTTTGGCAGCGCGCCAAACCCAGATTGTATCGCTTAGACAACAGGAAAGTACCAAAAAGCGTCAAAATTTTGACATACATATATCATGCTTTTTTTTTGCGAATTGGGTGATCGTTCTCTTAAGTACACGCGATAAATGCTTAGATTATATTTTAATATTTATTTTAGCTTGTACTTATCTGTACCACATATAATAGCGCATTAATAGGCGATGAAGGGGGTTCAGGGTTCTCCACGAACTAATACCTCTAGAACCATTATTGCGATTCACGCAATTAATTGCTAAGTCATAAAGTTTTAGTTCATTGTTTATATTTAAATGGAGGTTTCTAAAGTTCGCTGGAAACTAACATAAGCCAATAGCTAAGTTTTCGCTTGAATTTCTTTGACCTCAACGTAAATTCTAACGCGGCTCGTCTTATGGGTAGATGACATATCAACGCTGAGAACAAAACAACAATTTTTAGTAATAAATTAAAGCCATTACCTCAATTCATTGTTAAAAAGCTCATTATCTATATACATATTTCACTTTGATAATTAATAAATACCCCTAAAATTAATGAAACACGCAAAAAGTTTTCCTGCTTTAAGTATCGTTTCAGTACAGCCTTGATTCCTTGCCATTTTCCCAGAAAATGACGTCATTACTTAGAAATGACTCAGTCGGTTTAAAAATCGATAGAACTTTGCGCATTCCCTTTTATGGATGTCCGTACGCCTAGATATCGAGCCCTATGTGTTTGCATGACATTTACAAAATCCTATTAGAAAAAGAAAAAGGTGTTTTTTTTTTTTTTTTTTTTTGGCTAATGTTACAGGTAGGAGATCAATAAAAGAATAAAAGATAAATTTAGTTATGAAGTTAGTGAGGAAATCTTCTCTTTATTTGTCACACGCGACGCAGTTTGTGAATGTGACTATTTTTGTTTTCCTTTTTCGCATCGGTTCGTGGTATCCATTCACTTCGCGGAATGACATTAGGTTCGTGTATCCGATATTTCTTAAAATGTGTAAAAGTTGGTCAGGAATATCATGCCTTTGTGCGAGTGTGTGTGTGTTGTAAAAGTTGGCATGGATGCAAACGATCAAGCGTGAGTGAAAGTTTGTCATTTGGCTAGGGGGAGGGCCTGTCGCAGATCCAATTATCGGAATTGTCCGGGTAAGAAAAAAGCAAATAAACGCGTTAAACACATTTCTAGGAAACAGAAGAAGGAGTGACCTAGTGACCTTTACTTTGGTATTTGTTACAGAGACTGGGTAATTGGATTTTTACCATGTTTTTATTAACTCAAATATTAATTCAGAATTAATATTTTTTAACTAAGATATTAATTCAGAACTTTTTAAAGAAGTTTTACTCCTGTTCTCGCTCACACAATTTATTTTTACCATGTTTTTATTAACTCGCTTTTTTGTTTGTTTGTTTGTTTGTTTGTGTGTGTGTTTGTCCAGTACAAATCTTGCAATCAATTTTTAACTACCCGACTAGCTAGACATTTGAAACTTTTAGAATAGCTCAGAACACGATGACAATGCATTATTTTAATACTTTTAGCCATCTTTAAGGAGAATTGAATTCATTTTCAGGTAATTTTGTTTTGTAGACTGGTGCAGCTATCTATCGCCCGGGACGGGAACGAAAAGTTAAACGCAAGTTAACTTTAACACTGGTAATATGGTGTTTAAGGCAGTATTTAAGACAAGTTAAGGGATAATTCATCAAAAAAATTTTTTTAAAGTATTTATTAATACATAGAATTGTCAAGTTTATATGATTCAACAGAAAATTTAAAAACATGGTATATAAAAAGTTCTTTTTATCTTGTAATTATTGATTCTCATCTTAGAGGAAAACGTTGTTTGAGTTTAATCAGTATCAGTTTTAACGTAGGATTACGCTCCTCCATAACGGTCCTCCGAAAAGCAAAATTTCAGACGCTAAAACCGTCTGTTGTCGCGAGTTACGGGGTCCGTCCAAAAAGTAATGAGACTGATTCCATAAAATTCGTTTATTTGAAGATAATTTTACAGACACTTAATAGTCTTCAAAATAGCCTCCTCCTGCATTAATACACCGTTACCAACGACTCTGCCACCCATTGATGCCCGCCTGGAAGTCTTCAACTGGAATGCTGTTCAGAACGCTCGTTACGTTTTTCTGTAAGTTCTCCAGATTGTCAAAACGATGACCTTTTAAGCTGGATTTTAACCGAGGGAATCGAAAAAATTCAGGCGGTGACAGATCGGGCTGTAAAGTGGACCGGCGCATTGTCGGGATGCAGAATCCAATTGTTTGTGAGCTCCGGGCGGACGCGCGCAATTCGATTCCTCAACCTTTGAAGTCACTTCCTTGTAAAAATCTGCATTAACTGTCTGTCCGGACTACATCATTTGGACACTCATCCGATGATCAGAGTCCAAAAGCGCTTTAAGTTTAGCCACATTGTCTGAAGTTCGAGAACTTGATAGAAGTCCAGCGCGTTATTCATCATCGACATCCTCTCTTCCGTCTTTGAAGGGTTTGTGCCTTCTAAACACTTGAGCCTTGGACAAAGATCCTTCCCGTAGGAGTCTTGTAACATGGCAAGCGTCTCAGTAGTTTATTTGTTTAGTTTTACACAAAGCTTTATGGCGTATCGCTGCTCGTCACAAAGGTCATCGTTTTGAGAACTTGCAGAAAAACGTAACGCACGTTCGGAACAGCATTCCAGTTGAAGACTTCCAGGCGGGCAATGGGTGGCAGAGTCGTTGGCAACGGTGTATTAATGCAGGAGGAGGCTATTTTGAAGACTATTAAGTGTCTGTAAAATTATCTTCAAATAAACGAATTTTATGGAATCAGTCTCATTACTTTCTGGACAGACCCTGTATAATTTTGGCAGCGCGCCAAACCCAGTCTGTATCGCTTGGGAAAGCAGTAAACAGTTAAACAAAAAAGTAACAAAATGCGTTAAAATTTTGACATCCATCCATCCATCCATCCATACATACATACATACATACATACATACATACATAAATATATATATATATATATATATATATATATATATATATATATATATATATATATATATATATATATTTTCTAAAAAAAAGTAACTCCCGCTGCCGTTGTCAAAAGCTTGTCACGCTATCTCTCCTCCACACTGCTGGGGGTATGGGGTCGAGAGCGATACCAATGGATGCAGAAAAATGGAGGGACCAAAGTTAGACACGTCTCATCTTCGTCAGACTTTAAGTAATTTTTTTTAATTTTATGTTTTGTGGGAAAATATTGACTTTTTCATCTTCAGATTACGATAACTCGCCAAAAAGTGATCGTAGAATTTTGATCTTTTTACAATCTAAGACTACAGACATTTCTCTTTCAAACTAGACTTCATTTGTTTAAAAATATTTTAAAATAGACTAATATTTTCATCAAATTATGAAACACAGTTTTTCAAGAAATATCCTCCCCTATGTGGATGTAATATAAGGTGACCAGATTTTAACATTGGAAATGCGGGACACAATTGACCGGTGGGGGGTTGGGGGGGGGGTGATGTTCTTGATTAAAAATTTGGTCTATATGGAGCAACAAAAATTTTCATAGAAATTCAACAATAGTATTGTAATATATATTTTTAAATTTCAACATAAGTACAATTTACAAATATAATAAATAAAAAAAAATTATGTATAGTATTATTTTATTCTTTGGCAAATTTTTCATTTACGTGAATTTTTTTAGTAGATTGTTGTCGTTGTTTAAAAGGCCATAAAATCTTTCACAAGAATTTGTTAAATTATATTTCACACATAAAATGGCTTTCAAAGTCTCAACACTTAATTGTGATTTTTCTGATGTCCACACTTTATTTACCGTAGAAAAAACGCGTTCAGTCTTAGCATTAGTTCCTGGTAAAGACAGCGCTTATTCCACAATTTTTAGTGCATTATTGTATGGAACTTGGTTAGTTTCGAAATTCGAATTCTATCAGCTGATCAACAATGCGAACTTTGATAAGCAGTTCGATAATCAGTTCTCAATTATTTGTTATTATTAAAGTTTAATATTATTAAAGTTTAACATTATAAAATTAGCAAAAATAATGTAAAACTCATATCCTGGGTAAATAGCCACATGGTCGCCGAAAACCGTATATTCCCTTCCCGTTCTCCTGCCATTCCCAAGCTCGTCGTGCATTCTTTCCAAAAATCGGGATTGTCCCACCAAAAGCGGCACGCCTGGTCACCTTAATGTAATATCGATGCTCCTCGAGTTTTTATCTTACAAAGAAAATATTTACATCATCTGGAAGCTGAAAGCTTTCTTATTCATATAAACCTCATTTCAAGCCTATATCTTAAATTTTCGATTTTTAATTGAATTTTAAAGCTGATAATTCAACAGTGATGAAACACCCTTCGCATTAAGGGTGACAACAGTAAATGGATGGAAGCTGTTACATTGCCCGAGAATCACCCCTATGTACCTCGCTGTTAGTCATAACAGAGGAGCGAGCCTAGCTAAGCCCCTAGTGTATATATATATACGTAACACATACATACATATATACATACAAAAAAGGTAAGCAACGATAAGTAATCCTACGTTAATAACCCGCGGTAGTTTCCTTAGAAGAGACTACCTGAAATTTAATTTAGCCTACATTTTTGCTTCACGCAGATGTGAATTTTTTTATTTTTTTTTCTGAGGCTTTAATTCAATATTTAAATGTACAGTGTTTAAGGCAGTTGTGTACTAACCCTATTGGATTCGCTCACCTCAATCTTAACCTATGGAGAAAACGTGTCTACTATTTACAGCTACATAAATGCCAATAATCCAATAAAAATAGTATTTTCATATAGCCTGAACTTTTCTGCACCTTGCCACAGGATTCATTTTACAAATTTCGTCCACCAAAGGAATTTAGGAGCGTTTAAACTACACTATACTAGATTCCCCCCTCCCCCGAATAATTTAAATTTTAAAATATTATTTGCATTTTTTTTAAACCAAAAATGCTCCAAGGTGTAAAATTTCTTTTTCTATTACGAAGCACATTTTTTTTTTTTTAAATCTTTCAATCCAAGTCGACAATCCTTGGACACATTTTCTCCATAGGTTAACATTGAGGTGAGCGAATCCAATAGGGTTAATACACAGCAGCCATAATAATATTTATTGTGTAAATATAAGGGGAAAACATAGTAAAACACCTCACTTTCGGACAGCAGCGACAAAAAAAGCGTATCCTTAAAAGAGGGGTGGTTAAATACTTCAGATGTTGATCATTGATATGGTTTTTAATAATTTTATTTATTGTTGTTGTTGTGGCTTATGCCCCTTGACCGACAGTGTATCAGATCAAGTCCATAGTCGAGGCCACTGGGCAGAATGGTTTGGCTCTGGTTTTGAATAGCCCCAGAAGGGTCAGAGTCCGACTTGGCCAAAGGAATTCTGAACCAAGTGAAGTGACGAGACCGGAACACTTGACCCCGAACCTCCAGAGGTAAATTTTGAAAACTTGGAGGACAGTGCAGCCATTACAGATTTTTCGTGCACCAGCCGCCATTAGCGTACACGGTGGTGGATTTGTCTGCGACCGGCATCGAACTACAGACGTTTAGATCATTGGCTAGCTGCCTTTGCCAACTAGGCCACCGCGTCCTACATAATTCTATTTTAAGTGTTAAGATTTAAAATGAAGTACATATGTTTCCAGTAACGGAGAGACGTAATCACAGCATCAAAATAAAATTTTACTGAAATTCCAAATCCCTAAACCGATTTTAAAACTGATATAATGAATATTTTGTTTAATATCATCGCCAGGGTTTTGGATTTGAAACGTATTTTATATTGTGATATGTAATACTAGCTGAAAACCCGCACTTCGCTACGGAATACATTAAAATTAAATACAACAATTAGTGTATGTATTTAATGCCAATATATATATATATATATATATATATATATATTTATAATAAATACGACGACAAATGTATACAATTGATGTAAAAAAATACATTTATAAAAAAATCGTAAGGGATATTTTATAGACAAAATAATGTAGTAGAAAATATTCAATTTAAATCTAATAGGACATACTAATGAATATAGTACAGTTAATATAGTACAGTTTGAGGAACATATCTTTTACTGTATTTTAATATTTTTTTAGATAATGTCCAATCGTCTGCCGCATTAGCAAGAAAAGAAAAATATTTCGTGATGATAAATTTATTTAAAGTACCATAAAAAGAAATCACGTGATCAGCATTTAATAAATTAAATTCTAAAAATTAATCTTAAAAAATTCACCCAAAATCAGAAAATGGAGGTAAAGATTCGAAAAAGATTTCATTTTAAAGGAATTTTTATGATGTTTCTCGTGATATAAATTTTATAACCCTCAAATTATTATTTTAAATGCAAACTTTAAAAATGTTACAAAAACAGCTTAAAAATTTAATTTAAAAAATCCAAGAAGAGTTTCTCAAAAATCTTTCTTAGTGCACTCCTACACTATAAGAAGAATCGCCATGCACAATTTCAGCCCTTTAGGTCCAGCGGTTTGGTCTGTGCGTTGTATGTCATTCAGTCATTCAGTCAGTCAGTCAGTTACGGAACTGTTTTATATATATAGACAATACTTTTGCATCTTTGGGATTAAACGTAAAAACTTTCTATCACTTTAAAACCTTCAGTGTAATATCTTCACATTCCATATTTTTCCTTCTCTCTCGTCACTGATCTTTTCCTCTGATGAAAATTGCGCTAACCTTGTTAAATACAGTAAAACCTCGTTTATCCGGCCCTCGTTAATCCATATCAGATTTGTAGACTTTTTTTTTTATATAAGGAGACGGTGGGTCCAAGACACAAAATTCTTCAAATTTTTGAAAAAAAAATTTTTGCATTAAAAAATTTTTCTGTTCTTTTCCGCTTAAAATGACGTTTAAATCACGTTTCTATCTTAATTAGAACAGGACATATTATTTTTTTTATTTGCAACATTCTAATAGCAGCCAATCTTTGTTTAAACCATTGAGGCGTTTTTCTGCATGATGGGTTTTTTTTCACCATTTCTCGTTTTTAAATTGTTATAAGTCAGGAAACGTTAAAGATAAACGTTTCAAACTTGGCAGATGTCTTTTTCAATCATTTTAATTTAGATTTTCATTCAGAAAATTTGAAGAAAATATTTACTTTTGAAAATATGATTTTTTAAAAAATAAGTTACATAATTTTTTTTTGAAATTTTTACTCAAAATATTTTAATTTTTTTTAAATTAATATTTTTAAAATGCTGAATCAAAATTAAAACTTATATATTTCTGTTTAATTAAATGATAACATTTTGAAATTCGACAAGTAATATTTCGAGTTATAATGATTTTAAATTACCCCACTTTTTAAAAAAATTTTTAAATTTAAAATTTTTTAAAACTTTAAAAGAAGTTTTATGATGTGATTTTGTTTACAAATTATATGTTTAACCATCACAAAAAATTCAAAATTTTAACTCAATAAATAAAAAAAATTTTAAATGTGTCCTGGACTCCCTTAATGTTTACATTAGATAATAATTTTTAACTATAATAGCAAGAACGTGACTATAAGTACGCTAAATATTCGCTTTTTACTTTGATTCAATGTACAGTATATATATATATAATGTATTTGATGTCTTATAAACAATACTATATAATTTTGTTACAAAACAGTTTTTTCTCGTAATAAACGGTAAGTCTGCTTAGTTAAGGATTTCGTTTTGAATATTACCCGGATTCTCCAAATTTTCGATTGTCCGGATTGCCTATGGTCCTAGTTAGTCCGGATAAACGAGGTTTTACTGAATGAAACGGCTCTAGCCGGCCACCCCTGTGAACGGCCATATTTTGTTCAGAACCGATTCAAGACTCTATAGAGCAAATGTTATGGAAGAGACCTCTTTTGGACGGCTACCCCTCAAAACGGCCACTTTTTTTCGTACTGGTCGCCGTAGAGAAGTTTCACTGTAGTACTTCAGAATTTCCTCTTCTGACGCATATCAACTGTACAGGAGTATGCCCAGGTCGCAACTTTGCGTTGCAATCTTGGAGAATCGGTTTGGAAATAAAATGTTTGCTTGTTGAAAAATCAGACCCCCCTCAAATTACAACTCAGTATCAACTTAAAGTCCGGAAACGTATTTTTCCTTTCCTGCTTTCCATTTTGAGGGTATTATTTTCTAAAATTGCACAATTGCTTCAGAATACAGCTAATTTGTATTCACCCTTCGGACCTAACAGAAAAGAAAAGTTGGTATTGTAGGTGTCCTACCGGATACATTAATTAGTCAATCCTTTCACTGCTTTGCTTATACACGCGTCGTGGTTATTCACTTTTTTCCCTGTCCCTTTATTACTCGGGATTAACGGTAACTGTAGCAAGAGATATTCACCAGTGTTTTGTCAAAAGCTTTTATAGTCACACAAAAGGATCTTATTTTTATTTTTATTATTATTCTTTTTTTTGGGGGGGGGGGTAAAGAGAAGTGACACTTATTATTGTTTATTGGGTGGTGGTGGTGAAATGTCATTGATATCTGGCAAGTTCAAATAGTATCTATTCAGAAATTTCGTTCCAATATAGCGAACGGCAAATAATATTATTTACGGTCCACTATACTGGAAATATATAGTGCCCGCAAAGCAGAAAGTTTGATATACAGCGAAACTTTTCTAAGGCGGCCACCCGAAAAAAAATGACCGTTTTGAGGGGTTGCTGTCGAATAGGGTGGATTTATCTAAGACGGTCAGTAATGGTACCGAAAAAAATGGCCGTTTTCAGGGGTTGCCGGCTAGTGAAGTTACACTGTATATTATACTAGTGAAGTTACACTGTATATTAGTTTAGGTTAATAGGATAAAAAAATTCTGTATTCTGACTTTTTTTTTTTTCAATTTCAGAGTCACGTGATAGATTAAAAAATTTCGATTGCATAAATAATGTATTATGTTACTTTTTTTGTTACTTCAAGGGAATGGAGCATTCTAAAGTTTTGAATATTAGCTCCGTTCCAAACATCGAATGACGGAAAAAAATCATCAATATGTTGAAGAGAAATTAATATAATTACAATAATAATAGATGCTCTAGGTAGCCTAGTGGTAACGCGGTGGCTTTTGGTGCTGAGGGTGCTCGGATCGAATCCCGACAAGCGTCATTCAATAACTCCGTGTCTAGGCCGAATATGGGAACGTTAAATCAGTAGACCGAAAAGTCCTTCTATGAGGTCAGGGAGGGGGTACGATCCCCCCAGATGTCACCCCTTTGAGTGCTCGGTCAAAATTGAGGTGGCACCTGGCTCAATCGGACTCCAACCTTGTGGTGCCATTATAAACCGCAGCCACATCCCTCATCCCGTTAGCCTGTATGGACCTGGTCCGGAATTACTTCCGGCCAAGGGGCATTAGAAACAACAACAACAACAACAACAACAATAATAACAGAAAAATAAAAATAGTGATGGAATTTTGTTGTCAAGCAAATTTTCGATGAATGTGCAATTAAAAAAAATAATAAATTGCATAATAATCTATGTATTTCAGGTGCTCAAAAGATGAGGCAGATGTTAAAAAGCATATCGATAATGCATTTCAGAATTCCAGTAGAAATTAGTTAAATATTACTGTAACTACGGATATTTAATTTATAATTAGATACTGACGCAGAAAAAAGTCAGTGGGTAAAAATGGCCACAACTCTGACTCGCTCATATGAGTGTGTAAAAACCGACACCGAAGATAAAAATGAAAATACTAAAGGAACAGCTCAAGGATTTACTGTAATAAAACTTTATTTATCTTTTAGTTATTAATTCACTGGTTAAATTCCCTTCAATTTCCAAATTTCACGCATGTGAAGGTTCCTTTTGTATTACTCTACATTAATATCATCATCTAATGGAAAGTCGAATTCATGTTTTTCATATCAATTTAATTCAGCTAATATTATAAATAAAATTTTGTATTTCTAGTATTACTGAATAAATGATAAGATTCCATAAACTCATATGATGAAACATTTCTAACACTGAGATGAAAGCAACCCTTAAAAATTAAATATTTTACGTCCTCTATCATGAAATGCTCTTAACCCTTCAACGAGCGCGCTAATTTTTGGAACACCAGCAGGCGCGCGTGGCACAAAGTGCAACGTCTCTTTCAACCGTGATTATTCCTTTTGTAATAAACTTTTCCTTTTGAAATTTAAAATAGTAATTCTGATTTTTATGACAAGATATAAAATGTTGATAATATTGAGATATATTTATAAATAATGGCCAAAGAATGCAGATAGAATCACCTCATTTCAAAACTGTCCAGTTTGTTGGATCTAAGGACCACTTGCGAATGGATTCCTATTATGTTCAAAAACCTAGAAAACAATGAGATTGCCCATCTTCATGATATGCGGGATACCGTGTAATAGCTGCACATTTGATTTACTACATCAACTCTTCCTTTTGTCATATTGTAATCCAGTATAATCGCTGGTTTACCACAGTTAAATCCCGACTAACGATGAATGGAAAGGAATACAAGGGTCAGAAATCAGAACTGCATTAGAAAGGGTGTAGCTATGAATAGAAACTGCTTAGAACATTGAAACCTTACATGTAAAAACAAATCATTCAAAATTACCAAAATGTTGCACTTTGTACACGGACGCGCCCGCTGAAGGGTTAATCTGAAAACATCGTATCTCAATCTGAAAACATCGTGTACGCAATTCCAATGAGGTCTCCTCTCTACCTTGTTAACTGTCATGTCTTATTCCCATGAACAAGAATGATGAAATATTTCATATTTTGCGATCTTATTTTTATTTATCTTATTAAAATTTCATAATATTTTGAGACAAAGTCTGCGAGAAGACGTCACTTCTTTATCACCTCGGCATAATTTTTTTTTAGTATCTTTTCATGTAAATTATTTTTCCATCTCAGTTATATCAGTCACTGAAAAATTTGGACTTTGCCTGTTCATTGAACTTGGGAGCTATTTTTTTCCCCGATTTCTTAATGCAGATTGCAAAAGAGGGAATAATGAAAGAGAAACTAGACTGCTGCAGTATAATTTTTTAGACTCAGTGTAGTTCGTAACTGATTGACGAACTTCCTTTTTCTCAATACGATTCTTTGTATAAACCTAAATCAGTTGGTAAACTGAAATCGGTCCAAATTCATAAACGATTAGAAAGTTCACGCAAGAATCGGGGCCGTGACCACAACAAGTAGAGAAATTCTGAATCTTTGAGCGGCAACTGAAAATTTCTTATAAATTAGAATGAATATAGTTGCTAATTTAAATTTTTATGGTGGATTTTTAAGACGCTAGGTCAGTGGTTCTCAACATTCCCGTGATCGAGAGCACTTCGAAGTTCAACACCATCGCCAGTGCACAGGGTTGAGAACCACTGATTTAGACTCGATGTAGCTGCTAATTAAAATTTTATGGTGAATTTTTAAGACGCTAGGTCAGTGGTTCTCAACATTCCCGTGGTAGAGAGCACATCGAAGTTCAACATCTTCGCAGTGCACAGGGTTGAGAACCACTGAATTAGACTCAATGAAGTTGCTAGTTTAAATTTTATGGTGGGTTTTAAGACGCTAGGTTAGTGATTCGCAACATTCCCGTGGTCGAGAGCACATCGAAGTTCAACATCTTCGCAGTGCACAGGGTTGAGAACCACTGAATTAGACTCAATGAAGTTGCTAGTTTAAATTTTATGGTGAATTTTTAAGACGCTAGGTCAGTGATTCTCAACATTCCCGTGGTCGAGAGCACATCGAAGTTCAACATCTTCGCAGTGCACAGGGTTGAGAACCACTGAATTAGACTCAATGAAGTTGCTAGTTTAAATTTTATGGTGGGTTTTAAGACGCTAGGTTAGTGATTCGCAACATTCCCGTGGTCGAGAGCACATCGAAGTTCAACATCTTCGCAGTGCACAGGGTTGAGAACCACTGAATTAGACTCAATGAAGTTGCTAGTTTAAATTTTATGGTGAATTTTTAAGACGCTAGGTCAGTGATTCTCAACATTCCCGTGGTCGAGAGCACATCGAAGTTCAACATCTTCGCAGTGCACAGGGTTGAGAACCACTGAATTAGACTCAATGAAGTTGCTAGTTTAAATTTTATGGTGGGTTTTAAGACGCTAGGTTAGTGATTCGCAACATTCCCGTGGTCGAGAGCACATCGAAGTTCAACACCTTCGCAGTGCACAGGGTTGAGAACCACTGAATTAGACTCAATGTAGTTGCTAATTTAAATTTTTATGGTGGGTTTTAAGGCGCTAGGTTAGTGATTCTCAACATTCCCGTGGTTGAGAGCGCACCGAAGTTCAACACCATCTCCAGTGCACAGGGTTGAGAACCACTGAATTAGACTCAATGTAGTTGCTAATTTAAATTTTTATGATGGGTTTTAAGACGCTGGGTTAGTGATTCTCAACATTTCTGTGGTCGAGAGCAGATCGAAGTTTTCAGAGAGCATGTCGGTCACAACCAATGATTTTCTGTATCACCGATGATCATTATTTACATAATAGAAATATTTTTTATTCAACAGTACGTTACCAGCCTTCTAATACAATTGGCTCTCTGTTTAACGCCGCTCTACTTAACGACGATCTCTATTTAAAGACGATATTTCGCAGTCCCGGCCCCTCCGACATTATGGGAAATGTTATTTTTTCACAAATTCTGTTTAAGGGCGATCTCTACTCAAGGACGATTTTTCACGGTCCCTTGAAAGTCGTTAAACAGAGAGCCAACTGTATTATTACAAAGATTATGTTTTGAAAAATAATAATAATAAAAATAAGAAACATAAATAAAGTTTTAATTATTTTATTCTATAATTAGGTACATGGAAATAAAAAATAATAAATACCGTAAAATCTTGACTATAATACGCACACGTGTATAATACGCATGCTTGATTTTCGCGAAATTTTCGGAAAAAATTAAAATTCGACTATAATACGGACCCATAACTTTTCAATATTTTATTTAAAAATTGAATAAATATTTATTAACATAAATAAAATTTGCAATAAAAATAAACAAAAACGTCAAATTCGGTAGGAAAAAAAACAAACTTTTAATTCAAAACAAACAGTACTGTGAAATTATCAATCTTAATCACTTTCACTAGAATACAGCTCATCTGTTGTTTGTCGTTTATTCAATGTTTAAAACTACGTTTTTTTGTACTCGAGTATAATATGCACTCTCACTTTTTCGGACTAAAATGTGAAAAAAAAGTGCGTATTATACACAAGATTTTACGGTAGTATAAATGGGTTTATTAGTTATAAATACAGTCAAACCCCGTTATAACGAACTTCAAGGGACCAAAGGTTTTGTTCGCTTTATCCGATGGTTCGCCATATCCGAGCCTTTAAGAAAAATGCTAGAGTTCACAAAATGTATAATTTATTTGTTGCAATGTGTATTCAATAATGATGTACTAAAAATGATAAAAATCTATTAAAAATGATCATTTAGGAATTAAATCACTGAAATCGATTACATTAAACTGACACAATACTAATCAAATTACCTACAATAGGAAAACGGCGGGACCAAAATTTTCGTTCGTCATAGTCGTGAGTTCGTTATATACCGGGCTCGACTGTACTTTAAAATTCAATCAGATATTTTGCTGAATTGATTTAGCTAGTTTTTCGCAATTGGAGTGATCACCCCGCCGAGTGATGACCTAGTGTGCTGTTGGTGGCGTGTTGTCATGAGTTTTACACATTTCTACTTAACAGAGTAAATAATAAAATATGTAAAAGAAATTGCAAAATAAAGTCGGGCTTATTCCAACGCCTTCGCCGGCGAACAGGGTTGAGAACCACTGAATTAGACTGAATGTAGTTGCTAATTAAAATTTTCATGGTGGATTTGAAGACGCTAGGTTATCCAGTGTTGCAACTTTAATTTCCCAAAGCATTAGGAAGGACACCCATTCGATAATTATCCAGGAGATAATTTCACTTTTACTTTAACTGTTCATCGGCAATGTTCAGATGATCTAATCACAGGAACGAGTCCAATAAGAGAGTTGCTTAAGACGTCAAATTTCATTTAAACAACGCATTCCGTGTTGAGACAAAGCAGAAATTCTAACAAGTAGTTCCTCATTGTAAAACTTTTTCACTCTGGTCACAAATTATTGTAAAGACACAAGATTTGAATCTTTTCTGCATGAAGGGAGTAAACATATTTAACATTTAACATAAAGTACTTTAGTTTGCTTTCATATTAAGTTTACATCGTACATGTTGTTGTTGTTTCTAATGTCCCCTGGCTGGATGTTCCAAACCAGGTCCATATATTGAAAAGAAAAGACAAAACCTTTGTGCTCGAGGAATAAACAGGAAAACCAACGTAAATAAAGCACAAATAGCAATAAGGTGCAATTTAGCTGCCACTAAGTTCTTTGCACTGATGAAGAAGCTCCTTTGCAGCTTCGAAACGACCGTATGCAAAATTGCACCTTAATGCTATTTGTGCTTTATTTACGTTGGTTTTCCTGTTTATTCATGTCCATATAGGCTTCGAGCTGATGTGTGTGGCTCCGGTATATATAGCACCAAATGGGTTGGACTCTTAGCTAGTTGCCACCTCAATTTTGACCGAGCAACCCCCCAGGTACGACATAGGGGGTGGGGATCGTACCCCCTCGCCCCTCTCGGACCTCACAGAGGGACTTTCTGGTCTACGGATTTATCGTGCCCATATCCGGCCTAGACACCTAGTGTTCAGCCAAAAGCGTACACTCGAAAATTCGTTCTCCATTTTCCTCTTTTTGAGACACAAAATTCTACCTCTATCGCCCGCACAGGATAATGCCAAGTTCTACCATTGCGATTCAATCTGTCTCCGTCCGCTTGTGGCAATCAGGGGTCGGCTTGTGGTGGGCACGTTTGTCCCGTCTTCCATAATCCGCTCCTACTACAATAGTAGCACGGCTTCTTGTCGTATCCTGAAGTCATTTATCAGAAGGATAGTGCCGGACCACACACGTCATGCAGACCCCTTAGTTTCGACACCCCGCTTGACTAGACAAGTAATTTTCACACACTAGCACTTTTGTTATACGATAGGGCGCTGATAAGGCGCACCCAGGATTTTTTTCTTCGGTGTGTGTGTGTGTGTGGGGGGGGGGGGGGGTCGAGATGAACGGATAAAAATATTTATAATGTAAAATCAATATTCATAATGCAATTTCTATTTCTTTGGGGGCAGGACCCCTTGCCCCCCCCCCCCCTGGGTGCGCCACTGGATAAGAGAACCGGAAAACGGTAACTGATTAGACAAAACGTTTCTGCAATATGTGGCATGATTCCACTGCAAAGTTAGATGCTGAATCCTGTCATACTCTTGGCGAGTAATCTATATATTTAAGTTGCTAAGCCGACTTTTGGGGCAGTCAGAAAGAGAAAACTACTGCATCAGTTTACTTCATTTTGGTCTTAAACGAAAGATTGTAATCTGTAGATTTGTCAAATTTGGTTTTTGTAACCTCCATTTCTATTAATGAGCGGTAATTTACAATTAGAAGAAATCAGCATGTTTAAATCTGGCTTTAGAAACTCACTGTTTCTGCGCCTGCTCAGTGACATGGTTTAATGATAAACACGTTTATTTCGAGGAGTCTCTCTAGATCTCTCTCTGCAATTTTTATTTTTATGAAAATTATGTTCGTGAAATATAAGATGAAACTTGATGGAAATTGTTTATTTCGCGCTGTTTAATTAGCGATAATTTACAATTAAAAAATTGCGTTCTGCACATGCTCAGTGACATTTTTAAATCAGGCTTTAGATACTCACTAAGCACGAGGCCACTTAGACATATTAATTTGATTCTGCGCATTATTATGATTTTCAGCACTGGGCAATGATGTGTTGAGTATAATTTGTGTATTAGTACACTTATTTACTATCTAGCCGTCATGTTTTGACGGGTACCAACTAGTAGTATTTATTATACAGTGGAACCTCGATCGATCGTTCCCCGAATCATCGTTTTTGCGTACTATATGTGTCGTTTATTTCATCCAGTCCTGATGATAGTATTTCGTTGTTATGTTCCCGCACCCATAGTTTTCCCGCATTTATCGTTCAGTGCAATCGGTTCCTTGGTAAATGATAGATCGAGGTTCCACTGTATACGGTATTTTTCGGACCATAAGACGAAAAATACTTTTTTTACATAAAAATATTTTGTAAAATACTTTTTTACCTTAAAAACTAGACTTAAAATTGGGGTGAGTCTTATGGTCCGAAGGTAACATTCATTATTATTATTATATATATATATAATAGCCGCTGTCTCTGTATAACACTTCCGGGCTGTACTCATCTTTCAATTGAAGCCCTCAGTAAACAAACAGCCGGTTAGGCTTAATTTTAATTTCCGATATGGATCAGAATTTTTTCTTACCTAAAAACTAATATCTTCTCCATCAAATCATGTTTGTTCAGCCTATTTTTCTATAAAACATTCAGAACTAAAAAAAATTGGAAGCTTTTGGCTGTATATTTAACAGCTTTTAAAAATCTGTTTACTTTTGCGATGAATTCTGAAAGTAAGCAGACTTGAATGTGAATGAATCAAGTAGCTCAAGTATTCATATCGCGTAGTGAGCTGTAAAAAAATGGATGGCAGTCTACTATTCCAATCGCATGAAAAACTAAATAAATAAAATATAACGAAAGGGTTTGCTTTTACAAGGTGTGGATTAAATGCAATATTGTTAGATAATTCGGGATATTTTTTAACTTTCATATACTTTTTCCATTATGACGTCAAAATGACATGTTGGATGGCAGTCTACTACTCCAATCGCATGAAAAACTAAATAAATAAAAAATAATGAAAGGGTTTGCTTTTACAAGGTGTGGATTAAATGCAATATTGTTAGATAATTCGGGATTTTTTTAACTTTCATATACTTTTTCCATTATGACGTCATCATTAGTATTATGATGTCAAAATGACGGGTTAACTTCTAGTTTTTTATATTCATTTTATATATATATATATATATATTTAAATCTTTATTAAGTAAGAAATTGAAAATATCTTTATATACCTAACAAAATGCAAAATATTCCTTTCTAAAAATCCTTCCATATTTGAGGTGCGTCGTATGGTCCGAAAAATAAGGTAATATAATATTACCTAAATTGCCATCCTTCATACTCCAGTTCTGCTATTGTAATATGTTTCTGTTATTGTAATACGTTAGAGCAGTGGTTCTCAAACTGTGCGCCCCAGAGCTTTTCCAGGTGCGCTCCGTATTATTCCTAAAAAATCTATCCAGATATGAAAAGCAAATGTATACTAAGTTACTATATTATACCAAGTTACTATAATACTAAGTTATAATACTAAGTTACTATATTGATCCGCAAATTTTTTACGCGTTTAAAACACGTAACAAACGTGGCTGGAACGGCATGTTAACACCGGCACTAGCTTTCATCACGTGGCAACTGGCAGTGTTGCATAACAGGTGTTGGTGAGTGGGCGTGTCTTGTGAGCTGCCGTCAAGAGTAAACGTATTGTGCCTTTTACAACTTTCAGAATAACTACTGTTGATATAATTGTCTTTGTTAAAAATGATTCACCCATAAAAATGGATAAGTTTCTTAACCAATTGCTTCTTACCAAGGCTCAGAACTGATCGCACAAAATATGAAAGCTCATACTTTGGGTGAGTCACTTATTTTGCCTGCTTGCCAAAAGATTGTCAGTACGATGTTAGGAAATGAAGCAGCTATATAACTAGACAGACTAGAAGCAGCTATACAACTAGATAAGCTAGAAAATAAGCTAGATACCTCTGTCCAATGATACTGTCAACAGGCGTATTTTGGAAATGTTTTCTGATATTGAGAAAAATATATGTGGTAATAAACTCCAATGCACTGCAAGTTGACGAGTCAACCAACATTACCATGAAGGCGCAACTCATAGCATTCATTCGTTTCATTAACGAAAATCAGATAACAAATCAGTTTCTTTTTTGCAAAGAATTAAGCCGGACTACAAAAGGTGAGGACATTTTTAACATCCTGAATAACTAACTACCTTGATAAATGGCAGTTATCGTGGGAATCGTGTGTAGGCTTTTGCACAGATGGAGCTCCTTCTATGATAGGCTGCAACAAGGGTCTTGTATCTTTTATAAAGGAACAAAACGAAAATGTTATTGTAATTCATTGCTTCCTTCATAGAGAGGTCTTGATGTTAAGAACACTAGGAGAGGTTTTAAGAGAGGTCTTAGATCAAGTTGTTAAAATGGTGAACTTTATTAAAACAAGACCAGTTAAATCCCGCCTATTTGAACAGATTTTGATCAAATTATAACATATTAGTCCTATTTTGTGTACAGTGCGCCAGCAAGTATCTGTGGTATTGTAAGTGCGCTCAGACTGTATAAAGTTTGAGAAAAACTGCGTTATAGGATAAACAAAGATGCAGAAATGAAAAGCCAACAATGGGCGGATTTCTGCATCTTTGTTTATCCTCTAGCTCAGTGCTCCTTAACCGCCGTGCCGTGGCACACTAGTGTGCCGCGAGATGATCTTGACTGTGCCGTGGTGATTTTATCGATAATAATAATAATAAAAAATTAAACACCGCATTAGTTAGAAATTTCTCTAAGTAAAATATTCCTCTAACTTTTTGCTAATATGTAATTTCTCTGGATCGAAATTATACACAAACAAAAACATGTAGTTACCATACATTTTATGTATGCTCAAGCGTCATATTTATAGATTTCAGTTAATCCACAGATTTCAGAATTATAGATTCAGAATATCCATAAATTTCTGACTAGGCCATTGCAATTTTGCTCCCTTTTTCGAAGACATACTTATGCGAACAAAGTTTTTCGACGCTGGTTCTAATTAAAAATGACAAACGATCGTGTGTAAAGGGTTTTAACCATGAACTTCGGGTAGCTCTTTCTAATATACAGCCAAATATAAAACGTACATATGTTCATCAAAACAAGCTCAAATATCTCATTAATAAATTAGTTATGTTTAAATTAACTTGATTTATCAGGCTTAAGTAAAGACCAAAAAACAAATTTTCATATAAAAATGTAAAGAGAAAATATTTTTACTTGTAAACTATAACTTTATATTTTTGTTCTTGTGTTGGCGTACAGTTCAAAACGATTTATATAAAATCGTTGATTATAATTATCTTGATACATAGAGCTATTTTATTGCGTTTTTTATCTATTAAAACATATACGTATTATTGCAATTTATGTATTTGCAAGCTTTTACTTGTGGTGTGCCGCGGAATTATCGAAAAAACGTTATTGTGTCGTGGAAGATAAAAGGTTGCGGAGCTCTGCTCTAGCTGATCAGGTTTGCGTTACCGGTCATACATTCCTATGTGATTTTGTTTTGTTTTGAGTTTTCTACCTCCTCCAGAAAAATGTGATATTTCCGACCATCCAGTGGAGTTGGTAAGCGGTATGGTCCGATTAAGTAAACCGCGTCCTCCAGCGTCAGGTTTTTGCTTTCGGATACACGTTCCTATGTAAATCTTGTTCATCATATGACAGACCAGCATATTAAGTTTGTCAACGACCTTTTCAGACACCCTGTATATAAATATAATTTACCTAAGTTTTCCTTTTGCAGTTTAAATAAGTCTATGCAGAACAGTAATTTGATGCTGGTACCCTGAACAGAAGAATTTATTTTCAGCATACATAGGTAAGTTATAAGAAGGGGTTACAAAATTTTTTTAAACCTTTCTTAGACAGGTTACACAAAGAAATAGGTAAATAGAGGTTATATGAACATACATAGCTTATTGAAGGAACATAAACTTTGCTGAAAACCTTTTTATAAATTAACTAAAATTTACGTTTGTAACTACGTACACTCTAATAAACTGCACGCGATCAAAAAAGCAGATTGTTCATCGATAACAACACGGATTCTCTTCCGGAAACATTTCTTGGCATTTCCACGGGTACAAGGGCGTGTTTATTTTCCTAACTCTTTTACACTACCGAGTTTATTTTTGAAAATTCGCCTACCGTCAAGATTTCTACCGAGGCTGCAATGCTCACTGTTTCCATTACCATTATAACAGATAAGATAATTTTTCCCTGCCTCAAAACTTGGGAATCAGTCAGGGGGTACGGTTTGTTTGGATATTTGTATTGGGGGAGAATCTCTGCTACGTATGTTGCTTGTTTTCATTACTCGTGAGTATAAACGCTTTTATTTAATTATAAACTTATTTGCAATTCATTACTAGTTATGGCTGATGTGTACTAACCCTACTGGAGGCCAGGTGATGGCCGAATGTCTAGGGCGTTGGCATTCGGTTCAGATCCTGTGGGTTCGAGTCTGTTGGCATGGGTGTTTGTAGCCGTTCGGAATCGACTTTAAACTGTAGGTCCCGGTCAAATTAACCCTCGTGTAGCAAAAAGTTGACAGTAGCGCTCCAAACCAAACCAAGCCAAATCCTACTGGATTCGCTCACCTTGGTGTTAGCCTATGGAGAAAATTTGTCCACTAGTTACAGCTACATAAATGCTGATAACCTAATAAAACTGGTATTTTCAGATAGCGTGAACTTTTCTGCACCTTTAAACAGGATTCATTTTATAAATTTCGCCCACCAAAGGAATTTAGGAGCGTTTAAAACACATTATACCAGATTTCCCCCCCCCCGGAATAATTCATATTTTAAAATATTATTTGCATTTTTTTAAGGTGACTGCCTACGTTGAAAATGTCATTTTTTTTTCATTTTTTGACTATTTTGGTCAATTTCATTTTTTTTGCAAGAATTGTGAAATTCAATCTTTTCTCTTTTCAAAACTGTTTTGATTTTCATTCTACATCAATTAGAAGCAGAGTTTTGGCTATTTAAAAAAACATCTTCTGCTACAAAATTGAAGTGACAAACAACTTTAAATGCGTTTTTCTCAGAATTATATTTTTTAGCACAAATATCTACGGTTATCATGATATCTCACATAATAATGTATATAATTTGATAGCATTTTCAGGAAATATTTCAGATGCTATTGTTAATGAAATGACGCACAATAATTGGTATATAATAAATAGTTATTTATTTGGGGCTGTTTTTTTAAGGAAAGGAATGACGAATCTGGGAAAATTTTCATATTGGAACATAAAATTTTCGTGTATTATTTTTGCATTTTAAAATTTCTCTTAGATTGTGGGTCACTTCGAAGATAACTGTCATATGTATCATGTATGAGAAGGAAATTAAAATAGTAGCATTAGGATTTTGTGGGCGTTTTAGCTAAATTTCATTAAAAATTACTTCAAATTGACCAATTTATAAAAACGCATGCTCTTCACAGGTAAGTGTTTGTTCCTTTTTTTAATATTTAAGTGCTATTTTACCATAAAAAGACCAAAAAATCCTTTAAAAACTTTTTTTTTTTTTTTAAATTGACTCCGAACGTAGGCAGTCACCTTAAACGAAAAATGGTGGATTTACACCTTTTTTTCCGTAATAGAGAAAAAAAGGTGTAAATCTTTTTTCTCTATTACGGAGTACAATTTGACAGTTGCTGTAAACGTGTAGAAGGTTTCAGGTCGGAGTTTTCCAGCCTTTATCGAATCGCAACCCCCTTTAATGGTTTTCACGCATCCTGCGACCCACCCCCCTTATGCCGCCCTACATACTTTCTTTTATAAAGCCTTTTAAGACGTGGAAAAAAACACTAAAATGCATTTCCTATAGTTTAATTCCAACTTAATGTTTAATTCAACAAAAATGAAATTAGTAAGAAAATCGAGAACATTAAGAAACAACCCTTCAGTCAAAGGTGTGTAAAAGCAAGAACAGCAGAATCGCAACAAAAATAATGCACCTACCGAAATGGTTAAGAATTGTAAAACTCTTTTAACTACATAAAAATTTCTTTACTCTGTTGGGGAAACTACAACAGGAATGGCGAAATATTGCAGCACAGACTGATGAAAGACAAACTGGCGGTTCGAATTTGTGTACTGTACGAACTGAGTTTGAGTTTTGAAAGCGAGTTTTTCCTGTAAAAAATATCACTGCATTACTGTTTCGTGGTAAATAAATATCGACTCATTTTATCGGGGAAATTCGCTAAAAAGTTATTAAAATTGAATAAAATTGTGGCGATTCCCCCCCCCCCCCCAAGAAAACACCTCCCTACCCCCTTAAGTTGGAAACCCCAGTTTCAAATAAACTCGCAATTTTAAAAAAATTATAAATAAATAAATAAATAAATGACCTTCACAGACGCATCATTGAAGGTAAAATAATCATCGAAGTATAAAAATTCTAATCAATCGTTATTATATGTAATTTAATAAAATTTCTTCCAATAACTAAATAAGTCACTGGAAGTAATTTTATTTTTGAGTTGCTTCCTATTGGTCAACAGAGGAGCATGACGCGCGTGCGCGTCTCTTCTATTGATGATGTGGACGGATGATGCAATCCTTTTAACCTTCCGTAAAAGAGCAAAGCGTATACAGAGAGGGAATTACGAGTAGCGGGAACTTTGGGGACGTT
Source organism: Dolomedes plantarius (assembly GCA_907164885.2). Classification (NCBI taxonomy): domain Eukaryota; kingdom Metazoa; phylum Arthropoda; class Arachnida; order Araneae; family Dolomedidae; genus Dolomedes; species Dolomedes plantarius. The sequence continues at coordinate 201,668,700 of OU015490.1, read as the reverse complement.
TATTTTTAGACATCACCTACACAACCGTATCGCGAGTGGAAAAAGAAAATCCCCATATCAAATCGCTCGGACAGGGTTTGCATCGGAAGGGCTTTCCGGAGTGTTTATCAGACACGAGGTTGTTTGGAAGGGGAAATTCCCTACCGTCCGAACATATCTGTCTGCACCTGCTTTGATACAGAGGATTTGGGAATACCGCTCGAACGTTTTTTCGCAGAAGTCAGTAAAAAAAAAGAAAAAATCTACGTGACACCATCAGCGTTGTTTAGGGCGGAAATTTCTTAATTAAACTTGTGTAGATACGGGAGAAAAAAAAAAGATTTAGTCATAAATTCAACGTTATCTTTTCTTATCAAGAGCGGATTTGCTTAAAGAGTTCGATGATGAATATAAATTTCGTTACGGCGCAGCTGAAAAAAACATTAATTTCGTATGTTAAAAAAATTATCAACGCACTAGTGGCTGGTTGTTTTCCAAATGGTCGCTTATTTTGTATGATCGTTTTCCCTCTTGAGTCATGTCCAGCGTGGCAGGCACTTTGTTTACTACGACATTAGCCCATCCAAACCGCAAATTTGTTGGCTTCTTTATTATAGGAGCACCATACAGGTGAGCCAACATAGCTCCCTAATGTAATCCTTGTCCTCGAACAAGCGCGAATCGAACCCACAACCAGGGCGGTTCCTTAGGTGAGGTGGCGAGGCGACCACCTTAGGCATAGGCGTAGCGTGCTTCTAATTTTTTTTTTTTTTTTTTTTTGGGGGGGGGGGGGCACGAACTGAATTCAGTCAGGGTCCTCCTCAGCGCATTGACTGCCGGACGGTCCTTAAAATATGAATTGTTATGATTTTTTAAAAATTGAATAACAATAGAATTGATGGTTGAGTGGTATTCAAAAGTTATACAATGAGAAAAATAAATATAATATAAATAAAATGAGAAAAAAAATAATAGCATCGAATTTTTGTTATGGATCATATTGTTAAAAATTATGTTAAGGCTAAAGACATGATTGGAATCTTCATTTTCACAGTTTGAAAAAGCGGAAAAAACCAACTTTCTTAAAAGTTTTCCACAATTTTCAGATTTTAACTTAACTTCTATAAACGTTTTAATTTATTTCAAGTTAAGTTGTGGGGGGGGGGGGGGGCAGAGACGTAGCGAGCATAACTGGCGCCCGGGGCACGATTCCTTTTTGGCGCCCCCTTTCCGAAAAACATATAGTAATATAATACAGTGATTTCCGCTTATAAGAATCACGTTTGTTATTACTGTTTTTGATTCTTATAAGCAGTTGATTCTTATAACTACTGATCACTATAAGCGGTGGTTACTGTATATAGAATTGGTGAAAAGGACCACTTGGCGCCCCTGTGCGAGTGGCGCCCGGGGCATGATAGACCACCTTGCCCACCCTCGCTACGCCACTGGGGGGGGGGGAGGACTCGTTAAGTTGGGGGGGGGGGTGAAGACATTCATTACTTAAGAGCCTCTCTGAAAATTTTTGAAAAGGCGCCGATTTAAAAACTTGCCTCAGGCGACACATAACAGTTGATCGGACTGGCTCTGCCCATAACCTGGCGGTGAAGCCTGGGCGCCATTTTTGGTCTCCAAATCTCTCCATCGTTGCTTGCGTTTCTGTGGTTGCAGGACATCCAGATTTTCAGCTTTTATCCAGAGGCATTCCAAAAGAACCTAGGTAACAAGTTATTCCGCAGGAATAACAAGTTTCATATGAAATCCGACACAAATATTTTATGAAATATTGATATGTATTCAGTGGCGTAGCGAGGGGGGGGGATCTATCATGCCCCGGGCGCCACTCGCAAAGTGGCGCCAAATGGTCCCAAAGACAACAAGATTTTCCGGAGTGTTTTTCGGGGGGGGGGGGGGGGCCAAAAAGGTATCGTGCCCCGGGCGCCAGTTATGCTCGCTACGCCACTGTATGTATTCTAGTTATATGCGGGCATTGCTTAGTGTCAGTGCATTTGGCTATGCTCAGTTCGAATCCCGACGAACGCCGTTAAATACCTTCGTGTCTAGGTAGGATATAGGTACGTTATATCCATATAAAAGTGCGTCTTTCCACTATGTTAGTGGCTGGGAGAAGATGCAAGCCCTCCAGATGTCGTCCCTGGAAGTTCTCGATGGAAATTGCGGTGGCAGAGGAAGCAATGTAGAGCAGTGACGCACCCAGGATTTTATCTTGGTGGGGGCAGAGTTCAACGGATAAAAATATTTATAATGCAAATTTAGTATTCATAATGCAATTTCTATTTCTTTGGGGGGGAGGCAGGGCCCCTTGGCCCACCCCCTGGTGCGCCACCATAGGTGTAACATGCTTCTAACTTTTTTTTTTTTTTTTTTTGGGGGGGGGGGGCGAATTGAATTTAGTTTGGGTCCTCCTCCGCGCATTGACTCCTTAAAATATGAAATATGATTTTTTTGAAATTGAATAACAATAGAATTGATGGTTGAGTGGTATTCAAAAGTTATACAATGAGAAAAATAAATATAATATAAATACACTCATGGACAAAAAAATTAGCGCACCAAGAAGGAGTCGTCAAAATGAAACGAAATTTTACATACGTAATGAATACTTTGATATAAGTAAATGATAAGAAAATCAAAGAAAAAGGATAATTTATTTGAGAGAAAAAGACAAAAGAACGGAGGAGTTAATACTCCGTTGGACCCCCTCTAGCGCGAATGCACGATGCGATACGATCGGGCATTGAGTCATACAAGTTCTGTATGATGTCTTGAGACATTTCCTTCCATATTTGCTGTAACCTTGCCTCTAGTTCGTTCAAACTCGTGGGATACCAACTCGTCGTCCCAAATGATCCCAGATATGCTCGATTGGAGACAAATCTGGGGATCGGGCAGGCCAAGGAAGGGTAGTAACAGTGCGGAGACAGTCTTGTGACACCCTTGCCGTATGAGGCCGAGCATTGTCTTGTTGAAAAATGGCTCCTGGGAGCCGTTGCATGAGTGGCAACACATGTGGTTGCAGGATTTTATGAACATACCGCTGGGCTGTCATGGTGCTACGGAACAATACTAGGGGTGACCGTGTATTGTAGGCAATGGCACCCCATACCATCACACCAGCCGTGGGAGCGATGTGTCGCTGTACAGCAAAATCAGGATTGAAGCGTTCACCACGGGCTCTCCACACACGAACACGATTGTCATCACTGCCGAGATTGAATCTGGATTCGTCGCTAAAGACGACCTGGTTCCATTCCGCTGCAGTCCAGTTTCCTCGTGCGCGGCAAAACTCCAAACGGAGGCGTCGATGGGTGGGCGTCAAGGGCAGCACACGTAATGGGCGCCGCGATACCAACTGTCCTTCAGCCAGGCGCCTTCGTATGTTCGAGAAGACACAGAGGCCCCTAGTGAAGGTGCTACCTGTGCCTGGATGGCGGCCGATGAAGCAGTTGGCTGTACGCGTGCATTTCTTACGATGTGGGGCGGTCTTCTCGACGACTGGTCTGTCGAGGGCGTCCTGAGCCTGGTCTTCGTGTACATGACATCTCTCGTGTCCACTGGTCCCAACACCTCCTCACAACACAATCAGAGCGGCCTAATTGACGAGCTACTATCCTAGCTGACCACCCAGCTTCCATCATCCCGACGATTCTCCCCCTCTCAAACTGCGACAACTGCTTATATTGTCTTCGAACACGGCGTAATGGCATGTCTATCTCAGCTCTTCCTTTGTAAATGATTCAGCACACTCAAACAAGCTTTGGTTACCTGTTTTATACTCCACAGAGTACGATGTTCAACGCCCTCTACCGGCTATACGTAATGCGCAACCACGCTGCATTTCTAATCATTTGCATATCTCCCCGACATGTACCTTCATTGCAAGTTTCGTTACGATCCCGCAATTATTTCTTGGTGCGCTAATTTTTTTGTCCATGAGTGTAAAATGAAAAAAAAATAGCATCGAATTTTTGTTACGGATCATATCATTGTAAAAACTATGTTAAGGCTATATAGTATGCGACAGGTCTCATGTAAAGACATAATTGGAATCTTCAGTTTCACAGTTGGAAAAATCGGGAAAAAAATCAACTTTCTTAAAAGTTTTCTACCATTTTCTGATTTTAACTGAACTTCTAATAACGTTTCAATTTAGTTCAAGTTAAGTTGGGGGGGGGGGGCACTTTGTCGGCCATCGAGAGAGAAGTACAATCTTTAGAGGTACTGGCGCATGCTACTCAAGAATGAAGAAGGATGAATAGATATGTTGTTGATGTTGTTGTTTCTAATGTCCCCTTGTCAGAAGTTTCAGATCAAGTTCATATAGGCCTCGGGTCTGATTCCGTATTAGCTAAATGCCACCTTAATTTTGACCGAGCATCCCCAAGGGCGACATTTGGGGGGATCGCACCCTCTCCGACCTAATAGAGGGACTACCCGGTCTACGGATTTAACGTGCCCATATACGGCATAGACACGGTATTTAATGGCGTTTGTCGGGATTCGATATGAATAGATATTCCCCTCAATAATGAATAGGTATTTTATGAAAAACGAAATGATACTTAAGTTCGGATTAAGATTAGACAAATGTTAGGTTTTAGTAGGAAACTGATAATTTTATACAAAAATCAGGGGGCAAAAGCTACTTGTCATTACTTCAATTCGCACCAATTACAGAAAAATGTTTCTTCCCCTCACTATCACTAGCTTTGAGCTAAAATGCTGCCTGTTAGGGATGAGAACCATAGAAAGGTGGTCATTCAAAATCACATGCTATAAACGGAAAATAATTATTCTTAAATTAATTTGTTGTAGAATATGATCCGAGTTTATAACAGTATGCCTATCATTATCGAATTAACTCTTTGTTGTTGTTACTTATGCCCCTTGACCGACAGTAACATCGGATCAAGTCTCGAAGGCTATGGGCGATGAAGATGCGGCTCCTGTTTTGAATTAGCACCACAAGGGTCGGAGTCCGACTTGGCTAAATGACCGGTCCCGTAATTTTGAACCGAATCAAGTGACAAGACCGGAACACTTGACCCCGCACCTCCAGAGCTAAATTTGAGACCTTGGAGGACATTGTAGCCACGCCCTATTTTACGTGGCCCGCCCACCATTAGTGAACACGGCGGTAGATTTGCAGCGACGAGCATCGAACCAAGGACGTTCAGATCACTGGCCCGCTGCTCTTGCCAACTGGGCTACCGCGCCCACAATTAACTCTTTAAATAATCCATTCACAAGCCAAATCGGTTACGTCAACTTTTCGAAAATTTTGTGTCAAAGCACTTGATGGACTTATAACTTTTTACATTCATAATAAATTTCCCAAATAATAAAGATTAACACGTCTCAGTGACAACATTTTTGGGGTCATCGATTAATAAGTAACTTTTTCAGAAGCCAAACAAGTCAAGCCCATACTCTAATGTAAATCGATCTAGTAATGCAATTCAAACGGAGAAGCAAGTACTTGATGATAAAGGTCAATCGTTTAGTGTTGTTTCTTTACAAAAAAAGTAATATAAATGAGTTAGTTATCTTCTAACTGCTGCAGAAGTAAGCACTTGTGAATTATTAAACAGTTCAAATTTTTTTTCTCTAGTCACGAAAAAAATTTTGAAGACTGAATTGGATGATTTTTTACTTTGTTCAAGCAAGTCCTTTAGTGAAGCAAAAATTGTAATAATAATAACGATGACTCCAAGGATATCTTATCTTATAGATTTCATATGTCGTCAGATAAAAGCTACACATCCAATAATACACTCTACAATGTTTATTTGAATTTATATATTCAGAGGAATTTTAAAAAACAATGTATATTATTTTATCACTTTTCTCCTCTTTCTATTCCTATTTGGCAGGTGAGCTTCTCAAATACAGAAATATAGTCGAACCCCGTTATAACGAACTTCAAGGGACCAAACGTTTCGTTCGCTTTATTCGGTGGTTCGCTATATCCGAACCGTTAAGAAAAATGCTAGAGTTCACAAAATGTATAACTCATTAGTTGCAATGTGTATTCAATAATGATGTTTTAAAAAATGATAAAATCTATTAAAAATGATCATTAATGAATTAAATCGACTAAAAGCGATTACATTTAACTGACACAATACTAATTAAATTACGTACAATAGGAAAACGGCGGGACCAAAATTTTCGTTCGTTATATACAGGGTTCGTTATAACGGGGTTCGACTGTACAAACGGCAGCGTTCAGTAGACAAACAAAATATACACAACAAAGCTACCGTCACATGAGTTTCCCTTTCAGTCAAAAGCCGAAGAAAACGTTATAAAATATTATTATTGAAACATATTAGAATATATTGTACGATATAGTAAAATATATAACACATCTCAGGTAATACAAACGTAATTATTAAGCAGATATTTGAGAATGGAGTGTGAAAGCTTTCATACACTCCAGTCTATTCGGAATCTCGCTTGCCACTTGGTGATGCATAGTTTCATTCTGTCCGGTAAGAAGAGTTTGATTGCCGACAATTTTTTTCCTTCTCTTTTATCTATTCTTTACTCGTCTTCTTTCGGCATGCAAAATGACACTGAACTCACGAAATCAAGTGTTGGGTTTTTCTGCATTCTATTCGAGCTATTGTAACTCAATGAATCTGACGCGACGACGTAATTTCCTGACCGAAAACGTCGACTTTCAAAAGCGGCAGCGTATGAAATTACCTCAGTCTGTAAAAGAAATGTTGTTGTGAATAAATAGTACATGAGGGTTTTGCACAATCTGATTATGGAACTTGGACTGTTGCCATACTGTCAAAAATTGAGAGTGAACTTTTCCTGCCATATATTTTTTATAATGAACGTTCAAATCGCTTCGTAGCTCTCGACAGAAAATAAACATTATTTCAAAATCCTCACGTGACTTCCTTCTAAAAAAATAAATAAATAAATAAAACGTGTGGGGAGAACAACTCAGCTTCCGTTGTCACTTGTTATAGGATATGGCTGGGATGGGAAAAATTAGTCATTAAGAAAAGCGACATGTGTGTAAGAGAGTTGCGAGGTAAAAAGAAAAAGGTTTCGTTATAAAGACAATGTTTTCCCACGTCTTTGTTATCCCCTTTTTTTCTCTTTGTTGTTGTTACTGAGTTGAAGTAATTTTCCTTTTTTTTTTTACTTAACCTTTCTGTGACGAACAGAGAGCTCGTGGATTTGTAAAGTAAGCTTGAGTATTTCTAGATGTACAACAATCATTAAAATTCTGTTTCAGTACATTTTATGAAACGAAGCGCCACATTATGTCATGACAAAAGGTTTCTAGCTACTAATATTTCACAGTTTAACTCTCTGTTAAACTGTGACATTCATACGCGAGGCTTGTTAACAAAAATTCGTTGATACAAAAAAGTGCTGTTAAATGATGAAACCTTTTTAGATACTTCGTTTCTTTCAACGAGCTGTTCCACTATTTTTCTCGCTTATCTTTCTTAAAGAACACATCTTAATTAAAACTATTTGCTTTTCTATGTAATTTGAATTTCATTGTTCTCGTGTTCTGTATTTGGTGTGTGTAAATTAATAATCTTTAAGGACATTTCATGTGAGATTGACTTTTCATTAAGAACCATAGCGGTATGGCATTCGCCAACAATTTTACATTAAGGCTGCTGTGTACTAACGCTATTGGATTAGGTCCCTCGATGTTAACCCTCTAACGGTACGGTGCGGGTCGGTCCGACCTAAGGGTGTGTCTTCCTCCTCCCGTTCTCTCCCCTCTCATTGCAAGAGATAGAGTTGAAACGGAACCCTACTAGATCTACTACTAGACCTACTAGATCCTCCCTACTAGATATAGGAATAAGTAAATACGAGTGTCTTTGTTGAAAACCATTATTCATGATCAAGTCATTTTTAAAAAAAATTTTACTTTAGATTTTTTTATTTTTCATTTCGATTTTGAAGACCAAAAATGTCAGTATATATTATTTTTTACATTTTTGTGCTCGGAAAGTTGGTTTCACTAACTTCTAAAAGTAGGTCGACTAAATTACATTTTAGACCTAATATATACAACATTCTATGTAAATGCCAAAGACATTTTCTTTGTCTAGCAAAATTACAATTCGTTGGTTATTTTTTCTACACAAAAGGGTTTTATTTCATGTAAAATATTATCAATAAATGTTATTATACAACAAAAATGCTTATTGTGTACTTATTTCTACCAAAAACCTCATCAAACAGAGATCGGGTTTGATCTGACCCGACCGTACCATCTATTTCGTCTCAAACCACCGTACCGTAGGAGAGTTAACTTATGGCGAAAATGGGTCTACTATTTATAGCTACATAAATGCTGATAATCCAATACGAATGGTATTTTCAGATAGCCTGAACTTTTCTGCACCTTCCAACAGGATTCATTTTATAAATTCCGCCCACCAAGGAATTTGGGAGCATTTAAAACACACTATACCAGATTTTTACTCCAAATAATTTAAGTTTTAAAATGTTATTTGAATTTTTAAAAAAAACCCGAAAATGCCCCATGGTGTAAAATTTCTTTCTCTAATACGGAGTACAATTTCTTTTTAAATGCCTTTAAATCCAAGTCTGCAGTCCTTGGACAAATCTACTCCATAGGTTAACACTGACGTGAGAGAATCCAATAGGGTTAGTACACAGGAACCTTAAGTTTCTCTAATTCAAAATCAATCAGATTTTGCTGAAAGTAGGCTTTCTTTAAAATCGCGAATCTTGAATTAAATATTACCTACAATTTTCTCTTCCCTCCTCGTTAGGAGAAAAAGTACACGAAATGGTCTTTAAAAGAAAAAAAAAACCTATGTACAGCTATAAATCCTAAATTACTCAGCTTTTGGACACTGAACGTAGAACCCCATTAGTATATAAACTTGAATGGCTCTTAGCCCATTCCGCAGATTCCAGAGATAAGCATATTTGGTCATTTATAAATAATTCAGTGTTTATACATGCTTGAATTTGGTATCACTGCCATCCCTTTGTTCTCCGCCAATAAGATAAAAAAAATGCGATCTTATAGCGCAATGGTAAGGCATAAGAAAGTAGCTTTCGGAATCTGAAGAAAAATTATTTTATTTTTATTGTTAATGGTTTATCGTAGGGGAAATTTATATACACCAAAACTTCTTTACAGAGAGAATTCGAAATCTCCAAATGAATATTAACGCTAAAATCAGCATTCATGATCACCATGGTGCTACCGATAAAAAACTAGAAACCAAATACTTGACCAATGCAAATTTATTATCTCTTACCTATGCTTCTGGAACTGTGTACAGTCTGCGATTGTAGTGATTAGGCATGAAAAGCATGGGGACATATTCCCTCTCACACACATTCCAGCTAGATAGTCATCAGTGGTTCTGGAAGTTTTCAAAAAAAGTTGAAATCTCCTGTAATCTAGTAAAAAAGTTTTTTTAACAAAAAACTTTTTACTGGCCGTACGAAGAGTGCTGGGAACGCCCTCTTGCGGTCTATCCGAAATATTGCTTATTTATTTATGGTTGGTTCCATTACAAATGTATAGAATCCTAAATATTTCGGGAAAAATTAAAGAAAAATTTTCGAAGAAAAAAATGCGTCTTTAGGACAGAATATACAGGAATACTTGCATATTCTGTATATATTTATAAATACATATAAAAATCTATCTATAAAACTCTTCTTGTAGCTTTAAAACTAGTGATTTATATCATAGGGTGCATGTACTTCTTAACTTAGCTTCCTAAAATAAATACCGACTATAACTCAAAACTGATGTGTAATTATTTATTAATTTTTAAACAAAATTTACCAATTCTAGCAAACTAACAAATGTTGATCTGGCGAAATACGTTCCACAGATATCAGGAACTCTGCGGGCTGAGAAATGCAAATGCGATTATGCTACAGTAGATTTCAACAATTTGGGGAAGGCAGAAGGCAAATCCTAAACAGGATTGGATGTCGGTGATTTACCACTGTAAATATTGCGGTTTTTCAGCTGTTTCAGTATTGTTGACGATTTAGCAGCGGGTTTACCCTATAAAATTCCCCTAAACCACTTGACACATTTGTAATCTTTTGATTCACTACCAAGCCTGAGTGCGTGCGAAGACTTCCGTAGCTTGAGTAAAACACTCTCCATGGTGAGGTCGCTAGTTGCTAATTGAATAATTCAGATGCACACTAGGAGAGACGTATGGGATTCCCTTGCAGGAAACGACCTTCGCTACGCCTTTACTCACTTGCATATTAGTTTACGGTATCTCTGCTGTTGCACATTAGAGACGAGTTTCAGTTTTATAAATTATCGAATCATGCGGCGTAATTCTAATGCGGGTAAAGAGTAATTAGTAATTATGATTTGAGTCGTTCACTTGCCAAATCGGTTAAGTCAATAAAACAAAAAGGGGAGAAAAGTGATAAAATAATATACCGTCAACTGGGATAACTTTGGCCCAACAAACGAAAAAAGATTGTATGTGCTGTATCTAGACAAAGTATATATATTTATATATATATATATATATATATATATATATATATTTATATTTATACACACACACACTATATACCTATTAGCCACCTATTGCCCTTGCAATAAATAAGTGATAATCACTTTCCTTTGTCTAGATCAGTGGTTCCCAACCAGCATCACATATAAAAAAGTTGCCAAATAAATGGGGATTTTGAAAGCTATGTTCATTGAACTAGATGGGTCGAATATATGCGATGACTATCAGGTGTTGAATTAATCTTTATGTATTTTTATGTATTAAAATTAAAGAATTTGTTGAAGAAAAACTTACAAATCCAAAGACACTGAAAGCTGAATTTTCATTATTTGAAGCAACGAATAAAAGAACCCAAAACTTAGATTTTTTTATTTGATGCCCTGAAAACTATAAAACCAAGCTCAGTAGCTAGTGAACGAGTATTTTCAATTTCAGGCAATATTGTGTCCAAAATAAGAACAAGACTTAGCCACCGTTCAGTGCATATTTTATGTTTTTTTAAAATCCTATTTTCTTAGGAGAAATTAAAATTAGTGAAATAAATATAAATATTATTTGAAATTTGAAATTTTTGATTGAGTTTTCATTATTTTCTGTAAGTAATGTGTATTCCTTAATTTTTTTTATATTTTGACTTTGATATTGATTTCGTTTTTTGTAATTTTATATAAATTAAATAAAATATTTTCCCTACTCTATTTTTTTTTTTTGACAAAAATTCGAAAACCGGCTAAAACCGGTTTTTTGGAAATCTGGAATTCGAAAACCGGTTTTTCAAAAAGTCGGTTTTTGTATAAACCCTATTCTATACCCCCCATCCCCTCCCCTTGAGTGTGTGTGTGGGGGGGGGGGGAGGGGGTCGCACATTGTTCAATTTATGGCTAAGGCCGTCTGCACACGGAGCAACTCAAAGGAAACTGATAACCGACTCAAATCACAAACCAGTCCGTGATGAGTCGCAACCTATGTAATTGAATGGAGCCACGCACACGGCGCAACTGGTTACAAACCCGTCCGACGGGTTTGTAAGCAACGGTCCGACGGGTCGAAGCAAATGAAAGCAAAGTAAGTATCGTCTTTTGCCAAAGAAGTTTTTATTATAAAACTGTTTGACACCTTATTTAACAATATCATAACATACTTCTTAACATATAAAAAATATAATTAAAAATATGGGATTATAGAAAAATTAAAGTGAATTTTTACTTAAATAATTCAATATGATATAAATTTACTTCAGACTAAACCCTCCATTTTTTTAGCGAGCATTAATCACATTGAAATATTTCCTCCCAATCACATTTAAACGATTAGCCACGAAATTGTTAAGGTCTGAGATTGGTTAAAAATATTTGGAGGCGAGTACCGCTGAAACTGAGGGATGCAATGTGAACAAGACCTTAGTGTTTACAGCAGTGATTCCCAATCGGCGGTCCGCGGACCACAGGTGGTCCGCGAGAGCCTCGGGAGTGGCCCAGCACCACATATAAAAAGGTGCCAAATAAATGGGGATTTTGCATTTTCATTGAATTAGATGGGCCGAATATATCCGATGACTATCAGGTGTTGAATTAAAGTTTCTTAAAAGTTTAACATAATTATTTTATTATTAGAATATGATACAAAATAATTCTCATAATCTATGTATGTTTAAATGTTAGGGTAGCCTATGTATGTTTAAATGATTTAGGCTATCTAATTCTAAAGATTGGAAACAAGGTTGAAACAAAAACTGAGTATTAATACGTTAATCCTGTACCTCTTTTGCCTGAGGGATATTCTATACCCCCCCATACCCCCACCCCCGGAAGGTTCCCTCCGCCTCAAGTCAGTGTGGGTGTGGCGGGGATCGTGCATGGTCCAATTTCTGGCTTAGTGGTCCGCAGACTTCTACGGATCCTGTAGACCAGTGCTCCCCAACTTTTTTATCTCCGCGGACCGGTCGACGTATGATAATTTTACCGCGGCCCGCTCCGGAGGGGGGGGGGGGGGGCGTTGATTGTTTATATTTTAGATTGTTTTGATTTAATAATTTTAATTTAATTGTATTTAAACATGCCTTCAAAATAAAATACAGTTACACCAAAAAAATGAATATAAAGTGATTTAACATTTTAACTCACTAGAACGCTAAATCAATGACAAATGCAGCACAGTAAATAAATTGGAAATAATTTAATGTTCCTTGGGCGGTCCGGTACCATTTGATCCACGGACCGGTCCCGGTCCGCGGCCCGTGGGTTGGGGACCACTGCTGTAGACCACTGGTCTACAGGAAGTGTTCCCCTTGAATTTGATTGGTGTTTGTAATCCTTACTCAGAGCCCCTCCAATGGCTGCGAGCATGGGAAATCCCCTCTCGTCCCGGGTGAACATCATCCATCGGGTTTACCAGATCAAATTTCCCTATCCAACTCTTTCCAGAGATCGTCTGATTCATTAACCCACTCTGTTTAACGCGGAGACATGAAGTTTGAAAATATCAGCCTCTGGCAGTGCTCTCGCGAGCAATTAATTAAATGATATGGGCGCACACGTGTCCCGGCGAAAAGATGGGTTTCCCTTGGAGGAAACAGCCTTCAGAATTTATTCATGAGGGGACTTGGGAACGGTTTGTCCTCAGGCACCTCTGGGAAGAGTTTCGCTTTTATAAATTATCGACTGTTTCGCCAGCGGGACACGCTAACTCTTTATGCCGGCAAACATTTCCTGGTAACGAGAGGTCACGTAATAAAATGCCTTCAAAGAAAGCATTTAATTTTGTAGACATCTTAGAATCACAAATTATGCGAAAATTTGAATACGTAGGGGTTGCGATGTTTAGATCATACATCTTAAAATTTACTTATGGCCATCATAATGAAAATCCAAATGCTTCAAACAAGATGATATAGAAAAATATAAAAATTGAAAACTTAAATAATTATAGCATTAGTAATTTACATTTTTATCGTAGCATTCATGATTAAAGTTTTAGCCTTTATATATAACTATGAATTTTAAATTTATACAATTAAATTATTCATTTTCCGTAGACATTTTTGTTGTCATTTTAAATAAATTTTAATAAAAATTACAATATTTGACGAGGAAATTTTGCGCAGAGGGTGGTCTTTAGCCATTCGCCTCTTAGCCTTTAACCATTAACCATTTAGCCTTTTAGCTTGTATCATTAACAAAACAAAACAAAAATAACTATAGAAATTTAAATTTACACAATTAAATTATTTAATGTCTGTAGACATTTTTGTTGCTTTCATGCGATAAATTTAAATATTTAAACAGGAGCTTTTGCATGTATGGTTGTCTATGTCCTACACTCTCAGTATGCAAGTTGGTGTATTACGCATCTTGATTTTCTACTGTAGCCAGATGCAGTCTCCATTCTTTATCCAATGTCCGGTTCATTTGTAGCAATTGTTTGTTTGTCAAATAACAATGGTACATAGCAGACATGTCAGCTGACTCGGGGAATTCTGAAGTTTTGTCCGATACCAAAATTTGGAAGAACTAGTATCTGGAGAGAAAAAATGCGAAAACGAACATTTGTAAATAAATAATGAAATTAGAACTACTGATAAAAAATTTAGAAATCAGCACAAGCGGAGAAAAAGGAAAAAGGAACCAATTTCCAAGAATTCCCCGTAGAGAGAAAACATGTATACCGTATACCGGCTACAAAGTAAACCACTGTATCCGCCATATCAAAATTCCACGAAGATGCGTACATACCTTTTCTAGATCTCAGGGGTCTCCCGTTTGAAAACACATTTTTGTAAGCACTTTTAAGTTACGACTTGGTGTCCCGTGCGACCCTTTCGCATGCGATTAAAATATGATAAATTATATAACGAGGTTGGTGGTTTGTAGTAGGATGAAAGAAGAACCGGTTCATTTGTAGCAATTGTTTGTTTGTCAAATAACAATGGTGCGTAAAGATAATACAAAACCGATCACAAAACGCCTTTGTTCACAATATTGGAGGTGACGCATAAGACAAAACAGGGGAACACGAGATATGTACAAAATCTCTTTGTGCACACTATTTGACAGTGCCGTTTCGACGATTCAGGGAAAGAATTTTAGGGCCAAAAGTCAATTTTTCACTTATTTTTAAACAAACAATAATGTGTCATTCAGAATTAACAATTCGCCCAAAGCGGAGAACTTAATCTTTAAAATGGTACCTCATTTATCGATTTTGGTTAAGTATGAAGGGAGGGAAAGGGATTGTCACAAAAAATCACCTTCTAGAAATAATATATATGGCTTTTCCACGTAAAAAGAATAATATTCACCTACGCGGATGTTACCAGTAAAAAAATCATTAATTAAATTCCAGAATCATAATAAAAGCAAACGATTTTTAAATTTAAAAGTTCAGTGCGATTGAAAATAAGATACAAATATATAAACGACCCAACCTTTCGGTTATGCGTTTAAAAAATAAATAAATAAATAAATAAATAAATAAATAAATAAATAAAAAATAATAATAAATAATAATAAAAAATAAATAAAACTTAAGGGGGGGGGGGAACTTATGCTAATTGTGTAACACACAACGAAATAGAATATCTATGAAATCGGATAATGAACAGCCATAAGGGCCATAACTATTTTTCTTATGGCTCTTCTACAGTAATAATCATTATAAAACCTATTCTTATTCCAGATATCAATATTGGTAGGTAAGCTTCTGCGTATATTATTAAATTGACTGCATACTATCATACAGTGCTCCACCGATTGTTCAGCACCACAAGAGCAAGTGCTACTTTTTCCGTGAAACCTGCTTTGATAACTACCAAATGACCCATGTCCAGTGATTGCTTGGTTTATGTAAAAATCTCCACTTAGCCTGTCAGTTTTAACTTGAGGAAAAATTTCTCTTACTCTAGTTCCAGCGATTGAAAATAAAAAGCTAGCGCGCGCGTGATATAGGGGAAGAAAACTTGTTTATAATGTTTATACTTAGATTTTTAAGCAAACAATAAGATGTGTAACTCTAAATTAACAATTCGTACGAAGCGGAGATCTTAATCTTTAAAATGGTACCTCATTTATCGATTTTGGTTAAATATGAAGGGAGAAAAAGGGTTGAAAAAAAACTTTTAGAAATAATATATGTAGATACGATATCTACCTAAATAAGAAACGAACGCTCTAGAGACAAATTTTGACCAGATGATTTCTTTCTTTCACGACTGGAAATGACCTCCCCTGTCCTCATGAGCATGAAAATCGGTGTTTATCTAGAACATCTTGAGCACAAAATAAAAAGAAAGAACCTTATTACCTTATTTAAGATTTGGAGATAAGCATTTATGACAATCTCTCATGAAGTATTTGTTGTTTAATCACTTGAAATATTCACAGCCTGTTGATATTGGCACTACATTGCTTTTGATAAATCTGGCTATCTAACAGAGATTACGGAAACGAAACAGCTTATGTACTTAATTTCAGCCCCCTAAACGTTGTATGTTGACAGGACAGTTTAAAACACGGATCAATCCTTCAAGGTATTATTTTTCCTTGTTTCAATAAGGAGCTGGAAGAATAATAAAATAAGCCTAAAATAACCATATAAACCTAGGCCGATTGCACAGCTACTA
Organism: Dolomedes plantarius; assembly: GCA_907164885.2. Taxonomy (NCBI): domain Eukaryota; kingdom Metazoa; phylum Arthropoda; class Arachnida; order Araneae; family Dolomedidae; genus Dolomedes; species Dolomedes plantarius. The sequence goes on along the minus strand of OU015490.1, from coordinate 201,652,554 downwards.
CGTACCAAGTTATGTGTTGTAACGTCCTCGGTGGAAAAATGAGACACACGAGAGACAATTAATTATATTACACAGAGCTTGTATTTATCACATAAAACTGTACACTATGTACAAGACAGAGAGTCTAGGCTCCTCTGCATATGACAGGTTCTATAGGAACCAAAATATCGTTTACATTAACAGAGATGTATCTCTCCACTTGTAAAATCGGGAGCCGAGAGAGGAATTTTCAGGCCTTCGGTCCGCAACGGCGCATTCCCGCACCGTATTCGACGGACAAATTCGAGGCTCAATATACAGCCACCTTCTCTCTTTGCTTCCCAAAAACTCTCTCCTTCTTGTCTTTTCAGCCAGCTGGCCGGGGGGGGGGGTTGCAGGAGCGACCCACGATCGTTTCTTGGAAACGGGAAGAATTCGTAAAGGGATGGGCTTTGGTTGGGTGGCCCCTTTTTACCCGAAAAGGGCCAAGACGTAACATTGTAAAAGACTTTAGGAGATAATATATTAACTTAGTAGCCGACAGGAAGAGGCTGAGATCGATCGAGAGCCATCTCTTTAGTGCACAGAGACACACAGAGATTATATATATACATATATATATATATATATATATATATATATCTGTGTCTGTGTGTTGTGCTATTTTATGAACGGTAAACGACTGACATGTCGGTCAGTTTCGTAAAACGGACTTCAAATGTTTGCAAGTTCGTAAAACGGACTTGCAAACATTTGTTTTCATCTATACGTACGTAAAGAAAATTTTAATCTACATCTATGAGTACAGTCTGTTTATTCCCTTGTATGAACATTCGTAAACATGTCCAGAAAGTTTTGAGGTTTTTCGAAAGCTAATTTTAGTTAAATGAGATTTTAAATTTAAATGAAGAGGAACAACAGCTACAACCAAAAAAAAAAAAAAAAAAAGCCGGTCCAATACACACATTTTCCCGGGCCTAAACTATAAGAAAAATAAATCTAAAAAGATCTTTTATCCCTCCCCTGTTCAAACTAGACTTCAGAATGTCGTTAGTTAAATTTTTACTTAATAAAACTTCATTGTACTATGTATTAAAAAATTCATAATCATAATCTTCGTGCAAAATAGGCTGTTGCACGGAGGGACAGAATTCCTAGGACCGGCCCTGGTGAAAAACCACGAAAACTGTATTGGAGAGTTGGACATTTATCTGGGGCTCTCTAAACTCAGACCCCCTTTAGGCAATCATACCCTCCATCAGTATACGCTCATATGGACACAAATTTTCGCAGGCTTCATACAGCAGATTTTAAGTTACGCACCGAAAGTTATAGTCTTTTCACTCCTAATAAATTTCCCAAATAATAAGGATTAACACCCCTCAATGACAAAATTTTTTTGGGCCATCGAATAATAATTAACTTTTTTTTTCAGAATCCAATCAAGTTAAGTCCATGCTCTAATGTAAATCATTGCGATAATGCAATTCAAACGCAGAAGCAAGTACTTGATGATAATGGTCAATCGTTTAATGTTGTTTCATCACAAAAAAAAGTAAAATAGATAAGTCAGTGACAGTCTAACTGCTGCAGAACTAAGAATTTTAAACAATTTTTTCAATTTTTTTTCTGTAGTAAAAAATTAATTTGAAGACTGAATTTGAAGATTTAACTTTAAACAAAGCTAATGAAAATAAACATTATGCAGCTTATTTGGATATTAAAATTAAAATTCAAGATAGCGAAATAAAAATCGGGATATATGATAAAAGATTAGATTTCAACTTTGAGGTTATTACGTTTGCTAATTTCCATAACAATTTAAACTATAAAATTTATTATAATATCTTTCACGCACAACTAAATAGAATAAAAAACATTTGCAATAACAGTGACGATTTTTTGGAGGCGTGAAACAGTTTCGAGGTAAACCCACGTAAGAACAATTTCCCCAATAACTTTTGTAATTTAAAAGTATTAAAAAAATGGTATTTAGATTCTGGTATATTTCAAAGACAATTAAGATAGGGTTTTCTGGTCTCACAATTTCTTTCAATACTTATTCCTATAAAATTTTAATTGGGTATGGCTGTGTAATTATGATGCAGTGGTGCAATTCTTGAGGTTAAAATTGCTGATTTTTAGTTATAATCGTCACTTCATAATTTATCGGGATAGGATGAGTGTGCCTTTTATATTTCTATCTTTTCATTCGTGTTCTTTTTAGAATTGTATGTTTCTTTTTGCGCTACAGAATCTTGCATTTATGGTGCGTTTAGCTCTAAGTGCAGGATTTCTGCTTATTTTCAATTGATTTGACTATCTATTTCCATGGAGTTCTCGGAATCTGCATCCTATTCAGAAAGTTTCCCCTTGAGGTAACTATTTCGGTTAGGCCTCCTGATGAAGAGACCGGTCAGTTGACTCCTTATATGGTTTAGTTCTTATACTGCTGCAGAATCTTGCATTTAAGATGCGTTTAGCTCTAAGTACAGGATTTCTGTATATTTTGTTTGACTGTCATTGCATTCTTCCTGTTATAATAGCTTTCTCTGTTGAATTATTTACATTTTACTAGTTATAATTGGATGTTATTACTTTTTTTTCACTTGCAAAGTCGATTAAGTCCCTTAGTTCAACAGCGGCTCCAGAGGGGGGAAGTAGGGACAATTGCCCCCCCCCCCCCAAAAAAAAAAAATACCCGGTGAATTTTTTTTTACATTGCCTAAAATTATATAATCCTAGACCTAATACTAAATGAGTTTAAATTTAAAATGAGAGGATGTTTATTTCTTACACACACACACACACTCATATATATATATAACCCTAAGAGCCAACGTTGCCCCCCCCCCCCCCCAAATCTCTCGACTGGAGCCGCCACTGCCTTAGTCTAGCAAAAATTGTAATAATAATAACGATTACTCCAAGGATATTCTATCTTAATATTTTTTATAAGTCGTCAGATAAATGCTACATCTGCAATAATAAATTCTATGATGTTTATTTGAATTAATATTTTCAGAAGAATTTTTTTTTTAAATGTGAATTATTTTATCACTTTTCTCCACTTTTTGTTTTATGGACATAACCGATTCGGCAAGTGAGCGGCAGAAATGGACTTAATAGAAAATGCTTCTACACTAATGACGAAATAAGGCAAACGTTTTCTAAATTTTATACATTATTTCTCCCCAAGATAAGGCTCCCAGAAACAAATATCTACCGAGAAAGTCATCCTTCATAAAAGACGCCATCATCATAAATTACTCTGCGGTTACCAAGTCGTCTGTGTCAAAAGCAAGCAGAGACCAAGATAGTTAAATCTTTTTTTCCCGACTTCTTTTCTTTGCCCAGCCCTTCGTGGGATTTTTCTTTTTTACCCCTTTTTCCTTTATCAAGTCATTTTGCGGTTTTGCAGGGTACTACACGGGTGATTCATTTGAAGGTTATTGTTTCGCATCGTGTTTCTTCATCTTTTCTTTCAGTAATTTTTTCCCTATCCGTTTCGGTAATAGCATCTCAATAGTTTGAGATTAAAGACTGTGATAATGAGATTTCAAAGAGATATCAGGAGGATGTGAACGTGAAACGACTTAAGTCGTAAGGAGGAGGGGGATTAATAAAATAGATTTACAACTGTTGAGATTTTAAATTGACATTTCACTCAGCTGTGATTTTTCCTTTTTCTTTCTCTCTCAAAGTCTTTAAGGACATAAGTGTCTAGGCGAAACGAGCCAAAGAGAATTTTCTATTGCATTTCCTTCTTACCTCATTTGGTTCCTTTAAAACAAAGATTCTCAACCTGGGGAGGCGAGAGTGATTTTCCTGGGAGGCGCGGATGGTCAGCAAAAATATGTATAAAATGCATATACAGTAAAACCTCGTTTACCCGGCCCTCGTTGATCCGGATCTCCGGATAATCCGGATCAGATTTATCGGACATTATTTTTGTTTAATGGTCACGTTAGATAATAATTTTTAACTATGATAGCAAGAATGTAACTACAACTACGCCAAATATTCGCTTTTTAGCTTGATTCAATGTACAATTCGTGCATAGAATGTATGATAAATTATGCTAATAAAATGCTTTTTCTTAAGTTTAAGAAAGCTTTACTAGACTTACTATTTCTTTGTGAAGAAATGATGTAAAAGTTATATATATATATATATATATATATATATATATATATATATATATATATATATATATATATATATATATATATATATATATATATGTATATGCATATGCATATGTATATCTATCTATCTATCTATCTATCTATATATTGTTTTAAATGCTCCAAAATTCCTTTCGTGGACAAAATTTATGAAATGAATCCTGTTGCAAGGTGTAGAAAAGTTCAGGCTAACAGAAAATATACCTTTTTTATTCGATTATCAGCATTTATGTAGCTGTCAATAGTAGACAAATTTTCTCCAGCGTTTAACATTGAGGTAGCGAATCCAATATGGTTAGTACACAGCAGTCTTAAGGCATCGTATCATTTGACACCGCAGATCTGCATGCTGTGGAGGATTTTGAACTTCTCTAATTTTCTAATCACTGATTAGCCAATGTGCATTTTTGAATAGTGTTTTTCTGCATATAAAGCAAGTGTTGAGTGCAACGCCTGCCGCATTTAAAAAGAGCGCTGCTGTCGCTGTATATGTACGGGGTGCGGATCCAGTTTATAATAACACCATGAGGGTCGGAGTCCGATTTAGCCAGGCGCCACCACATTTATGATCGAGCATCCCCAGGAGTGGTATCTGGGGGGAGGGGGGGACGTGCCCTCTCCCACCCTCTCTGACCTCATAGAGGGACTTTCCGGTATATGGATTCAACGTGTCCATATCCGATCTAGACACGGAGGTATTTAACGGCGCTTGTCCGGATTCGATCCGAGCACCCTCAGCACCGAAAGCCGACGAGATACTGCTAGGGTACCTCTGGTCCTATTTTAAAAAGGAGTGTGCATACTACGCTGTCGTGTCGTGAGGTGGGAAAATACGCTCTGGCTTGGGAACTGACTCGTCAGCTCCAAATATAAATGTCGAGTTGCCTGTCTTCAAATTATTTATTTTTTTGGGCGAGATTCGTATATTATTTGGGTTAGTACAAATTATTTATAATTAATAGGTATTTGGGTGCGTTGTGTTTTTTTTATTTATTTTCTTGAATACAACCCAAAATTCTAGACAGGTTTGCAACCGAACAGGTCAAATAAACTTTGCTTCTAAAACTAGGAGATAACTTTTTTCTTAAAATCAACTGTGAACATAAAGATTACTGACTCAATTTTTTATATTTACAAAAAAAAAAAACTAATTTACAGCACTAACTATTTACAATTTAACTCAAAAACAATATCAACAAAAAACTCAGTACACAATTTACTCATTTTTCTAAACTCTTAGCATTTCTCTTCTATTTACATTCAATGAGATGTAGATAATTAATCCTATACCTTTTGGATTCAGGGAGCATATAATTACTAAACTAACTCATAGCCAAGAACTCCTATTCATCAAAATTATCTTTACATAAACACTGTTCCCGCACTAATCTTTCATTTAGCTCGGTGGGGTCTGAACAAAACAAAATGATTTTCACTCACTCAGTTTGATGATGTCGCACTGGGACTCGGGTGTCGAAGCTCTGCTTATGCTTGGGGTATCGCTCCTTCCTTCTAGGTAGTGGGTGCGCTGCGTCTCTAGGCTGTCGTGGGTATTCTTCTACTCTTTTCAAAATGATGGGGCACTCATCAGGAAAATGATGACATCGACTTCTCTTGATCCAAAGTCACGCTCAATTCCGGGAAGACTCGACCAGATCTCCAACATTAAGGCGCATCCTCCCTATAACCCCGTCTCTATTCTCTTGCTCCAAATCACTCTCAGCTCCGGGAAGACTCGTCCGGATCTCCAATATTACATCGCATCCTCTTTGTCACCTCGTCTGTATTCTCTTGATCAAAAATAACTCTTAGTTCCGAGAAGACTCGACCGGATCTCCAATATTTAAAACTGCCAATCTTTTCATCACTTTCGATGCTAAGGCACTAGGAAAGATCAACCGGTCTCCGGAAAACGAAACCTCTTTCTCGTACTGTCGGACAACTCCCGGGAATACTCAACCGGTCTCCGACGTTTTGAAATTCCAATCTCTTCATCCCCCTGCAATGCTAAAGCACCGGGAAAAGTCAACCGGGCCCGCACGCAGAAGAGAATCTTCGAAAAAGTCTTCTATTTATTTATTTTTTTTATCACAAAGTCCACGCCTTCTCGTGACTCCTAATCCATTCAGGAAAGCTTTCAAAAATCCACCACTTAGCATCAATTTTCATTTCTTGGATTGGATAATCCCATACTTCATGCCCGCCTTAATTACGTCATACAACAGACCACCCAAAGTCCAGTCCACGTGTTTTGCGGTCTATAGGCCCAATAAATTCTTTACAATAGGGTATTTTACTTTAATGTCAAACCCTGGTGCCATCTCCTTATCTGCGTCTGGAATCACCTACCCCCTATCGCGCACCGCCGCTTTTAAATTGGCTGATGCGTACAGACGACTGTTCCGTCCTCTAATCAAAGGCGGCTTCCTAGCATTCTAACCGAAATGTGATGAAAACAGCCTTCGATCACTTTATCTCTCTAAAAATTTTAATTTTTCTTTCAAATCGAAAGCGCTTCATCACAATAAATTCCCAGATCTCGTCAGCAGGCGTCCGGCCGTCAGCTATGAATACGGAAGAAGAGCTCATCGAGCATTTGAAGAAATACCCTATTTTATTTGACCATTTCAACAAAGATTACAGAAATAAATATGCACGCAATGAAGCATGGGAAGAGATTGGAAGAATCCTGGAAATACCAGGTAATATTTAAATTTATTTACTAATTTATTGCAAACTTAGACCGTTTGATTGATTTAACCAATATTTCAAACACTTTAAAAACACGTTTATAAAATCAGCGTTTTCTTAACATTGTCATAGCATAAAATTTGGTTTCTTTAATAACTGGCGGTAAAGTTGGTTACTGATCTTGTAAAATGTAAACAAAGAGGAAGGGGTGATTTAACAATATAAACAGGTGTTCGTCCCCTCGGTTTGTTTTCGATTTTCGTCTTTTAGATAGCAAAATTAATTTATATGTGCTTATATTATTTACATTTATAAATACAGTATTTTATTTAAATTTTTCATGGCAAAAAATTATTATTTTTTTTTTATGAATTAGCGGCAACAGTTGGCTACTGATCTTGTCAAATGTAAACAAATGGAGTGTCCAACAATACAATATAAACAGGTGTTCGTCGCCTCTTGCTTTTAAACTTCCATCTTTTAAATATCAAAAATAATTTATATGAGCTTAGTTTATGTGTATTTATAAATTTATATATATTTTTTGATTGATAGTTACTTTCAATTAAATATTGTAGGCAGACGACGGTCTTCGACCAAAAATTACCAATTAGTATTTGAATTATTTGAATACTAGGCAGAAAAAAATTTCACTACAGGCTACTTATTTACATTCGTTAATAACTCAAAATTATAGCAACAAAAATGATAAATTTGTTTATAAAAATCAGTAGTAATAATGTTTACAAAAAATATTAATGGGCCATTCTGCCTTTATGAATGCTCTCCCATTGCCATGAACAGCTTGCAGTCCCTTCAGGAGAAACGAAGTATTTTTTTAACTTCTCCCTCACTAGTCCAGTTTCACGAACATTATTTCCACGAATCGCTTCCACATTTCGAAAACTTCTTATTTCTTCCTCTCTTACTTGCACTTGCTGTTCAAAAGGTGTAATTGTTTTACAACTTCTGAGCATGTTCTGAAGACAGCATGCTGCTAAAACTATATAATCATAAGTTTCCGGTTGAGTTTCTATGGGTTTCAGAAACACTCTCCATCTTCCTGCTAATATGCAAAATGCATTTTCTACTGTGCGTCGTGCTCTTGAATACCTGTAGTTATAAATTTTTTCTTCATCGCTCTTTACCGAATTCTTGCTATAAAGATGCCTCAAGTATGTTTTTAATGTGAAAGCCTCATCAGCGACAATAAATCGATCGGCCACTATTTATAGGGTCCACCCGCAACGATATGCACCTTGTGGGAACCAAAACACGTCACGTCAGCGTAGTCTGAATGCAGTTTTAAGGCATGCGTTTTAGGACTGCAGTCCACGACACGCCAGAAGATAGAGGAAAGGCCGAAATAGAATCCATGCAAAAAACACGAATCTCCAAAGGTTTCTGATGTCTACACAGTTGTAGAAAACAGAGGATTAACTTCTTCATTTCCTAATGTTGAAATAGCTTTACGGTTTTCCATATGCTTAATGATAACTAAAGTGACTGAAGAAGGGAGTTTCTCCAATAGAAAAATTTCAAGAATGCACACAGATCGATAATGGCACAAGATAGATTCAATTGTAAATGATATTCTAAAGGACTTACAATTTACCGATGTTTTAGAGAAATTTGTTTCGGAGACATTACGCAATGCAAATGTTGCAATTTTAGTTGTTGTTAATCTGTTCAGGCTGCTGTGTACTAATCCTATTGGATTCGCTCACCTCAATGTTAACCTATGGAGAAAATGTGTCCAAGGATTGCTGACTTGGATTGTAAGATTTTTTTAAAAATTGTACTCCGTAATACAGAAAGAAATTTAACACATCGGGGCATTTTTTGTTTTTTCTCTTTTTTATAAATTCAAATAATATTTTAAAATTTAAATTATTCAGGGAAAAATTTGTATTTTGAACGCTCCTAAATTCCTTTTGTGGATGAAATTTATACAATGAATCCTGTTGCAAGGTGCTGAGAAGTTCAGGCAATCGGAAAGTACTATTTTTATTTAATTATCAGCCTTTATGTAACTGTAAATAGTAGAAAAATTTGCTCCATAGGTTAGCATTGAGGTGAGCGAATCCAACACAGCAGCCCTAAACTGGTCTTGGCTAAGATGACTAACTCCTTCTCAACAGAAAACAGCAGGCAGGTCGGAAAATCTGTATTAGAAACATAAACTATGTATGTTCCCTCGAGTTTATAATTGTTAGGCTGAGAGGAAACGACCCTGGCTTAGAGTTGCTCTCCGCAGGAAACAATCAAAAATGTAGCAGCGAAGCAGATAGTTCTCGTGTCACACAATTCGAATCAAAATAGAATGATCCAAAATGAAATCCGTGGGAGACAAGAATCCGTTTTTACTGAGGTTCCAAGACTCTCTAGTTCACGAAACGGAAATTATCAAGGCCTTGTTTAGCCACTCCTGTGCCCTTGGCGGGGACAGAAATTCGGCGCCCTCTTAACACATGGAAAATTAATATTCTTGTCAATTATAAACTTTTTTTTGTCATTTGAAGTCGCTTTTATTGTTTGTACTTACTGGCGTCAATCTTCCCACTCATTGATTAGGAACTCTTGAGACAGCATTAACTTACTACCTAAGATTTTAATCCTAAGATTTCTGTTGAAATGTCTTAATATAGTAATTATACTGCAGTGGAAGACTCCTAACCATTTAGAATTTTTAAATGACTTTTTTTTATTAACAGAGTTAATTTTTTTAAAATTTTCGGTCCATTCATAAGCCAAATCGGTTAAGTCCACTTTTGAAATTTTCGGTAAAGCACTTGATTGACTTCTCACTTTTTACATTCATAATAAATTCCCCAAATAATAAGGATTAACACCCCTCAATGAAAAAAATTTGGGGGGGGGGCGTCCAATAATAAGAAACTTTTTACAGAAGCCAATCAAGTTAAGTCCATACTCTAATGTAAATCGTTGCAATAATACAATTCAAACGCAGAAGCAAGTACTTGATGATAACGATCAATCATTTAGTGTTGTTTTCATCACAAGAAAAGTAAAATAAATTAGTCATTTACAGTCTAACTGCTGCAGAAATAAGTACAGTCGAACCCCGTTATAACGAACTTCAAGGGACCAAAGGTTTTGTTCGCTTTATCCGGTGGTTCGCTATATCCGAACCATCAAGAAAAATGCTAGAGTTCACAGAATGTAACGTCTTGGCGTAATCGTCATTAGTTGCAATGTGTATTCAATAATGATGTATTAAAAATGATAAAATCTTTTAAAATGATCATTAATGAATTAAATCGACTAAAATCGATCACATTTAACTGACACAATACTAATTAAATTACGTACAATAGAAAATGTTGGGACCAAAATTTTCGTTCGTTATATCCATGAGTTCGTTATATACCGGGTTTGCTATAACGGGGTTCGACTGTACTTGGGAATTATTAATAAATTATTTCCATTTTTTTCTTTAGTAAAAACATAATTTCAAGACTGAATTGGATCTTACTACTTTTTTTCACTTGCCAAATCGGTTAAGTGCCTTAGTCACGCAAAAATCGTAATAATAATAACGATTACGCCAAGGATATTCTATCTTATAGATTTTATATGTCGTCAGATGAAAGCTAGGTCTGCAATAATACATTCTACAATGTTTATTTGATTTTATATTTTCAGAGGAATTTTAAAAAATAATGTATATTATTTTATCCCGTTTCTCCACTTAGTGTTTTATGGACTTCAACCGATGTGTCAAGTGATTGGCTCAATTGTACAATTAGAATTCACTTATGCCGAATTTCCTATAGTACGAAAAATCTTACCCGGATGTTCCCATCGGGACACGAACATTTTCCCTGTGGAGTTATATAATGATGATTGTTGCTGTGAAGGTGTCTTTTTTCCTCATATTATCCCTACTCCTTTTTTTTTCCTTTGTAGGCCAATCTATTTTGTCAAAAAACTATATTTCTGGGAACTCTTATACGATGTCTCAAATATCGCGAATATCATACCTGTTTTTTTCATACAATGCCTGCCATCCTTAATTTAGCAATACATATACAGTAAAACTTCGTTTATCCGGACTAACTGGGACCACAGGGAATCCGGATAATCAAAAATCCGGATAATCCGGGCAGTGACGTAGCGAGCAAAACTGGCGCCCGGGGCACGATACCTTTTTGCCGCCCCCCCCCCCCGAAAAACACATAGTAATATAGTATATAGAATTAGTGAAAAGGACCATTTGGAGCCCCCCTCCTCGCCCGGCGCCCGGAGCACGATAGACCCCCTTGCCCCCCCTCCCCCCCCCCCCCGCTACGTCACTGAATCCGGGTAATATAGGTAATAAGCAAAACAAAATCCTTAACTAAGCAGACTTACCGTTTATTACAATAAAAAAAAATATGTTTTGTAGCAAAATTACATAGTATTGTTTACAAGACATTAAAAATATAAAATAACTTTTCACATCATTTCTTAACAAAGAACTGGTAAGTCTAGTAAGGCTTTCTTAAACTGGACAAAAATAATTTTATTACCATAATTTATTGTACAATCTATGCAGGAACTGTACAGTGAATCAAACTAAAAAGCGAATATTTGGCGTACCTGCAGTTACGTTCTTGCTATCATAGTTAAAAATTATTATCTAATGTGAGCATTAAATAAAAATAACTACAAATCTGATCCGGATTATCCGGAGATCCGGATCAACGAGGGCCGGATAAACGAGTTTTTCTGTAATTAAACAATAATTACCTTTAAGAGGGAATTTATTGCAAGAAATAAAACATTTTAACAAAAATATAAATTTTTTAATTGTAATAAATTTGTAACTGAAAAGGGAAAACTTAAAAAAGAAAATTAATGGCAAGAATGTTTCTGCATCGTACACTCCAGTGCCCACAGAAAATTTGGCTTAATACTGCAGAACTAAATAAGTATACCTCAGCGGTTCGAAACTTAGTTTAATCGCAGCTATCTTTTTTTTTTTTTTTTTGATGCGAAAATCGGACATCTAACTTTTGAATTGTGGACATCACACGAAGATGTCAGCGAGGGAAAGGTAGGACATGGTATGGATTATACTACAAAAACATAAGAATAATAACAACAAAGGGGAATATGAGTCGTAGTGATCCTGTTTTAATAATAACAATTCGTCGGGACGTGCATGAAGCTAATATTTATGGTTGTACTGTGATCCAGAAGCCCCTAATTCCTGACACTGAAGCTGGAAAACGTGTCAGATGGTGCCACGAACACAAAGACTGGAGTTCAAGTCAATGGTAACGTGCCATTTTGTCGATTGAATTAAGCTTCCCATTGTTTCCTAACATTGGTACTGTATATTTTTGACGACCATTTTCGGAGACGTACCGTCCTGACTGTTTGGTCCACATTGTGAAGAGCTCTCTGGTGGTGACTCTCTGATGATGTGGGGGTGCTATTTCTTGGCCTTTTCGCAAGACTCTACAATGTTCATCAACGTCCTCTAAACATCGATAGTTCACGAAACCAATTTGGCGGACCACATACAATCTGTGCTACAGGCGTTATTCCCTAACGACCTTCCCCTTTTCCAAGACCATAACGCAGATCGTGCGAGGCGTGGCAACATGCGGTTTGAGGAGCATGGGGATGAGATTTATGTTGCATCAATTGCCTAGTTACCTAAGTTGCCTGACCTTAACGTTATGGAACGTTTGTGGGAACATGTGTAGAGAAAGGCTCGATCACGGTCTCCCCCTCCAACATCACTGGAACAGCTAGGACGTACGTTGCAGGATGAATGGTACCAGATTCCAATATGTTTTGTGCTGGACGCTTTCTCACTTCGAATGCGTGCTGCTTTTCAAGTAAAATATGGGTCAACAGTTTATTAATCATCAGAAACTGTTAGTATTTCCATTATTTTGATAGCCCCCTGTGTTCGGTACCAGAAAATTGCTTGACAATTAACCTTTCAATTCTTTACAGTTCTTTGCCATTAAGCTTTAACTGAGTATCCCAAATAATTTTAATTAAATTATCGAAATTCACGGCAACAAATCCTGTTGGTTTTTATGTGACTTTGAAAAATAAACTGTACTCAATAATTATCTTTGCCCTCCAGATTCCGGAAATGCTCTTAGAGGTTTTAAAACACAACAGAGATGATTTCCAGAATCATTGCGGAATTCATCTTCTAATTCCAATTCTTATTCCTGAAGGAAGGCTCAAAGAATAAAAAACAAAAAAAAATATTTTTTCCACCGATTTTTTATCGTTTTACTAAAAAACACCTTGTTTCATGGATCATTAGAGCCTTTGTTTTCAGAATCGTGCACTTTTTACGAAACAGTGGTCTAATCTAACGACCAACGACATAGAATGTTGACCGATCATTTATTATATTTTTCGGCTTACGCCTAATCTCTATAATTCGCTATAAACTTATCACTAATTTCCATGACGGCCCATCAGAATCTATTGCCAATGCTAACACATCAGCGTCCTCTCTTTTCTTTTTATAAATTTTAAATCACTTATCTGCAACTTTGCACACATCCGGTGGCATAGCCGTTTGGAATCGGCTTTAAGCAGTAGATCTCGGTCTAACTGAGCCGCCCACTTGCCAAATCGGTAAAGTCCATAAAACAGAAAGTGTAGAAAAGTGATAAAAAAATATACATTGTTTTTTTAAAATTCCTTTGAAAATATAAATTCAAATAAACACTGTAAAATGCATTATTGTAGATGTAGCTTTCTTTTATCTGACGACATATAAAATCTATAAAATAGAATATCCTTGGAGTAATCGTTATTATCATTATTACAATTTTTGCGTGACTTAGTAACATGGCAAGTGAAAAAAAGTATTAACATGCAATTCAGTCTTCAAATTATTTTTTGACTACAGAAATAAATTGAAATAATTGTTTAATAATTCACAAGTATTTAACTTCTGCGGTAGTTAGACTATAAATGACCGATTTATTTTACTTTTTTATGATGAAACAACACTAAACGATTGATCGTTATCATCAAGTACTTGCTTCTGCGTTTGAATTGCATTATTGCAACGATTTACGCTAGAGTATGGACTTAACTCGATTGGCTTCTGAAAAAAGCAACTTATTATTCTATGGCCAAATTTTTTTTAATCTATTAGTGGTTGATAATCCCTATTATTTGGAAAATTTATTATGGATATACAAAGTTAGGAGTCCATCAAGTGCTTTGACACGAAAATTTCAAAAATTTCAAAAAGTGAGCAACCGATTTGGCTTGTGAATGGCCCTCGTGTAGGGAAAACCTTTAGAGGCGTAGCGAGGGGTTGGGGGGGGGGGCAAGGGGGTCTATCATGCCCTGGGCTCCACTCGCAGAGGGGCGCCAATATAAGATCTATATATTATATTACTATATGTTTTTTTTTGGGGGGGGACACCAATATAAGGTCTATATATTATATTACTATATGTTTTTTGGAGGGGGTGTCAATATAAGGTATTTATATTATATTACTATATGTTTATCGGGGGGGGGCGCCAATATAAGGTCTATATATTATATTACTATATGTTTATGGGGGACAATATAAGGTCTATATATTATATTACTATATGTTTTTCGGGGGGGGGGCGCCACAAAGGTATCGTGCCTCGGGAGCCAGTTATGCTCTCTACGCCACTGAAAACTTCAAAGAAAAGAGAATCTTCCAGATAGCGTTCCAATTCCTTTATAAGGAGAGAGTTGTTGACCTGCCGAATTTACATTTGTCCAAGAAGATGAAACTATTTTTTTTCCTTTCATTTCCCCGCTGGCTTTGCGGATACGTTTGTTTACTCTTGCCAGTTCCCGTTTGTGGTTTTTCAGAGTTTACCTGATGCGTAATTCGGTTATTGTGGGCGGATAATTACAGCCCGAAATGGGTTATTAAAAAACACCACTGAAGTGCTGAAGACACGGAAGTGTAGAAAGGGGTGGATTTTAATTGTGCCATTTTCAGTATTTGTTTAGCAAAGACCGAATGGAAGGTTTGAATTCAGACGATGTTATGATTCATAGTTAAAACTTTTACAATGTTATTTAAAGCAGTCATGGGCAAAACTGTGGGTAGCGACCCACGGGGGGGGGGGGGGTGTCACTGAAAAAATTGGAGGGGTCGAGAATAGTCTGAGATAAATTAATATCATATTGAATTATTTAATCAATATGATATAATTACTATAAGATATAATTACAATATAATTTTCTATAATCACATAGTTTTAATTATATTTTTATATCTTAAAAAATGTGTTATGATATTGATAAATAACGTCACAAACAATTTTACGCTAAAAAAAGTAATTCAGGTAGTCTCTTCTAACGAAACTACTGCGGGTTATTAACGTAGGATTACTTATTGCTGCTTACCTCGTTGGTATGTATATATATATATATATATATATATATGTGTGTGTGTGTCTCAGTGTTAAAATTTTGACGCCTTTTGGTACTTTTCTGTTTAACTGTTTACTGCTTGCCCAAGTGATACACACTGGGTTTGGCGTGCTTCCAAAATTATAACTCGTGACGTAGGGCATTTTTCTTTCTAGAGCAGTGGTCCCCAACCCCCGGGCCGCGGACCGGTACCAGTCCGTGGATCAAATGGTACCGGGCGGCCCAAGGAACATTAAATTATTTCCATTTTATTTACTGTGGTGTATTTCTCTCGGATTTGTGCGACTTTGTCGGGTTTGTGCTAATTTATACCTTTGTAACAGAAGAAATCTTGTAACTATTTTAAATTAGTTTATTGTTTATTAAACATTTCAAGATTATGAATTATAATTGCAGTCATAAAATTGAAAATAAATGCGCTTTCCTGAAGGAAAGAAAAAAAAAAAAACAAATAAACAAATAAAACGAGTTTTTTATTGAACAATAAATAAACGTAACTTCATTTATACATCAAAATTATAATAACATCAATAATTAAATAAAAACAATCAAAAATATAAACAATGAACGTCCTCACTCAGCGGGCCGTGGTAAAATTATCAAACGTTGACCGGTCCGCTGAGATAGAAAGGTTGGGGAGCAGTGTTCTAGAGCAGAGCTCCGCAACCTTTTATCTTCCACGGCACAGCAACGTTTTTCGATAATTCCGCGGCACACCACAAGAAAAAGCTTGCAAATACATAAATTACAATAAATACGTATATGTTTTTATTAGATTAAAAAAAACACAATTAAATAGCTCTATGTTTCAAGATAATTATAATCATTTAAGTTTTATATAAACCATTTTGAATTGTACACCAACGCAAGAACAAAAATATAAAGTTATAGTTTACAAGTAAAAAACATTTTCTCTTTAAAATTTTATATTAAAATTTGTTTTTTAGTCTTTACTTAAGCTTAATAAATCAAAGTTAATTTAAACATAACTAATTTATTACTGAGATATTTGAGCTTGTTTTGATGAACATATGTCCGTTTTATATTTGGCTCTATATTAAAAAGAGCTACTCGAAGTTCACGGTCAAGACCCTTTAAACACGATCGTTTGTCATTTTTAATTAGAGTCAGCGTCGAAAAACTTTGTTCGCATAAGTATGTCTTCGAAAAAAGGAGCAAAATTGCGATGGCCTTGTCAGAAATTTGTGGATATTCTTTCTTAACTGAAATCCAGAAATATGACGCCCGAGCATACATACAATGAATGGTAACATGTTTTTGTTTCGTGTATAATTTTGACCCAAAGAAATTACATATTAGCAAAAAGTTAGAGGAATATTTTACTTAGAAAATTTCTAACTAAGGCCATGGTTAATTTTTTTTATTACTATAATCGATAAAATCACCGCGGCACAGTCAAGATCACCTCGCGGCACACTAGTGTGCCACGGCACGGCGGTTGCGGAGCACTGTTCTAGAGGACCGTTATGGAGGAACGTAATCCTTCGTTAAAATTACTTCAGCAAAAGATTATACTTAGATTGCCTCTATTTGCATCTGTCTGAGAGTGGGTTTTCAAATCCGGATTTTTAAAATAATTTGTCAAAATTTGCATGTATATTTTTCTAAATTTTAACATTTTCTTAATTTTTAAAATTTTGTTTCTAGAAAAAAATTTTCGTTGGGGGTAGAGTGATTTTTCTTTTTTTAAAGAAAATGGGTCGCTATCGAAAAAAGTTTGCGCACCACTGATATAAAGTACAATCTCATTATTTTTTGTTTAACGTTTTTATTCGGAATGTGACAAACTGTCAAAGTGATAGACAGTGGAATCTCGATCTATCGTTTTTCAAGGGACCGATTGAAATGAACGATAAATGCGGGAAAACGATAGATGCGGAAACATAACAAAGCAATATGATCGTTGGGACTGGATAAAATGAACGACACATACGGAAAAACGATGGATCCGAAAACGATCGATCGAGATTCCACTGTATATGTAGAGCTATGTTCGACAATAGAGTGATTTTGGCATTTGTTATGAAAATTTTTAGTTTACGTGGAGGCATCCCCATAATTTTCTCGCAAACTGGAGACAGACCCAGATTTAGCTGATTGCAATGCTTAATTTTTTTTATCTAAAGTTAGAATCATAGTTCAAATAATCCTACATTTGACATATTTGGATCATGTAAAAAAAATCCATTGGGAAGTTATGTAGATAGAAAAAACTTTATATAGGAGAAGAGGCGTTTATGTTTAACACGTTGTGATAGAATATGAAGAGTCCCCAAATTATTTTTTCTTGGGGGGGGGGGGGGAGGAAGATGTTTCTGCTAGATGGGTCTATTAAAAAAACATTTCAGGTAGTCTCTTCGAACGAAACTACCGCGGGGTTATTAAGGTAGGATTACTTATCGTTGCTTACCTCTTTTGTATGTATATATATGTATCTATATATATGTACGTATGTTTATACAGAGGAATGTCGATCGATCGTTCTCAGAATCATCGTTTTCCCGTATGTGTCGTTTATTTCACCCAGTCCCGATGATCATATTGCTTTGTTATGTTCCCGGATCTATCGTTTTTCCGCATTTATCGTTCAGTTCAGTCGGTCCCTTGAAAAACGATAGATCGAGATTCCACTGTATATACATGTACGTATGTCAAAATTTTGACATATCCTGGTACTTTTCTGTTTAACTTGTCCAAGCGATAGACTGGGTTTGGTGCGCTGCCAAAATTATAACTCGCGAGGACGGATGGACGGACAGTTTTAGCTTCTGAAATTTAATTTCCTGCAGGACCGTTATGGAGGAACGTAATCCTAAATTAATATGTCAAAGATACGTAATTTCAACGTTCATATTTCGTAGAAAATCTGTGGCGTTGAAGTGCATTCTCTATGTCAATCATAGGTGAAATGCAAAAAATTTAAATAAGGGAGCAGTATTTTTAAAGAAAAAAATTAGCGAATGAAAAATCTTTTGTGCAGTCATTTTTCTTTTTATTTTAATTAACCAAATATTTAATTTATTTTTTGGGGGAGAGGGGGAGGGTTAGCGAACAAACTATTCCAAAACCTACTAACAATCTTTTTTTTTTCTTTTTTAAATATCCAATGTGGAGGCACTTGTCTTTTGCTGGCCATTTTATTATAGGGGCACCATATAGGCGGACCAGCATTACCCCCTATGAAGGGACTACACAAACGGAGGCATTTTAGTGGCGCTTCGCCGGGATTCGATCCGAGCACCCTCAACACCGAAAGCCAGCGCGCTGTATCACAAGGCCGCTACTAACAATCTAAAGAGGTATTTCTCAATAAGGTGCGTTAAGATACATTGGGGTAGGGACAGACACCCTTGCATCCTATTACGTGATCCAAGAAGGCGCCGGACGTATAGGCGTACATGTGCAAAATTCTGAGATCGAATATCGAAGATGTTAATGAAATGACTTCATCTGTTCATCTTGAAGGGAGTCATTACAGGAACTGTAGTCGCCAGTCGAAGATTGTCTTCGCTTGTGACCTTCCCTATGGTACACCTATTCCCAATCTGAGTATTCCTATCTTTGAATTTACTTCAGGGGGAAGGGGCAGAAACTGCATTACCCTTACGAATGCATGATAACAAATGGCAAACATTGAGTAGTATAAATTCACAATGTCATTACGAATAAACTGTCGAAACCCATCTGGTGTACAGTTCTATAGCTGATAACTGGGGTGACTGGCCGAATCAAAAATTTTTTTTATTTTTTTCCTGCAAACAAATGAACGAACACACACACACAAACACACACAAAAAAAAAAAAAAAAAAAAAAAACCGCTACCAGTTTGTTTGGAGCTGTGGAAGACAGATAACCTTACATCAACCGCAAAATGCGGAAATCTGGCCAACCATTGGAAAACGATGTTTTTCCGGTAAACTGAATTGTTGAGCCAACCACTTTAGGAGGAAGAGTTTAAACACCAAGTGGTCACACCAGGTGGTGCAACAGCCCAAACCTGAAATTAAAATTCGATGTGGAATAAATAATTCCAGGTTTTTCCCACAAACCTCCCATAAAACGAATTTTATCCCAATAGTGTGTTAAACTAAAGTTATTAGACTTTTGTGAACGATTCTTTAAGGCTGCAGTATACTAACCCTATTGGATTCGCTCACCTCAATGTTAACCTTTGGAGAAAATTTGTGTACTATTTAAAGCAACATAAATGCTGATAATCCAATAAAAATGGCATTTTCAGATAGCCTGAACTTTTCTGCACCTTGTAACAGTATTCATTTTAGTAAATTTCGTGCACCAAAGGAATTTAGGAGCACTTAAAACACACTCTAACAGATTTTTACCCGGAATAATTTAAATTGAAAAATATTATTTGCATTTTTTTTAAACGAAAAATGCCCCAAGGTGCAAAATTTCTTCCTCTGTTACGGAATACAATTTAAAAGAAAGATCATTAAATCCAATTAGGCAATTCTTGGACAAATTTGCTCCATAGGAAGAAACCTGAAGTTAACCTTCAGGTGAGCGAATCCAATAGGTCAGTACACAGCAGCTTTAAGAGTTGTTATATTTTCAACTAGGGCTATGCTCGGGCTTCGCCCAGCTACGCTCAAGCCATCAAAGGAAGACGATGAATGAATCAAGTGAATGAATGACTCAATCGTTGTTTGCAACCCAAGGGGAGAATTTGCCGTTCTTCGCGTTTGAAGAACCGCGTAGAAAATTTGTGTTAAGTATCGTTCTTTAAAATTCAATTAAAAATCGAAATTTTAAGATAGAGACTTGAAATGAGGTTTATATGAATGAGAAAGCTTTCATCTTCCAGATGATGCAAATATTTTCTTTGTAAGATAAAAACTCGAAGAGCATCGACCGTAAATCCTCAAAAAGCGTAAATTTCTCGAAAAAGTGGGTTTAATATTTTGATAAAAATATTAGTCTATTTTTTTATTAGTCTATTAGTCTATTAGTCTATTTTTCTATTAGTCTAGTGGGGCCGCCCCGGGCCCCACTTACTAAGGGCGCCCCGGTCTTTTTTTTAAAATTGAATGATAACTTTAATACAAAAATTACATTTTAATTTAAAAAAAAAAATCAGACAAGAACGTTATTGTTTTTGTAAAAATTACACTTGCATATTTTAACGACTTCCAACATTTTACGTGCCCTTCCAACATTTTACGTGCCGGGTTTTTTGCCGCCTTTTCAAACTGTGAAACTGAAGATTCCGATTATGTCTTTAGCCTTAACATAGTTTTTAACAATGATATTATCCATAGCATAAATTCGATGCTATATATTTTTTTTCTGATTTTATTAATATTATATTTATTTTTCTCATTGTATAACTAACTACTCAAACATCAATTCTATTTTTATTCAATTTCAAAAAATCCCAATATTTCATATTTTAAGGACTTTCCGGTAGTCAAAGCGCTGAGGAGAGCCCTAAGTGAATTCAATTCGTGCCCCCCCCCCCCAAAAAAAAAAAAGGTTAGAAGTACGCTACGCCTATGGTGCCGAGAGATGCCATAGAGCTGACGCTGACTTGCTGAGAATCGCCCGACATTCTTCGTCGTATTCCAGAACCCACGAACTTTTCTTGAAGTATTTTACAATTTTGTACGTAACCGTATTTATCCTAGAAGTGCAATAAACGCATGAAAATCGTTAAATAGGCTGACAGTCTTTATTTTAGGCAAAGTCCTTATACACCAGGCCCTGATTTTCCATTAGGCCTGGCAGACCCGGGCCTAGGGGCCCTCGAATGTTGGGGGCCCCAAAAAACTTTTATTTAAAAAAATTTCCAATTCAATTTTTTTATTATTTTACCTTTTTCAATATCAATTTTTTTATATATCCTTTCAAATTTGATTGATTGGTTCATCATATGTATAGTTATATACAGGGTAAACCAACAGTCTTGCCCTGATTATAAAAATTCATTACAAAATAACCGTTTAATATAATAATGTAACTTTTGTATCGTTCGATAGGTCAGTTTTAGTAGTTTTTTTTTGTGCAATAAATGACGCGAGTGCGCCTTCAAGAGGGACTCAGGGGAATATTTGAAAGGAGGACATCATTTTCGGCCGGAATGGCGTCGATTCAAGAGAAAGCCCAAAAAGCGTTACCCCTAACATTTACTTAGACTTATTGCAACTTTTTCAGAAAGATGTCGCACTCCCACACTGGGGATCTTTAGTGCGTGATTTCCTAGACGAAACATGTACTGTGTGTACTGTAACAGAAGACATCTTAAATAACCCTTGGCGGGAACTGGAATACCGCTTCGACATTCTCCGAGCTACCAAGGGGGCACACGTTAAAATTTACTGAGGAAAATGGTCTTATAAAAAAAATTATAACAGTACTTACAATATATCCAAACAAACATAGGTCTAATTATAATAGTTTGAGCACGATAAATATTTATAATCAGGGCAAGACTTTTGGTTCACCCTATATATATAGTTCATCATATGTATCATATGTTATAGTGTATATAAGGGATTACTAAATTTTTCTGGTTGCATTGTATTGGTGTTTTAATGAAGAAGTTAATATGTTGTATTGCTTTTTGTTATTTGATGATGCTCTAGGCTTCTACGCTTCGAATAGCCAATTCTCGGTAAAATGATACTTTCACAATGATTCATGATTATTTTTTGTGTGTGTCAATTTTGGAAATTTTACGCCCACATCACTGTTAGGGGGCCCCCATCGCCCCATCCCGAGTTGTGCCTTAAGTCAAGAATTTTCTAAATCGGGCCCTGTTATAGACTGGTTAGTTTTCTGGTGTCATAAGTCCTGATTTAAGCATTAGTTTGAGGAAAGACTGACGGATGACGACGATGAGCCTGAAAATTACAGGTAAGCCGATTCTTTGTGTCAGATTCTGGCTTTGGCGTAAAAATTTGAATAATGTTGTGTGTTTTGGAAAATTTGGAAAATTGATCGATGCAGTGGAGAAGCTGTGCGACGAGTCTGAAAACCTAGATACAAGAGGATCAGCTCAGATTATAATGTCAAATGTTTGCGATTTTAAGTTTTTAGCGTTTCTACGCCTGTGGTCAGACATTTTGGAGGAAATCAACCACACTCAACGCTACCTGCAAATTCAGGGGATTTCCTTGGACAAGGCTTTAAATAAACTAAGAACATTGGAACTTTTTATTAAGGAAAGCAGAGAATCTTTAGTTAGTGATGCTTTGGACTTCGCTTTCCAGAAATGTGAAGAAATGGGAATTGCTATCGAAAAGAGAGGCAGAAAAAGATCGAAAAAGATGATGCCGGGTGAAAAAGCTAAAGATGGGGGTTTATCTTTACCAAATACTAAGGAGGTCCATGTTCCAATGTGTAGATAGGTTGTATTTGGAACTCCAAACAAGAACAAAATCCATGGAGAACATTCATAACAAATTTGAAGTCTTGCAGTCGGTTAATTTGATCAAAGCTCCAGATGAGAAATTGCCAGAACTTATTTCTCGTCTAACTGAAAGTTACGACGAATTTTCTAAGGACGAGGTTTTGCCAGAAATAAAAAGACTAAGACGTAACTGGTCGGATAGCCCTTACGTCTAAGGACCTCCATCAATCGTTTCTGCATAGATTGAACCAGTCTGAATGTTTCATTAGGAGATATATTATTCCATTCCATAATGATAACCTTTAAAATATTAATACAGAGGAAGTCAAAAAGTGGTCAGCTCTTCAAGTTTTGCAGTTCATTGTTGGTATAGAATTTCAAGAGTCAGTACCAAACTTGTGTTTAGCACTAGTTGTTTTTGACGATTTACATTTCAGTCGCAACTTGTGAAAGAAGTTTTTCGAAATTGAAAGTCATCAAAAACTATTTGCGCTCAACAATGAGCCAAATCAGACTAAATGGCCTAGCAATGTTATCCATCGAGAACAAGTTGGCTATGAAAATGCACTTTCATGAGACAATTAGACAATTTTCTGATGCAAAAGTTACCAAAAGACAATTTTAAAAGGAGGCTTTTACCTATTCGAAATTAATACAGAATTCTTAATTTAAGTTGTTTATATGGAATTTTTAAAAAATGTTTGTTTTTAATAAGTTTTCAGAACGCAACCCCCCCCCCCCCTTTTTGGAAATGTCCGTGGGTCTCATATAACATGGTTTCACACAACACGACATTTTCTAGGTGATGTATTCCCATTCTATTTTTTTCATACTGATACTGTGAATGTGTATTGCCTTGTGAAAAGTACAAATTTTTAAAGTTGAATTGCCAATAAAGTTAACGTAGATCAAAGTGAGGTATTTATTTGGTTTTCCTTGAAGCTACCTAAATATTATAAGTAAGTATTGGCGCCAAAATGGCTTCTTTTCTTTTTAATATGAATTTTGTCTTTAACTACACAGTCCAGTCATATTAATGTGACCACCGCCAACTTTTGACGTCAACGTTAAATAACCAATCGCAGAAGGCACGTGTCATCAGCAAATTTGGTGGATATATAAAGTGTGTTGTAGGCATTCGGAAAACATTTCAGTTCTTGCAGTCTTGCAGAAACGGAGCAATTTATCCGACGTCCAAAGGGGCATGATCATTGGCTTTCGGGCCAAGGGTTGAAGCATTTCCGAAACGGCTAATTTTGTAAACTGTTGGCGGGCCGCCGTGGTAAAAGTATACCGTGCATGGCAAATGACAGTATCCAAAATCACCGACGTGGCAATGTGGTGCACCAGGGGCCATAGATGGCAGAGGTGAACGACGGCTGCGGAGATGCGTTCGGTCAAATAGACGTGCAACCGTTGAGCAACCGTCCAGATGAACCAAGGGGCTACAAACAGTCTCCAAAACGACGGTGCAGCGAGCGTTGCTGCGTATGGGCCTCCGCAGCAGACGCCTGGTTAATGCACCTATGCTGACTGCGGTTCATCGGCGACGAAGGCTGCAATTTGCACGCCAGTACCGCAACTGGACTTCCACTGAGTGGAGACAGGTGGCTTTTTTCGATGAATCCCGTTTTATGCTCCATCGGACAGATGCACGTTGGCGTATACGGCATGACACGTCTGAAAGCAAACACTCTGCAACAATTGCTAGAAGGGTAGGAGGGAACATTATGGTCTGAGGAATGTTTTCGTGGTATTCTCTGGGTTCACTCATCATTGTGGAAGTCACGATGGATCAACACAAGTATGCATCTATCCTTGCGGACCATGTTCACCCCTACATGCGAATTGTTTTTCTTCAGGATGATGGCATCTACCAGAAGAACAAAGCGACGTGTCATAAAGCTCGCAGTGTACGTGCGTGGTTCGAAGAGCACCAGGAGGAGTTTACCGTACTACCTTGGCCAGCAAATTCCCCGGACTTGAACCCAATCGAGAATCTGTGGGACCATCTCGATCGGGTTGTTCGCACCATGGATCCTCAACCGCGTAACCTAGCGCAACTGGCCACGGCACTGGAGTCGGCATGTCTCAGCATCCCAGTGAACACCTTCAGAAACCTAATTGACTCTCTTCCTGCATGCACGTCTCGCAGCGGTCCGCTCTGCGAAAGGTGGTTATCCTGGATTTTGACAGGTGGTCACGTTAATGTGACTGGACTGTGTATTATCGCTTTAATTAATCAAACGACCAAGCCTTTGACCATTCACCTTGGCCTGACGAAAAATTCATACAACGAAAACCAGCGCAGTACAATTGATTTTAATCTTGTACCGAACAGTAAGTTAGCGAGCTCATGGCTCAGGCGGTTAGAACGTTGGTCTCGGAGCTGTGCCGTGCGGTACGTCATTGGTTCGATTGCTCGAACCCAGGCCTTGACATAAGACTTTTTTTATTAATTTAACGCTTAAACAGTAATGATCATTGCTCACCTCGTACTGCACGAGTTCGCTCCCTTATTCTGTCAATTTTTTCTCTGCACAGGTCAATAGCCCGAGGAGACTGTCTGATTAAGGCAAAGAAAGGCTAGCTGTCATTAGAAAAAGGTAAAAATTACCATTTTTTTTGGGGGGGGGCCCAAAAATAAATCCGCCCCGGGCCCCAAATGGTCTAGGTACGCCACTGCTGATAATTAAATAAAAATGGTATTTTCAGACAGCCTTAACTTTTCTGCACCTTCAGGATTCATTTTATAAATTTCGCCCTCCAAAGGAATATAGGAGCGTTTAAAACACACTTCACCAGATTCCCCCCCCCCCCCCTCTGAATAATTTAAATTTAAAAATATTAGTTGAATTTTTCTTTAAAGCGAAAAATGTCCCAAGGTGTAAAATTTCTTTCTCTATTACAGAGTACAGTTTTTAACGTAAGATTCCTCCATACCGGTCCTTCGGAAAGCAAAATTTCAGACGTTAAAACCGTCCGTCCATCCGTCCCTCGAGTTATAATTTTGGCAGCGTGCCAAACCCAGTCTGTATCGCTTCGACAAGCAGTAAATAGTTAAACAGAAAAGTACCAAAATGCTTTAAAATTTTGATATACATATATGTATATATATATACATACGATATATAGCTACATATATACATAACACATACATGCATATACATAGAACACATACATACATATACACATAAAAAAGTGGTAAGCAGCGATAAGTAATCCTACGTTAATAACCCGCGGTAGTTTCGTTAGAAGAGACTACCTGAATTTTTTTTTTAAAAGAAATGTTTAAATCCAAGTCGACAATCCGTGGACACATTTTCTTCCTAAGTTAACATTGAGGTGATCGAATCCAATAGGGTTAGTACACAGCAGTCCTGGTTTTCAGGAGTCGCCACATAAAATTTTTCTTTCAACAATCCATTCTTATTTTTATTTTGTGTCATTGTCAAGACTCCACGAGTGTGATTCCGTTTGGAGCAAGAGATTTCAGAACATGCTCCGTTATGATTTTAACCTGATTTCACTGGTTACACCGGAACCATTCGATTAATATATATCCTGTATTTTGTCGAGCTATGGAAGTTCATTTAACGCCCACGGAGTGATGTGATCTTAGCCGACTTCCGAAGTTGCGTTTATCAGCACAACGAACTAGTTTCACTTTCGAAAGTTTGTTTTGAAGTTCAGTTTCAGATGTCTCAAAGTTTTTCGTGTTCAGAAAATGAAGCAAATGACCGAAAATAAAATTTACTTCTACCTTTACTGATTTATGGTCAATCTCTCTCTCTCTATATATATATGTAAAATTTTATGTATGTATGTACAAGGTGCGGCCATTAATATCTAGAACTGATCTAATAACTCCAGAAAATATTACATGAAATACATACCCATTTAATATGTTTCGAAGTAACTCCCACGTGCCGTAATGCACTTCTGTGCTCGGCTGTATAAATTTCGGAAACTACTTTTAAATTTCTCTTTCGGAATGCTCTTTAATGTGGACGTAACTTTTTTCTTGATGGCTTTGACATCCTCAAATCTTGTTCTCTTCAGCAAATTGGCACAGCATGAGGTCGTGGAGATGCACCATCCTGCATACTCTCCGAACTCAGCACAGGCAGACCTTTTTCTTGTTTCCAAAACTGAACGATTTACTGAAGAGAACAAGATTTGAGGATGTCGAAGTCATCAAGAAAACGGTGACGTCCATATTAAAGAGCATTCCGAAAGAGGAAATTTAAAAGTTGTTTCCGAAACTCATACAGCCGAGCACAGAAGGGCATTACGGCAGCAAAACATATTAAATGGGTATGTATTTCATGTAATATTTTCTGGAGTTATTAGATCAGTCCTGAATATTAATGACCGCACCTTGTATGTTCCAGGCATAACTCTGGAACATCTGGAGCAATTTCAACCAAACTTGGTACACATATTACTTACAATCTAGAAAAAAATACTGTTTGGGTAAGATATCCCTAGCACACCTACTGTTGGGGGTGATAAGTCAAAATAATCGAAAACGACTGATATTGGTGTCAAATCTATAGATTTCGGGGTCGCTGAGATGTATAGTGACACTCCCGATGACATTTAAGGCCAAGTTAAGGGCATCCCCAGGGTTGGGGGTGGGAAGGGGGTAACATTTAAACAAAACGAGATTAGTGTCGAATCCACTGATTTCGGGGTCGCTGAGATCAATGGTGACACTCCCGATGCCGTTTAAGTCCACATTCAGCCCCACTGACATGGGGGGGGGGTGAGTTTGATTTTTTGGAGCGCTACGGTCATTTTTTCTGCTACACGAGGGCTAATTAGACCGGTACCTACTGCTTAAAGCCAATTCCGAACGGCTACAAACATCCATGCCAATTTTGGGACTCGAACCCACAGACTCTTGTACCGAAGGCTAGCGCCCTAGTCATTCGGCCATCGGCATGGGGGGGGGGGTGAGATGGGGTGAAAAATGGTATGTTCAAAATGACTGAGATAAACCAAGACGTCGCAAATACTCGGGTGACGCCGGGCAAACAACTAGTTTAATATAAAAAAAGAAAAATTTTTAGAAAATTTTTTAGAGAAAAAGTCTAGATTGTATGAACACAACATTATACGGAAGGGATTATCGTTAATTTATAAACAACGTAAAGAAACAAAACAGGATGGTTTTCCAGAATTCCTAATGAAGTTGAAAGTGTTGCTATGAGTAAGATATGCTATGCTGCTATGTGTACAAGAATTAGAGCAAGGGTTTCCAACCTGTGGGTCACGAGCTCCAAGGGGTTTTCGGGAAGTGTTTTCTGGGGGGTTCAACTTATATAACTTTTTAGAGAAAAATTTGTCAACATTCCTTTACCATGAAACATTTAGGCAGTGATGTTTTTTAAAGGGAAATGTCCCTTTCAAAACCCAAACCCAGTTTGTTGGAATTATATTGCCATCATTTGGTGGTAAATGAAATTCGCGGTTGCTTACTTACGTACAATGCACACATTCTGAACGTCAGTTCGTCTTTCGTCAATCTCTGTTGTCACTTTTGATATTATCATTGCAGTTTCCTCGACGGAAAACAGCAATTTTACTGAGGTAAGAGTTTTTCTATTTTTATTTTATATGATTCTGAATCCGTAAGGCAGGCGCATTAGTTTTCTTGAGCTTCTGTTCTGGCCTTTCTTTTATTACATACCCTTGTCAAAGCTAGGAATGCTTCTTAATGTTCTCCGTTTCTTAAAATTTAATTTTTGTTAAATTGAACATTGAGTTGGAATTAAAATTATGGAGAATGCATTTTAGTTTTTTTTTTTAATGTTTTAAAAGGCCTTTTGAATGAAAATATGCTGAGGGGGGGTATGTGTGTGTGTGGGTGGATTGCAGGGGGGAGGTTGCTTGAAAACTACTGACGGGGGGACATATGTAGCAGGTGTAGACTCACAGTACCCAAGGTCAAAGGGGGGGGGCAGCGTTGAATTTTAGCGAAGAAACCATAGCTGCCTGAGAGGCAGCTGTTCCCACCGAAGGGTTAAGCCGGTATACTGCTGCCTCCGTATAAGATAAAACCATAGTTTAATAAACACGTGTGAGGAGAGTCATTCAAAATAATATTCCAAGGATAAAATGTTGGAGTGAAAATTACGTTCATGAATCTTAGGGTCTGATGTAAAATTGTCACTGAAAGAGCAAACCTTCAGAAGTATAACATGCTTACGAAAAACAAAACAAAACAAAAATTTGAAAGAAGGATTTTATCCAAACATTTGCAACCCAGCAAAGGTTTGTCTAAGCTTTCAGTAATTTCTATGGAATATACTATTACTGATAATACACATGAGCAAGTAGTAATGATACTTTATATATACGTATATAGGATAAGTATGCCTAATATGAGACCCCAGCTTACAGGACGTATAAAGTGCTGCCGCCTGGCAACTGGAGCGTAAAACAGTAGTCTATTGCATCATTCGTAATCAATGAGACAGTCGAGTGTTTGCAAGCGCACACAAAGGTTCAGTAATTTTTTTCCTAAATGTGTGCTCGTCGACTTTTTTGCATCACGATTTTCATTGGCTGTTTTCATCTTAAAGGTAAGACTCTTATTAAAACTTTTAGTATTCGATAGGTAGCTCTAAATGTGGAATGTAAAGACGCCTGTTTGTTTTTAAGCTAATGTCAATCCTAACCTAAAAAATTCGTTGGCATGTCCAACAACATGGCCGTGCCCAATATGAGACCCCCAAAGCATGCCTAATTTGAGATAGGGTTTCATATTCGGCATTTTAATTTTCACTCTCACAGCCTTGTTTCCTCTGAAGCTTCAGATGCAATGACACCCATGCGAAATCCTCAACCATGTAGCAGTAGTGACAATGTGGAAGGTATTGATCAAACAACAAGTTCAAACCAGTTCTTAGTGACTCCTGAAGAAATAAATCCCTTGCCTACGTCACTTGGAAAAAACACCTCGAAACCAAGTAGAGCCCGTAAAGCCGATATTATCACATCATCGCCCTATAAAAATAAATTGATTGATGGCATTAATAAAAGAATTGCAGCATATTCGAAAAAAACTTTGTTTCCTGCAAGGAAAAAAAAGGGAATAGACCTAAAAGATAAGAAATCGAAGGATGAACAAAGAAAAGGAGATCAAGATAAAAAGAAAAGGATAAAAAACAATAAAGGGAAAAGGAAAAGGCAAAGGGGTCCCTACAGGAAGGGGAAAATTAAGGATGGATGAAAATACAACACTAGAGAAAATACAACACTGAAAATACAACAACTAAATAAAAAAAGGAGAACGAATAAGCCTAATTATAGCGATGATGATCTCAGCTCATTTGAAGATGATGAAAATTTTTCTCTCCATGACAGCAGTGATGATAGCATTGATGCAAACGACGCTGAATGCCTTTTTTTGTCGTTGTTTATTTTCAGAAGACAAACGACGAGAGCAGTGGCGTTAATGTAGAAAGTGTTTTAGGTGGCCACATGAAGATTGTGAAGCTGACGAACTTTTTATTTGTAAACAATATGAAAAGTTTGAATTTATAAACAAGAAATAAACCTGTAGTGCAAACCAACTAATTTCTTTAAAATGTCACTTTTCTTTTCCACCTATTAGTGCATATAGGTACTGTTATCAAATTATTGTGTACAGTTTTGTTTTTTACGAACTTTTCAGTAATTCTTATTCATTTTAGAGTTGTAGAATGGGGGGTCTCATATTAAGACTACTTTTTTCATATTAAGACTCCAAAAAATGGAACACTTGTGTTTATAATTTCATGCAAGAAAATTGTAAGGTTATTTTCATTTTTTGTCATTGTTATATGTAGTAAAATATATGCATTAAAAGGATATCAAGTTGGTACTATAATCCGTCACTTACTTTCCTAGTTATATATGAAAATAAAAAGGGGTCTTATATTCGGCATACCTACCCTGTATATATATATATATATATATATATATATATATATATATATATATATATATATATATATATATATATATATAATATATATATATATATATATATATATATATATATAATATATATATATATATATATATATATACATACATATATATAAATATATATATATATATATATATATATATATATATATATACATATATATATATATATATATATATATATATATATATATATATATATATATATATATATATATATATATATATATATATATATATACAGTGATTTCCGCTTATAAGAATCACGATT